>OZ024912.1:51924758-52324758 GCA_964017125.1 Flabesymbios commensalis
GTGTATCTTGACTGTGTAGGCTATATTGGACCATTTTGTCGACTGCTAAGTCTCGGGTGTGAACAACGACGACGTGAAATAACGAAATTTATCACGCTTTTTATGAGCAAATGAATAGAAAATTCACCTCTTGCTGATTGTGATTATTAACCGGGATCTGTATGGAAGTATTACCAAGCTCTATAATTAATCGTTTAACCGCCATCTTAAAATCTTGTTGATCGATATCACGTTTTATCATCAGCATGTTCAAAAGCTGGTATTTGTTCATGTTGAGTGATATTTATAATTATTATTGTATTCTATGTAGCCGCGCGATTTGAAAAAGACAACAATATTCGATTGTGTTTTCTTGAGAACATAGTAGCGCATTGTATAATTATTTCCAAGCAAGATTGCTGCAGCTGTTTTCAGCCAAGTCGAAACCAAGCAAACAAGGACATTGACTCAGAGTCGTTTTACTGCTGGCCCATCGCCTACGCCACCGGTCCAGTATTTGAGCAACATTGGGTGAACATGTGTTGTTTTCTGGGAATGCTCACATGGTATGCTCGCTCTCAAAGGCTTTAGTTTGCGTACAAGATCAGATATAATGGCAGCTGCTCTCGCTCGTAATCTATACCACAAGTACTGTAATGCTCTGCAGAGCCAGAAGGCAGTAATTTCTTACTTGAAAAGTCAGCAGTTACTACCTTCTGGCTTTGCAAGGCAGTACAGCGGCGCTGGCATTCACAACTGTTTGCGTAAAAAATGAGCTGCAAACGTGGATCATTAAATTCATTTTTGGATGTTTTTTACCGACAAGTTTTTGTATGTTGTTCATAATTTAACCTGTTAACGAGGTATTCCTTTACTTTGCTATATTTAGAATTTGACCACAACCGTACAATAACGATCTACACAGGTACTCCACATCTGCTGGAGTTGTTTGCCCCCCCCCCTCCTCCTCCCAATCACACACGCCTTATCTCAAGAACTGGCATCTGAGAATTTAATCAAGATAATCCTGTTTATATACAGCGTTTATATTTTAATGCTGTTATGATGGAATGCATTTTGAATAGTGTTGTTTATGTGAAATATGTATATATTCTAAAGGGTCAGAACAGTAACTGGCTGTATCTGAATGCATGTGGGCTTTGGGAATTAAAGATCCATTTCGGCGAGAGTTTTTACCTGCGTGCCCAGCTTGCCCGGTCTCCCTTCCCTGACCACACGCACTTTTTGGCTGAGTACATCACACGTCGCGGCACTACAGACGCATGGGAATTGGTCCTCCACCACACATATATAGCCAAAGTGGGCCCGCAACAAGCCGATGAGCTCTGGCTTTGGGAAACAATGAGCATCCGCGGGCTTTAAATCACTGTTGTTGACTCACCCACTATCTCCACTGACATACACCTGAGCACCAGGTAGACACGTATAGAGTGCAGATCCTGGCACAGTGTACCGTTATGCCGGGATCACTGGACACCTCTGAGGACACCCCGCGCCTGGATCAGTTGGCGGGCTGTCTCCTGCTCGAGTACTTCTGGATGTTTCTTTTCGCCGCCGGGGTCGGCTGGGGTGCCAGCCTGGCCTGGAGACGGGTGTCTTCTGCCATCGGCCAGTCCACCGCTGAAGACGAGTTCCATCCTCACCAGCAGCTGATCAATGATACCTGGGAGAAGGATGGGAGTGCTACTTCTCCTTTCCACACAGGTTAGCATCCGTGTGCAAAGCTAAAAGGCAGTATCTGCTTACTTTACATGTAAGCAGATACTGCCTTTCGGCTTTGAAGAGCAGTCCGTGCAAAGTTAAAATACAGTATCTGCTTACTATACTGCCTTTTGTCTTTGAGAAGCATCCGTGCAAAGTCAAAAGGCAGTATCTGCTTATTTTGCAAGTAAACAGATACTGCCTTTTGGCTTAGAGCAGTGGTGGTGAACATTGTCACTCTATCCTTCTTACCTCAAATTCCCCAATCAGAGTTTACGATAGAAAGGTACGCGGTAAACATCAGTGGACTCATCGTTTGTTTGGTGGTGGGCCGGCGTTGTCGACTGTGCCCACCACCAAACACGAGTCGTATTTGCGCAAAGCTATGACAGAGCTGACCATCACTGATACCGTCACTCCAATAAGTGGTAGTTGGCACCCTTTTGCTCCGATGGGCGATATGACGTAACATCTTACTAACCCTCTCCTCCAAATTCATCGATGCTCTATATGCAGATATGTGGCCGCAGGGGCGGTCCAGAATTTTGAAAAAGGGTCCGAATAGAATTTGTTCGGCCAAACGATGAAAAAAATATAACTGTTAATCAATGATTGTATAGTCTTCTCAGCTAATATACATGTATATCGGGGCTTGACACAATCTATATTTGGAAAAAGGGAGGTCAGGACACCCTTGATCCCCCCCCCCTCTGGATCCGCCACTGGGCCTTCGTTCTTAATCGTTCTGTATTCAGATTTCAAGGAAACATGATGTTTCTTCCCGGTTTACTTGTAAAACATCAATATTGCATTCGTTCGTTCGTTCGTTCGTTCGTTCGTTCGTTCGTTCGTTCGTTCGTTCGTTCGCTCGTTCGTTCGTTCGCTCGTTCGTTCGTTCGTTCGTTCGTTCGTTCGTTCGTTCGCTCGTTCGTTCGTTCGTTCGTTCGTTCGTGTGTTCGTTCGTGCGTTCGTTCATTTAATAATTTATTCATTCATTATTCATTCATTCATTATTCATTTATTCATTCATTCATTGGTTCGTTCGTTCGTTCGTTCGTTCGTTCGTTCGTTCGTTCGTTCGTCCGTTCGTTTGTTCGTTCGTTCGTTCGTTCGTTCGTTTAATAATTCATTCATTCATTCATTCACTCATTCATTCATTCATTCATTCATTCATTCATTCATTAACACGACCTGGAAGGCAATTCCGTAGAAAGGGGTCAGCCTTAGAGAACTCCGAGGCGCGACCAGGCAAATATTTAGCCGATCGCAAATCTCTTGCTGGAGTATATAGATCTTGAACAACTGCGAATGTTTGCTGGTCAGGGTCCCAACACGATCTTAACGCCTAACGATTACCAATACGCTTCTCCGAGAGGCCATATAATAAGACATTTTTCGTGTCTAGACGAGATGTTACTGTCGCACTGATATTATGTTTATAAGATGGAAAAAATCATTACTGCAGAGGCGGTTGACACGAGTCTCCATTGGGAGCCTATGATGATGCTAAGATTTCGAACTTCAGATGATATTACAATACTATCATGTCCAATTTAAAGTTCTGAAGACCCTACTTTCTTTAACTTATGAGAGTGTACACTGCAAAGAGTTCCGGCCCCAGTACTGATCCCTGTGGCACACCACAGTTTAATTTATTTGGTGGATAGATGATATCACCAAAATATAATATGCTGGACACGATCTTGTAAATATATATCAAACCATGTCAGAGCAGTACCTCTCTCAGCAAACCGTGCATATACATATACATTAACATACTTATCATAATAACCATAAAATATGTAGTAAAATACCACTATAACCACAAAGAGTTGTTCGAAAACGAACACGAAAGCAGCCCTCCGTTATCGCCAGTCGGCCACTTCAAATTTAATATAGATCAGCAAATTTTCTCAAGGTTTATTTTTTATTATTGCTTTAGCTATTATGCAACATTTCCGAGATAATGAGAAAAAAACAAATAAAATGACCGTCAGTAGGCCATTTTAGTTTTTATTTCTGCTAAATTTATCATGGGTTATCCTTGTGTGAGTCCTTACATTTTGTTCTATATGCATGGTCCAACTATTTTGCCTCGATTTTGAGTTGCTTCAATATTACAAAATTACTAGAATTCAAAATGACCGCTAGAAAGCCATTTTAAAATTGTTTGCTCCCAAAAGTTAATCAAGACATTGACTGACATTGCTGTCCATATTTGCCAAATAAAAAGAAAATCTGCTGGAAACTTTTTCCTGAAATGTGCAACAATTAAGTATTTCCTTGTTAGTGGCCCTAGTAAACAAAGGGTTGATAATATGGGAATCAAAATGTCTACAAAAATCCCCTGGTGTTATCTGATGGATATGGTTCATAGATCAGCTATCATGCAAGATTTTCGAGCTAATTGGAAACAAATTAAAATGGCCGACTGGCGGCCATTTTGAAGTTATAACTGCTAAATTTGTCATGGGTTATCCTTGTGTGAGATATTACATTTTGTTTTATATTCATGGTCCAGCTATTTTGCATTATTTTTGTGTGAGGTAAATATTACAGAATTATTAAAATTCAAAATGGCCACTAAACGGTCATTTGAAATTGTTTGCTCCCGAAAGTTAATCAGGTCATTGGCTGTCATATTTGCCAAATTAAAAGAAGATTTTATGGAAACTTTTTCCTGAGACGCGATAACGAGCTTTTCTTCGTTAGTGGCCATAGTAATTTATGATATGGGGATCAAAATGTCACCAAAACAATTCCCCAGTGGTATGTGATGGCTATGTGAAGTATGAGGAAGCAGAAATTGATAGATTAGTAGCTATCTTAAAAACAAATAACTGCGGCGGCGGCGGCGGCGGAGTCGGCGGACCTTGTGGAATACAGTAAGCAGCCCGCCTCGGCGATGGCTGCTTTATTATTGAGAATAAAAATATATATCCAGACTGACCACAGCCGTGCAAAGCCAAAAGGCAACAACTGATTACCTTGCAAATAATAAGATGGATACAGCTCTGTGCCGAAAAAATAGGTCCAAACAGAATGTGCATAGGCCTACTATGCAAGCAGCGTGATCAGATGATCAGATGCCGAGCAGATCAGATCCTATGTGGAACTTGATTGGGAAAATAAGACCCCAATCAAAGTGTGGAATCAGGCCTGTCCGCGTTATAATTGTTTGTGAATCACCAGATAGTGTATGTGATGGGTCCATCAACACTTGCCGAAACTCTCTTGATCCAAGAGAAATAGAATTGGTGATTATATTCACCTTGGTTTACCCAAGTACTGGTAGAAAAATTACGCGTATCAATAATAGATCGCACCACAAAATGGGCGACCGAATAAACTGATAAATATCATGCACTTAATGTTAGAACTAGATTTTTAAAGTAATAAAAAGACGTATTGTTTTCCCATCCAACCACGAGAAAAAATAAGTTATGCGCTTCTCATACTAGCCACCAAGGGGTTTGGACTTGGCAAAATATCAGCTCCCTTGTGGATCGTTTATGATCCCTACATCCTTGCTCAGTTTAGTACCGACTATCTTTCCGGTATGTATAGACAGCAGGTAGTCCGCAAAGAAAGAACTAAAATGAACTATTGGTGTCTATATCCGGGCGAAGCAGAAGATGGTGAGTACACGAAAACCTACCGATAAACCCAAATAGATCCATCTGACGGTGAAAAAAGAGAAATCACACTAAATCATTTAAATACGCATTTAATCTCAATCTCTAAAATATCCAGTAACCTGTGAACTGAAGTGATTGGCCAGAAACGTAACGTGGTAATGGGTGCATTTAATGTCGTTTTTAGTTCCCTACTCGCTAGCACAATTTTAAAGATTCAAAAAAATATCATAATCATTTTGTGGACACGTGTGATCCCTGGTGTAGCGCTACCGCCTGTCACGGGGTTCGTTCTTCGCTAACGGTATCCAGATTAAAAAACCCCATTCCATTCGTCAAGATTCAACATTGCGAGAAGCCTCTGTTGAGTGCTTGGCCTCAGATCGCTAAATTTGAAACCTATGTCTAAAAGCCCTACAGTGCTATGTTTTCACACTATCCTCAGGAGGTTCTTTAGGCCCACTTTTATCCAGTGGTACTATCTAATAATAGATCGTTGTCTGGAAATTGGAACGAGTATCGTAGCGGTCAGAGCTGCAACGGTACGAAAAATAAATCTCGTGATCCGGATCCTCCCCAAAATCCTAACTTTTCAAATCATAAAACAGAGAAACAAACAAGCAAAAACATATATCTATATTGACTATATACTAACTAAGGAATCTCTATTGAATTTCCTTGCTATAACCAATGAATGGGACATTAGACTCACGAATCTCCCGAGTATGGTGAGATGAATCCTTTGACACCACCCTCTGAGCTCCAGCTTGACAGACAGGCAGCTTAAAGCTGTGTCGTTTTGCTTCACTGAACCATTATATTTACATTGCGGCGGACCCCACTCCTGTGGAAGTTGATCATGATGCGCATGCGTGGGCGCTCACAATGTTTAATCAGCGAATCAGGACGACCCACCTACTTTCACCGCTACACCAGTGCCCCGTCCCAACGAGGCCTATATTACCAGATTACATCATTCATAGTCGAATGGTGCGAAATCTAATCACGATCGGTTGAGCCACCTGGTGAATGAATAGAAATAATGCATAAATATAATCAGAAATTGCATTGTATTGTGTTATCATGGTTATGCATTTCTGATATAATGTATATCATTTCTGATATAATCTATATGCCGTACACTTGTAGGTGCATCAAGTGTATTTTACTTCGTTTGGAACTGTTATTAATAGTATTATTTATTCATTTACTTGCTGAATTAGATATTTTACGGTAATTGTCATTTTTGGACGATCTATTTGAGGTTTATATTAGTTGCATGGTGTGTTCCGATTTAGAAAATATCAACAAAATGGTAGTCCTTGTTTCAGCAATCATCATCACATTTTGCGAAAAATCAAAATAAATAAATGGGTCACGGTGCAATCTTTCAACTTTCATTAGAGGTATAGCCATAATATTATGATTTTACGCAGTCCTTGTTTTTTGTGATTTAAACATGCGTTATTAGCCTACACAGTGCATTAGGCTTTTTTATCATAAAAAGTACTCGCACCGCCCAAGGGCGTGGTGTTTAGGCCTTCTTTTGGTCCGTCACTTCAGCATTTTCATGGTGAATTTGTTATAATGACAAATAAGGTGAAACAAGACCTAATATTACATTAACGTAATTAATGGTCTATTATAATTAACATCATAAACAATGTCCCCATCCCAATGTCAATACACATGCACATTTTATGCGGACATTCTTTTGAATAAAATAATTCCTGCTCCCGTACAAAATGTTTAAAAGAACTAGAAAAGATACTCCCATAATTTAAATTTAAAATTTTATTTCAAAAAGGTGGCTGCGAAGGCTATTTTTTCTTTTTATATATAGGATCATCGGTATGCCTACAGACCAGGAACACGTCTTACAACGAAATGGGGCGGCATCCCTGAAGAGCTCACAGCGCGGGGCCCTGTGCGAAATTAACGGCTGGGTTTCAACCTTAACTCGACGAGGCCGCCATTGACGTGATCGCATAGTTACATTGAGAAGGGAGAAACAAGGCTATTTCTGTGAACAACCGAAGCATGTTGTAGCGGGGCTCGAACCCGGGACGCATGCATGATCGGCGAGGCAGTCAAGCCTTCTACCAAAGTGTCAGGTCCCTTTCTCTGCCAGAATAGCATAGGGTCTACTGTTGACAAACTAATAGGGTCTACCCAGCAAACATGTTACGTACGTTGACCCAATGTTGGTTTACTGTTGGGCCAACGTCGAAGACGGTGGGCCAACAGTAAACCAACATTGGGCCAATGTTTCATGCTTGTTGGCTATATAGAGGTAAGAGAGGCGGCGGCACATAAAAGCAGCAAAAACAACATAATTATCCTGATTAGGACTAATTATAATATCAGATCAGCCTTATAAACAAAGAACATGATAAAGGGATAAACATAAACTTGAGCGACACAGCGTCAAGCGATCCATTAAACAGAACATTGTTTTGTTGTTTAAAATACTGGTCCACCGTCTTCGACGCTGGCCCAACAATAAACAACAATGTATTAACGTTTTAAGTTTACTGGATAGGTTCGTGTTGATAATATCCCGTCGGAGGTCGTGAGGAACCCTACAATGGTGAGCACACTTCATGACATTTTTAACTACTGTTTCAAGAACGGTGTAGTCCCTTCTTCTTGGACACAATCTGTGATATGTCCTATTCCTAAATCAGCCTCATCCGACAGCAGAGACCCATTAAACTATCGCGGTATTAGCCTTAACTCCTCCATCTGTAAAATGTATTCTTCAATTTTAAATAAGAGACTGTCAAAATGGTCAGAAGTGAACAACATTGTAACAGACTGTCAAAATGGTTTTAGAAAGGGTCGATCAACCATTGACCAAATAAACACTATTATTACTATTGTGGAGAAAAGAAAGTCACAACATAAATCAACTTTTGCCGCTTTTATTGACTTACGAAAAGCGTATGATTGTGTTAACAGGTCTATGCTCTGGTTCAAGCTAAGGGAATATGGGGTAAGTGGGAACATGTATCAATCACTTAAAGCAATGTATATAGGCACAGAAAGTCGCCTACGGATTAATGCACAATATTCAAACTGGTTTAATGTATCGGCTGGCTTAAAGCAAGGATGTATTTTGTCCCCTCTACTGTTTAATCTATTTATAAATGATTTAGCTGAGACATTGACACAAACAGGTGTCGGAATTCCAATTGGGGATAAGAAAATGCCAGTTTTAATGTATGCTGACGATCTAGTGTTATTAGCACAGTCAGATGATGAATTACAGCTTCTTCTTAACACATTACATAAATGGTGTAAAACGTGGCAGCTAGAGGTCGATATTACAAAATCAGCTGTGGTACATTTTCGCCCACAGTCTTTTTCAGCTACACATCATAACTTTATTTGTGGGGATGAATCTATTTTACTTAAATCTGACTACAGGTACCTTGGTATAATTATTAATGAGTTTTTAAACTTTAACGTGACTGTGAAGGCAGTAGTTCTGTCGGCCCACAGAGCCTTGGGAAAACTGATTTCAAAAATAAAAATAAATGGAGGTGTTCCATATGAATGCTTCGTAAAATTATATAATTGTCTAGTTTGGTCAGTTGTTAATTACGGGGCATCTGTGTGGGGCAATCGGAGCTACCCCGCCATTGAAGCCGTACATAATAGGGCCTGTCGGTTTTATCTGGGGCTCGGTCAACACGCGCCCACTGCCGCTGCTAGAGGTGACATGGGTCTCATACCACCATTATGTAAACAACGCGTGGAGATGACAAGACAGTACCATCGATTAATTATTATGTCAGATAATAGGCTAAATAAAAGTGTTTTTATTTGGGCAGGCACGTCATCAGGTATAAGACAAAAGAGCTGGCCTGGTCGCGTAGGTAAATTTCTTAAAGAGTTAGGAATAGAGAAGGAGATAGAGTGTTGTAATAGCAAGCAAGAAATGATCAGCCTCGTGAGGAATAATTGTATCTGTAAATGTGTAAGTGACTGGCATAGTACGATCAACAGGGAAACGGGAAGAAGAGGTGTCGGTGGAAATAAGTTAAGGACATATAGGCAGTTGAAAGATGAATATGGTGTAGAGCAGTATGTGATCAAGATAAAATCTGTTAAAGAGCGGAGTGCGCTTAGCAAGTTCAGAAGTGGTGTAGCGCCTATTAATTTAGAGCTGGGTCGCTACCTCGGTATACCTGTAAATAACAGATTTTGTAATTTTTGTGAAAATGGTGTTGAGGATGAAAAACATGTTTTATTGAGTTGTCCTATGTATAATGGTGTACGGCAAGCTTTGTTCACGCAGGCGTGTTATATTAACTCTGATTTTATGTCTTATGACGAAGACGCTAAGCTACGGTTTTTATTTAATGATGATGCTATAGTTTCAAAATGTGCCAAAACCTGCCTTAAAATTATTAATATAAGGAGCAATGTGATAAATTATGTAAGATAATACATGAATATAATTAGGTATGGGAATATATGTATTTATGTATGTATGTATTTGAGTATGTATGTAAGTGTGCACAACGTTTTACTCGCCTTTCATAACTTTTATCTCTTATTACTATGTTTTTATGTATGTCTTGAATATTTTAGTATGTGTCTCTCGCAACTCAAACTCTGAGTGATCTTTGTGAAATTAAGAGTGAGACTTTAATAAATGATTTACTACTATACATCTCACTAGACACAAGACGTTGAATCAACGCTGTTTCGACGTTGGTCCACCGTCTACGACGTTGAACCAATGTCAAACCAACATTGCATCAAGTGGGACAAGATGAGTGGGACAATGTTATTTGTTATCTGTTAATAATCACGACTTGTGACGTGAACTTACCAAAGTAAAATAACATACATTGAGCCAATGCTGGTTCAATGATGGCCCATCGTCTTGGAAGCGAGCCAACAAAATTGGTTCAATAAAATAGCATGTTTACGGGGCCAAATTATCGGTCCGATTGCGCACATGCGATTTAGTAAGCGTTTATACCACTTTTGTGTCTAAAATATCGGTAAAATATTATCTGAACTTATTATACAGAGTATTATGCTATATCAAGGATATCTCTATTGAGTTTCCTTGGTTATATACAGAGTATTATACAGTATTATATCATGATTATACAGAGGGCTTCTGAACATGGTGACACCACTAAGTTACTCGACTAAATAATGTGAAAGAGTGACTGATTCAATCAACATAAAACATATCAGCTGTCATCGCATTTGTTTTCCACATATACACCAGATCTAGTTACATCTCAGCAAACACAAGACTCTGGACCAACATTGAACCAGCATTGACTCAGCGTTTTGTGTTGGCTGGGATGTGGTCAAGAGGGACGTAATTGAGAAATCATTTGTTACAAATCATGTATTGTCTGATCTATTATTTATTCAGTTCTATGTAGGTCAATCAACAAAAAGCTGAAAGTAAGCTTTATTCATATTTCTGATGTGACTAAATAGAATGAGATGACTATGTGTGCCATTTATTTAGACGGTAGGTGACTTTGTGACAAGTGTAGCTGCTACCCTGGAAACCAAACCATGGAAGGATGTATATCAGCAAACATGAGACGCTGGTTCAACTTTGCTTTACTGCTGGCCCACCGTCTACCACGTTGGCCCAACAGTAAACCAACGTTGGGCCAAAGTCTCATGTTTGTGTGATGTTATATAACCCTCGACAACAGATAGTCCCATATGGTTTATGGTGCCTCCAGAAATTAGTTAATGTGCTGTACTGTCATGCAAAGCCAAAAGGGACTGCATTTTGGCTTTGCGGAGCAGTGTAGACATGCCTAATACCAGAAATACATAATAAACAGAAGAGACAGAGACTGAGAGTAGGACTATAGTGTTCAAAGAGCTAGTGGTCTCTACAATGAATGAGGTCCACGCGAAAGCGGTACCGGTAACGATTGCGTGTATAATTATGTAGGCCTATAGGGCCTATGTTCTGAGAATTTCAACTGAACAGCCTGTTTCACCAGGATAGCATCAGAGATTGACAGTATGGTACAGAGCGATTGTCCGTTGGAGCGGCAGATGTAGGTCCTATGGGCGTGTTTGACCCCCCGCGTCGCCCGCCCCGACACAATTGTGAAGCTGCCGAGGGTTGCAGACCTTTACGTCGCAGATTGAGACAATGTTGGGAGAATACTTACAGAACTAGACTAGCCAGAGTGTTATCAAACACCAGAATACACAGAGACAGATGGAGAGAATTAACAGTTATTGTGAGAAGGAGATGCGCATCCTGTAGACAAAGACCTGCCCGTCTGCTCAGCTTGTTGTACACCACTCTGCGCAACACGCTGATGATAACGTGCTACCACAACTATATACAGCGACAAAATTCAGGTCAGAGCTAGGCCTTATATCAGTGAGCATGGCTGTGAGATGTAGTTAAAATGTACAGGTAGAAACGGTATTCGTAATGAAGCCGGCCCCGGGAAATATACCCAGCCAACATGCATGTAGGAGGCTGAGTCGCATTGGTAATATAGTGTCCCATCGCGAGTAACATGACACTGACAGTGTTTAACTTTAGCTTCATGGAGTGATAACACTGATATTAAAGGGACAGCATAATAGTGGCATATCTATTTTAACCATTTTATTTATATGAAGTTATATAGCCTACTGATTTTAACCACTGTTAACTAAAGATACAAAAAATCAGCACTGAAAAGACTAAACTAGTTTTATTTCCAGATCGTATACTATATTGCCATGTAAACAAAATTGTGTGCAGTATACAACACTTTATACCACAAAATACCCACCGTGGGATCAAAGCGTACTCTAGAGCACATGAAAGACAACGCCGTTAATTAGTGTCTTAAAGTGAGGGCATGGTTAATTCGCCTGCAGCACAGATTGTCTGCCAAACACTGGGCCCAATGCTGTGCAAACAATAAACTATACTCTAGGTGTACAACTATTTTGTTTGGTCTATCTCTGGATTCTTAGAAATGCTAAAAAAAAAAAATTAATCGGAAAATAATGAAAAAAAATGAAATCATGATCTGCGGGATACACTGCTTAATACAAAATAAATTAACCAAAATTGGATGTTAACCCAAGGAGTCCCTTTGATATCCCCGACAATATCCAATCTATTTCTTTGTTTAATTAGGCAAGGTATATTTTGAATCAATAGGCCTATATCAAATAAATATACATCTACTAGCCCTATATTTGTGAATCAACATCTTATTCTCTTTTATTTATTAACAATGACTAATAAGATCAGACGAAAAATAACGTAAAATTATTCGGTTAATCGATGATATTAATTAATAAGATTTAAATATTATATTGAATCACAAAAATCAAATCGACAAGATAAATTTACTGCTAATCTATATTCGGTTTGAACATGGTTAATTTACCAGTAGAAGGCGAGATAAGCATGATAAGCCGTCAGTCTGCTTTGCCCTGAAGGTGTCCCCCCTTTGCTTTATATATTGTGCAATGGTACCAGTGAATACAATAAATGAGCTATCCCTGAGACCAGCTGTTAGGTGTTGAAGGCAAGACGAATCTGTAAATTGATATCGAATCGAGATTTGTAACAGCATGACAGCGGAAATAACCCCTGGACTTCCGGAAACACTCCAGATATGACCTCTACCGGGGCTTAAAATCACACAGATTGTGTCGGTCAGCTCCTTATCGGTGATATATTCATGTTTATATTTCTGTTATCAGGTTATGTTATCATCTCACTAATATGAATGAGAATAAACTATATTGACTTGCAAACAATGACCCATAATTTATGTAAGTCATATTTGTTTATCATTTGTATTCGTAAGCTGGATAGCATACACGAGGCGTTGTCCCTATAGTTGCCCAACGTCTACAACGCTGTACCAGCATTGAGTCAGCGTGTCTGCTGGGGTATTTACCTAGCATATACTGATACCATTACCCAGCAGACAAAATACGTTGAATCAATGTTGGCTTAACGTTGGTTCAGCGTTGTAGACGGTGAACCAACGTCAAACTGATATTGATTCAGTTTAACGTTGGTCCAGCGTGGTAGTGTTTGTGTGGATGGTAGGCCCACTAATCCATCATGTACCCAGGGAACACACCTGGGTACATGATGGATTAGTACCATCCACACAAACACAAGACGTTGGCCCAATGTCGATTCGATGTTAGGCCAGCGTCGTAGACGGTGGCTTAACATCAAATCAACATTTGGTTCATATTTTCTGTGATCCAGACAAAGACACGTAATCTTACACTGGGGATGAGGCATGCCTCATCACGGAAAACAGGGGGTAGCCATATCACGCCGATACATATTTTATAACCGAATATCCCAGTCAGCACGATACACTGACCCAATGCTGGTCCAATGTTTGATCATCGTCTACAACGCTGGCCCAACATTGAACCAACATCAGGTCGGTGTATCGTGGTTCCTGGGATAGGGCGGATGTAACCGGTTTATAGATTCGGTTATCATGTTTATAACCATGATAACTATAGTATGTATCCCCTATAATCATGATAATCTTGTTTATATGCTCAGCAGAAACAATAGTATCATGTAGAAGGTGGTTAAATTTTACTCACTTTGGAACTTAGTGTGAACAGGTGAAACGATTGCGACGTTTCGACCTGCCTTCAACAGATCTTGATCACGCAATGATCATTTAACCACTTTCTATATGAATCTTAGAACCATGAATAACATATTCTCTACAATACTATTATAGTAATCTGTGTTACTTTATAATAGAATCTGGCATAGAGCAATTTCAAAATAATTGTACCAAACCAGGTAACACAATTGCAGTTAATTACGAAACATACATACATTTTATACATAATTATGTGTCATTTTTTGTGTTTTTCAATCCGCGGGACAAAAAATGCCGTCCATTATCTGAGCTGATAGCTTCTGGAAACAACAGGCTTATCAGTGGTAGCAGACACGCGTAAGAGAGTTGCATTTCTGGTGGTAGGATATAAGCCTGTTTGTTGTTGTATTGCTTGTCAGAATTACAACAGTGTAAGCCCTGCTACAGTTTTAAATGCTAATTTAGCACATATGGTGCAATTAGTACTGCGAGTTCATTTTATATCGAACTAAATAATAAAACAAAGAATCCTTCTTTAGCAAATTCAATATAATGATGATATGTATTTATTTACTTTTATCCTGTTTATCAGATTATAGTATAGGGGCCTACTATCTATAGGCCCATATTAACTGGACGAAGAGAACGAATGAGCCAGTTATATACTGATATAATGAGTGTAGTTCATAGTAGTAATAAAGTAATCTCAGAATAACATTATCATGATTATAATATACTATACTATTATACTATAATATAAAAATGCAATATAATTATATAATTTTAAACGTATAGCTGAAATATGTCTCTGGTCTGGCTAACTGTTTTACTGATATAGATAGATATCATCATAATCATACAGTGGCTAACATATAGATGAGACCTAATAAGACTTGTAAGACCAGAACTAGCAAAAACAAAGCTGATCCGATTATGTTGACCAGCATCAATTCAACATTGGGCCAACGTCTTGTGTTTCTAGGAGGGGGGGGGGGGGGTCAGTGGTTGGGTGGAGGAGGTGAACCATTCACTGGCTGTGGGATGACTCACACATACATCAGCGGCAGGATTGTGATGATAGGTTTGGATAAAGAGCTGGGGATGTCTAGAGTCCGGGGAAGTGTGGATACGGAACAGAGCAAGCGGTACTAGTCAGTGGTACGGGGTGGTAGACGTACATCCTATGCTGTAGTCGCAGAGTGAATCCAGTATCGTGTATCCAGTATCTCTAAAGTATTGCACTTGTGGCTAACAAGCCATAATGATATAGGGCCCAGTTCAACCAAACCGGATCTACGTGTTTATATTGCAGAACTCAGAATTGATATTGCAATTTCAACTGATGCGAACTATATACGAGTAAGTGTAATAATTTGTCATTCAGATGATAAAATTGATTTGGAAAGGCTGATACATCGTGTTGCAAAATGCATCAGGCTTGTATGTATACACGTACTATGTTCGTATCAAAGATGCGGAGGGGTACCATTCTCTTTGTGCCACTAGCCGTGATCGTGACCGAACCGAAGAGCCTAAATAATATCTTCCCGTGCAAGGCACGGCTTCTCCCGAGGTCGCAGACCGAGGTCTGCAACCTCGGGAGAAGCCGAGCCTTGCGCGGGAAGATGATAAATATTTAGTTTGATCAGTTGGGCCAATTTACTAAACATCTTAAATTTGATCTTATCTTGTTTCCATTGGAAAGTTAGGATAAATCTTAAATTTTCTAATGGAAATAAGTGAAAGTAGGCCTACAGATAAGATCACAGTGAGGATAATTATTGAAATGGGCCCCTGACGTCTCGCGATCTTTGTATTCGAACTTTTATTATACTCACTGATCATAACAATGTTTTAGTTTCCGTAATCGTAAAAAAAGCAGACAATGTTTATTATAAACGTACATAATTGAACTTATTCCTGTACTACAATCATTATACTGTGATATCATTGAGGTCATCTGCAATGAAATCATTTTCAAAATATGGTTTAATTTAAGCTCTATTAATAATTTTGTCCGTTCCTTTTTTTTGGTCATCGGTTCCTTTGCTTTCTCCACCTTCGGTTACATAATAACTCTTAAAGAGCTACATTAAACAAAAAAACAATCACCTACTGGGTCGCGGTATAAGTGGGTGAAAATTACTCGAATTTCTACAATTTGAATCGAGACATATGTCAATCTTACCATTTAAACCCTTTCAAGCCTGAATTTACTATTGTCATCTTCATCCACTACAAGCCGCGAATTGATGTCGCGATTCTAGACTTGTAGTGGATAAAGATGGTAAAATGGGATGTAAAATGATGCTTTAATGCATGGTGGGGGCTTAAAGGGTTAATAGTTATTTCTCCTTCAAATGGTCTTGTTTAACCCTTTAACCGCCAAATTATTCAATCTGAATTTTCACCCACTTGAAGTTGTGTCTCGCTGACGCGATCCACAACTTCAAGTGAGTGAAAATTATTCAGATTTGACAAAATGGAGGTCAACTGTTTTCAAATATTGCTGATTGATGTCACATTTTATCTCTCACATGTTTAAAAGGTGGTACTTAATGTGCTAATAAAAAATGAAAACCCGAATATATTTGGCACCGGCGTTCAAAGGGTTAAAGGAAAAAAGATTAAAAACGGCCATAGACGCTATTTGCACCTCAAGGGTTAATTCACAATAATCAGCGTGATATCTTCAGACACAACCACGGATAACCTTATTATTTCCATGTTTCTGGGATCAAAGGCCGTCTGGTCGTTATCTTTACGTCTGCGTTCACAGGCTCTCTTCGAGTCTTGTCTAATCAGGAAACCAGAAACACTGGTCCAACACCGCCAATGTTAATTATAGCCACATCTGGATAACTTATTGTGGTAATTGCTTAACAATATTTGAGTCCCCATGGGGATACCCCGGAGGGGAGGATAGATTCATTTCTGGATGATTATTTATCAGTAGGCCTATGACTGCATGATGCAGGAAAGCTCTCATCACGATCACTTACATGTTAGAGACGCCGCGAAGATAATGATATTATCACAGAAATATCAGCTACAATGAAATCATTTCGACAACGGAGCTCTTTGTCCTGTCCTCCATTTATCCCATGTGTACACCTTGCACTGCATGCATATTTATTTCAGTGTCAAAAGAGGGGGGGGGGCTCGTGTTCCCCGAATTTTTTCAGTAGTTTGTTATTAAATTAAAGATACGTGAGCTTGCTAACTATTTTTAATCCCACCTGAAGACAACATTTCTAATAGCGAATATATTTACAATTCCAACGTTCCGCTGTGGAACGAGCTGCCGGATTCAGTGCCGCTGTGCGGAAGTGCGAATCCTTTAGTCTTCAAAAGCGCCTTGAAGAAGCATATTTTCTGTAACGCCTACTTTTAATTGTCTGTAAAGTGCACAGATCACCGTATGTGCGCTATAGAATAACTATTATTTTTATTATACACTTGCTAGCATAAAATCAAAAGACTTTTATTTCCCAAATTCTTTGGCAAAAAACGTAAATTGGTGTAGGTATTTTAGTTTCTAGAAGAGATCAGTAAGACACAGTTACGAGAAATATGTTTATGGACTGTACTAGGAGGTAGGTGTAAAGAGTTACACCTCCCTGATTGTACTAGTTACAGTTGGACCAAAAAATGTGCTGGCGTGCTTGTGCAGATTTAGATTAAGCAGATTAGGCCTATATGAGAATAAAGTGCGCCTGGAATACTAGTATAACTGATGAAATTAATAAGTTACAAGCTAATCAAGCTTTTGTCTATTCCAAGAAAGAAGTAAAATGTATCGATATCTGGAAGATCATTTTTGCCCAACTATATTTGTAGTTGTATATCCATTAAATTGAAACCGACACTGTTTTCTACCGACAAATATTTTGGGATGAATTACTAAATAATATTTCAATGATTTTTTCACTGCCACCAAAAATGATAAGAATTTCTTATTCACGTGGACTGACAAATATTCGTGGAATACATCGCCGAGATAACAAAGATGGAGGAGATTAAAATGCGGGTCAGCTTTCAAATTGTATGTGTATTATGTGGTTGTAATGTGATTATTACGTTCTATATCATGTATATGTTATTTCGGCGTTATCTGGGCTCTGTCAAACCTTTGTAGTAAACGGGATACACTAAACCAGCAAACGCGAGACGATGGCTCAACGTTGGTTTACTGTTCGGCCAACGTCGTTATTTCATAAAAAATGTGATAAACACAAGGCGTTGAACCGAAGTTGTTTTAATTCTGAGCAAGCGCTGGAGCCAACATTAAACCAGCTTTGGTTCAGCGTCGTGTGTTTGCTTGGGTAGCAGTTATGTCACTGTATGTCAGTGTATGCGTATATAATTTGTGTTAAGTATTGCACCTTTCTCAAATATTTAAATTAACCTATCGAATTGCCATCACAATTCACTCCGCGCCGCTATAGTGACAACATCCTTTCTGTGAAAGTGAAGGATATCAATATTTAAATCAAGTTTTGAAGTTGCTAGTGTAGACCTAAAGGTCGTTCTTTATGTGACTGGCGCATGACGAACGAACATGATTGTATACTTATGAGAAAAACGGCTACTCGTGTTACTTTCACTGCATGGCGGTTGCCATGGGGATTATACAAATATACTGGTTTATATTATCATGTTCCTGATTGGAAGGGTGTGTGCTAATAAACCATTCCTGAATGATGGTAACTAAGCCTATTCCACCCATATAATTATATGGTTAGTTCAATGTCTTGACCGATATACACACACCTATACATCTTGCTCGTAAGTTATGTAATAGCTGAGCATGATTAGTAGACCTTCATGTAGTAGTCTGGGCCCGTTTTCTCGTACAAGTTATGATATATCGTAGGCTTTGAATTGGTCGAGATGGCCATCTCGACCAATTCAAAGCCTACGATATATCATATCTTGTACGAGAATACGGACCCAGTACTATCATAAAATCTGAATTCAACCGTACCAACTGACATATCGTCGCCTCGGAGCTAAAGGATCCTATCTGCTATTACATAGCTTACGAGCAAGATGTATAGGTGTGTGTATATCGGTCAAGACATTGAACTAACCATATAATTATATGGGTGGAATAGGCTTAGTTACCATCATTCAGGAATGGTTTATTAGCACACACCCTTCCAATCAGGAACATGATAATATAAACCAGTATATTTGTATAATCCCCATGGCAACCGCCATGCAGTGATAGTACTGGGTCCGTATTCTCGTACGAGTGTCAGATAGGATCCTTTAGCTCCGAGGCGACGATATGAGGATCGCGGAGCTGGGCGTGACGCCATTCAGCAGCGAAACCCGAGTCACCGTCTTCTGTATTAGACATGTGGCTTAAAAGCCATAGGCATGCCAAAAACCGTCGATCATTGTGTGAGTGAAATAAATCATTGTAAAAAGACCCCTGACACGGACGGATCCTTATTATGGCCCATTCTGACCTGTCCGTCAAACCATCCGTCGTCCGCTTCAGTCATCAGTCGTCCGCTTCAGTCAAAATCACTCTGATAGAAAATAAGAAAGACCATTCACACCTCGTCCATCGTACGCCTTCCGTCGTCTGTCAAAATTGGTCTAGGAGCGATTTTGACGGACGACGGTCGGAATCTTTGATAATCCAATCTAATCATACAACATTTTGAAGATTGTGATTTCCATGTTTCAAATGAGTTATATACCATATTAAATCGTATTGTTTTTTATTGAGAACAAAGGGAGCTGTTCAGTACTGTAGACTCTTATCTTACCTCACAATACGATATATTTAGCCTAAGGTTTGCTTTAATAAGAAAAGCATTGTCTTCTGCATTTATGCTTAAATGTATCATACATCATGTGCATGTACGATACCCTCATGAATAAGTCTAGTTACTCTAGATACATTTTAACAATAGATGTATCAATTATTTTGGTGAAAAAATATCGGGAAATACTTAATAAAGAAATAACCATATTTTTTCTGGATTGACATATCAAAAAAGAGATATAACTGTATCACGTCTGCTTAATTGACGTGAATATTGGAATATTGGTAATATTTTTGACTCTCTTTCATTGAAATACTCTGGACAATTTAAAGAAAAGGAATCAGGCATGATATTTATGAATACGCCATAACTATATTCTATAACTATAACTAAATTTGTCTCGATAAAAGAGCGTCATTGCCATGGGAGATACGATCAAGAGGCGACGCTGATCTAATGTTGATGCAATGTTTGGCCAGCGTCGCAGACGGTGGACAAACATTGCACCAACATCTTGTTGCAAACCTAATATTGTTGACTCTGTCAGAGCCTGTTTTGACAGCTGAGCATAATAATCGAAAGCCTCCGTCTCTCTGCTGTTTCAACATTGGTTAACCAAGCCATGTTTTGCTTGACTATCTATTAAACGTATTATATTTCCACAAGCGGCTGTTTCGTGGTAGACTGATGTATATAAGCAAATCTCAAAACACACATACTGATACACTACACTCTGTACACATCCTATCATTTATCTTCCCCCCAGATATTTATTGTGATAGCATCTTCTGGGTTGCTACTTTACAGCTGGTTCTGAATATCGTAACTGGCTATAAATTGGAATGCCTTTAACATGGGACTACCATTTGATTTTCATGAGGGTGCAGGACCAACATTAAAATATTTGTTTTGAACACTCGCAGCTCATTATTTATTTCAATATACATGTACATCGCATGGAGAACCATTTTGTTCATACTCTGATAAACGTGATAAACCAAACAATTAGCCTTCAACTCTTATACATGGTATAGGCCTATTATCATTATTAGCGCGGTAGGCCTATATACGCCCCGGCGAATCAGTCTTCAAATTCCACCATAAGAAGTAGAGAAAGTAGTGATGTTGAAACCCCTGAAGTAATTATAGTGTATCTTGTCGCTTTTAGCAGATAAACGTGCCTAAATAATAGAACATCCATTTTCATCTAGGCCTATCTCAGATTTGTTGACATTGGCTTACATCCCAGCAAACATGAGACGCTGGCCCGACGTTGGCTTACTGTTGACCAACAATAAACCAACGTTGGGCCAACGTCTCATGCGTGCTGGGATTGTTCTTACAGTGTATGAGCAGGTCGCACCCATTTTGACTGCAGCCGTAGTTTTCAAGCAAAAACGTCATAAGACATTCCTTTGGACTCCCAAGGATTCAGCTCCCAAAAGGACCATTATTCAAGCCAGTGATACGTATATATTAGAGTTAACATTATTTTAAAAAGCATATTTTTCGCTTCGTTGTTAAATTATTGTGGGCGTCTTAGACTCTATCAATGACAGAATTGAAACAAATGCTGATTCCACTGTTGAATAACGCATGGCGTTAACCCTTTCAACTAAACGTTTATGATGAAAAACCCTTTGGTCTCCATGGTTTATACTCAGATATTTCAGCGTCGTAAGGGTTTAACACGATCCACAAGTAACATGTGTGTCAGCTACAAGTATGTGCTGCTGGCTGCTATCAGGTTGAGACCTGGATCCAATGCTGGTTTATTGTTGGCCCAGCGTCTACGACGCTGGGCCAACATTGAACCAGCATCGGTTCCCCGTCTTGTGTTTGCCAGACATGCCCACTGGGCACACGACGTTTTTGCGACGTTGAATCAACAACGTCATTGAGTGTAGTCCCACAGTAACGTAGTACATTTTCGCAGTATAGTGCATAATAAATTATTTGATGACAAGTTGAGGGAGGCGAAAAAGTACAGATACATTTACGTGAATAACTACATGCTTTATCATATAAGTCGGGTGAAGCAAGGCAAAAAGAAAATTCAAAGTATAAATTTATTTATTTAGTTGAATATGTATTTCAATTAAACAAGAGGTGAACCAAGTTATTTTTTTCATTGAAGGCTGGACACAAATCTATTAATCAACTACTTGTTTGGCCTTGAATTATTTATTTTAAAAATACTCCTGCTCCTCCTCCATGAATATCAAAGCATATACAAATCTACACTGTAATTCTCAGTATAATGTTTCCTCAATAAAAAATAGATGGAAGGGATGTAGACCTATTCGTTGTCGATATAAAGCGAAACCATAATTTTTAGTAATAATAGTTATTTTAACTTCTGTATGTTACAGGGTGTGACAGTGGAGGAGACGGTAGCACTGTGCCACCACCAGAAAAAGAGCACAACTCAAACGACTTCACCGATAAACGTGAGTGTTTAATACAGTCTCGTGGATGAACATTTTGGATGAGTTATTGGTGCGAAGAATCACAACTTTAATTATACTACACAGCAAACACAAAACATTTGTATAACATTTATACAATGTTGAACCAACATCGGAGACGTTAGGCCTACGTTGTATAAATGTCATACAAATGTTTTGTATTTGCTGGGTAAAGGCACAAGCTGGCTACTTCAGAATGTGTCATAATCTCAACACCGGTGCAAACCACTGACCTTTATCAGTTTTTCTGTGAATAAAATAAATCTAAGCATTAAATTAGAATCAAGTTAGTTTGGCATGTCGTATTGGACTTGTTGTTCTAGCCAAAAAGTGTAATTGTGAGGTTATCATTCTGGTCTTAGTTTGAAGATCGACAAGATGATTCAATAATGTTTTTTTTTAGTTTTAGTCATAGTTTAGAAAATGTGATCTTTTTTAAAGAATTGATTCTCCTTACAATACAATGATTTAAGATTTTACTTAAAAATTATAGTGGTAAATTTAAAGCTCTGGTCGTGAAAACAGTTTAGGTTATCTCGGTTATGGATAATCGATCATTAGGTATAGTGCTATCGGCAGTAGCCTGCAGAAATGGCGACCATTTAAAGTGGTCCTATATTTCATTAAAGTATATTTCATCATTGCCTTCTGAATTTCACCTCTCAGAACTAAGCATCTGAAATATGTTGAAAATGTTTTAACTTTGCTCAATTCTTAGTCTTATTTTTATTTTGACAGAACGAGACGTACACAGTGTCATGGGAGTTACAGGGGAATGCCCCATGAGTAACGGTGCCACAGTATGCCCACACAAGGCGGAAGCTAGACAACTCCAACAGGAAGTGACGTTACTGAGGAGAGAACTCTCTCAATGTCGCTCAACCATAACACAGCTCACGTCAAGAGAAAAACAGCTCAGAGATAGGTGTGCGGTCCTTATTAAATGTCATGGGGGTTAGGTTGGTCTTTAACTCTTAAAGCGCTGAATTAATTTGCAAAAAAAACTTACATTTTTTCAATTTGAAATCATCATAAATGTCTTGGTTAGCTCTTTCTGATTCATTTGAATACCTTTGTTATGTGTCTACGATCATTATAAATAGTTTTACACTTACAGTGCGGGGATCGACTTTAGTCTACAGACGTCAGATTTTGACTAAAGTCTATCCCCGCGCTGTAAGAATTAATAGTTGTTCACACCTTCCCACGAGTTTTTAAAGCCTGATTTTGATTTTTGAACTGATTTACCAGCGTTACTATTCTCATGCAAACTTAAATATGTATCTTAAAATATCTTGAAAAAGATCTGACACAAAGTAGGCCTGCGTTGACTTTACAATTGCAAATATGAATGATTAAAATATTTAAAGAACATACAATACTATCTTTAAAAATCAACATTTTTACTTTTCAAAGTATTCACCAACATAAACACTGACAGCTACTTCCAATGATGGATATGAAGCAATATAATACAATTCTCATAAAAATTACATTAGGTAGCACAGACTTGAATGGGTGTTTTAAATAAAATTGCTATCATATGCATATTAGATTCGTTTACGTAACCAATTAAATAAGTAAGCATCACAACAACCGACTTGAAGCTGATTGGAGCTGACGTGTTACAAACAAAATATCATATAATATCCGATAATTGCAAGCTGCGAAAATTGGGGGGAAATATTTTTGTTAGATATTGTTGTGACAGAGTTATTTCATAGCACGACATCATGTTACTTGTACAGTACCCTTTTTTGACAGATTATCAGAACAGGCCCAGAAGCAGTTCATGAAAGGATCCACTAAGTTTGAGAATCTGAGCTTGGGTGAAAACCGGCCATCTCTGCTCGTCCAACGATTCAGAGACCTGTACGCCGAGGGTCGCCTGGACGCATACGACGCTCTGGATGAGATACCAGAGATTTCAGAATTTGACGAGCTTAAAGGAAAACTCCTCTTCTCTGTGGTGGTGGTGTGTGTGATAAGTTATCTCAGCCCTGTCTTCCCAGCAGACACAAGAAGCTGAATCAATGTTGGTTTAGCGTTGGTCCACCGACCAACGGTAAACATTGCAACATTGATTCTACGTCTTGTGTCTGCTGGGAGCTGCTACTACCGTAGCCTACATATATACGTTCCCAGCAAGGAAATGTCACTGGCTTTGATAAAAGTCAGTGGTCGATGGTGATCGAGTTAATCAAACAATTCAGTTTCGGAGATATCTATTTTCCTTCAAAACAAATATTGTTCCAAATTTGTAGTTCGAAATTGCGTTAACTTTTCCAGCTTTAGATGAAGGAAACATACTAACAGGACAATTTGTTGATCAACTTAAACGTTTAGATAATTACAGTTCTTGGTTAATATTTTCGCACATTTTAATTCACGATGGCGCCTAGAAGCATTTAACGTAGGCATATAACATTAACTGATATAATTTATGTATTTACCCAAATCAATTACATTGCAGTGTTACATCGAATATGTAATATATTCACGTGGTTCAAAAATACTGCCCCCTCCTAATCAGTTTAGACAACTCTTTCAAGCCTGACTTTACCATTGTCATCCTCATCCACTACAAGCCGCGAATTGCTGTCGCAATTTTCAACTTGTAGTGGATGAAGATGATTAGAAGTGGGTGAAAAATTAAAGAAAATCACCTTGTATTGGTGTATATTGGTAAACCAGTTTTATGGAAATTTTCATTCTAAAACCCTTACTTGTAGAAAAATTAAATCTGTTTTCAGAGATTTAAAATGATGCTTTAATGCATCGCGAGGGCTCAAAGCAATAGTTAATATTAACATTCACGTGGTTTAAAAGTACTGAACTTGCACCTTCTTCAGTTTAGATAACTTTGTGAGACGATTGGTATACTGGGTCAGTCAGCAACTGTCCACTATCGAATACATTGTGGCCTTGGTTATATTTGCAGTTAGCATTTCGGTCATCTCAGCACAGCTTACAGCAGGTGAAGCAAACAGTGAGTCAGACTCTACAGCTACCAAACATGAATACCACAGAGCCCGATGCCAACCACCCAATTAACAGCAGAACCGTGCGCAGTGCAATAGAAAGCTACTTACAGCAAGACGTTGAAAGCTATGACGTCTCTTCAATTGTAAAGGTATGACAAATTACATAATTATGTGAAAATCACAATGTATCAAATGTCGAAACTACCACTGAGGCTAGGGGTTTCAGGTGCTTGCATGATATTCAATAAAAATTATTGTTATTTTCTCTTTTTCTTTGGGATATGTATTGCATGAATGGAAATCAGTTTTACTAAATAATCTGTTGAAAAATGATCCGATAAGCGGTATGGTTAGTGCTGATAAAAAAAACCATATAGGGGATTATTTCTAAATAACACAGTGGTTATGGATTAGTCCATAAACATCATTATTTGTCCCGGAATTTGTTGTATTAAAGTATGTTAACTCTTTCAAAACTGTCCATAAAGAACTTTTTTTTTTTGAGTATATAAACTATTTGATGATTCACGAGTGATCGATTTTCTATCGAGCAGTCTCCTGTTTATATATATTATATAAATGTATTCACCAGGTGGCGCTTATTCTTACTATCTCTATAATGAAAGCAATGCTTTCTGGGAGTACCCTGACCCCGTTAACATTGTTAATGGTTCACAGTGGACTACATGTAGGCCTATCGGTACTACTTTAATGGAAGAATATAGTTCTGTGTTCTTTTGATTATTTTATTTATCTTTTTTATTATAAAATATGTGTTGTTTTTTGTTGATTATAGGAAGTGAGTCAGCAGGTGTACGCCACATTGTACGACTACCCCCGTCTGAAGCAGTGTCGTCGTCTGCAGCAGTACATTAAAGACTCCGTAAAACTGACATGGGCCTTATCTGTACAGACGCCACCCCTTGTCATACAATATGACTCCAAACTGTTCAAAGAGGAATCACATACCCGCTTCCACAGCTCAGATCCAGAATCAAATTTAGTCAAATCTGTTCTGTGGCCTGGACTTTTGGAAGGCGAAAACGGACCTTGCCTGGCTAAAGGCGTTGTAATCACGTGATATTTTTGAAGCATTTTTGAAGCAAAACTACGAGGAGCAAGTGTCCTGCTCTATACATCCGTATTTAATCCCTTTTCGTGGAATCGGAGGATTTGGTCTATTAGCTTTCAAAAGACAGGTGGTCGTATATTGGTCATTCATCTGCTGTCAGGTGAAACGCAGCCTTTAGGCTACCTACCATGCCAGCTTAATAAAGAAACGGCTAGCCAGCAGATACGCCAACCAAGTAAATGCCGCCAGCCACGGGTATATCGGCTCTATACACAGATAAACGGCACTGGATCATGTGAGATTTTTGCGTTCAAAGGTTGAATTTCATTGAAGAGAACATAGGAATACTATTCACATAAACAATGGCTCAAATTTGGGCCAGAGGGTCATATCACTGTGTTCCGATGTGTTTGACAACATCTTGTTGATATATACATTTGCTAGATCCACAGCTTCAAGCGGGTAAAAACGATATACATTATTTTGCTAGATTGGCTTACGTTTTGATTCAAATTGTACTTTATATTATTATTAAATCGCTTTTACCTACTTGAATTTGTGGGTCGCGGTAGCGAAACACAATTTCAAGTGGGTAAAAATATCTATAACTCAGCGCTTTGCTTTCCGTTTGCTTGAGATGAACAGATTACAAATTTAAAACTTTAAAACCTTCTTATCAGTTAGGAGAATTACTGAAATAATTATGATTTAACTGTGATTAACTTTAGTCACGATTCTAATGGATAGACCTAAATATACTAAAATTTGGCCTATATTATCTATATATATGCAAATCGCTCATTTACGTCCATATAGATGCATACTATGTATACGTCCAGTTAGACTAAGAACCAGCTTGAATAAGGATACATTATAAGCCCAGATTTTATAGAGCTTATAAAGTATTAACAATATTTGATGTATTCATTACATATCTAATATACTCAAGCTATATGACGGAGAATTATTTTCATTTAACCCTTATATATATATTGACTATTAGCGAACGTACGGTATACATGTGACAAGTCATGAAGAAAGTTAGGAGGGCTACCTCTAGGCGGCATTGTTACAATAATTATTATTTATAATTAAAAAATGTCAATTTTGACTCCACGGCACCTGCCTTTTGATGTGAATTGTCAGATAATCACAAGCAGCTAGGGCAGGAGAACATGTATTTATAGCGTAGGCCTGATAAGCGATAACGTAGCGAGACGTTGATCTTGACCTACTTTCTGGACCATTTTCTAGTTACCCTTTTATATGTGAGGTATCTTTGAATATGATATAATAATCGGGCTTGTATACATCATTCAGATAATGACCCTTTCGTCGAAAGGTTTGTGTCCTTTATTATTTTCACAAAAACCACAAAGGCCATATACTGCTCTTCAAAGCCAAAATGCACTATAATAGCTTAATACTTGTAAAGTAAGCAGATACTGCCTTTTGGCTTTGCAAGGCAGCATAGGCCAAATAATATATATTTGTCTTGCTGAATTGTTTGGTAATATTTTTCATTCAATTGAAGCTGGAATTGCTAACGCAATTTCCAGCTTCAAATGACGAAAAAAATATTGATGAAAAATAAACATCACCAATATTGTATTATTTCCTCGAGAAAATACAAAAACAGTGGGTGGCATTTCAGTTAGTTTTAAATTTGTTAAAAACGTATAGGTCTATATACGGTCCCAGCAGCACAAGGGGAAAGAGCAATAATCGGCCTCATTTTCTTATCGATTTTCATCTTCTTTTTTTTCATTTAACTGAACATGTGAATAAAAATAGATCAAAATGTCCGGATTTAATTACGACTTGATGAGCAGCCTATACATATATAATAACGTTACCAAATGAGAGTACACTGCACAATCATCCTTGATATAATAGATTAGGCCCATACCATGGTTCGTTCAATTAGTTATAAGGCAACAATGGAGATATAGGTTTAAGTAGCTTAGCGCAGTGAAAATGCTGATTACTACGCAGCAAACACGATATCCCTCCCGATCCAATGCTGGTTTAATGTTGAAACAGCGTCGCAAGCGGTGCCGTGGTCCAACATTAAATAAGCGTTGGTTCGAAGTTTCGTGTTTTCTGATTAGGGCTCCTTGTTAATTAGCTGCTAATTCTAGAGCGTCCGTTGAAATTAGACATATTCACAGCTATGCAAGCTTATGCAAGCTATATACAACTTGATTTGCTCTTCTTTCGCGGATAACGATGCTTCATTTATTACACTGATACACAATAATAAACAGGGCTTATATGCAAGCTATAGGCCTTTAGGGGGCCTACAACTTGATTTGCTCTTCTTTCACGGATAACGATATATCATTTAGGCCTATTACACTCGTACACAATAATAATATAGGCCTAGTATTCATCTAATATTCAGATCTTATGCTCTCTGTTTACATGGACTGGTTGCCTCAACAATTCCTGCTTTTACAATAAAAATGACGATGACGTGCAATATTCCACAGAGTTGTTATTATATCTGGCTGCTTTCAGGTACCGACGCAGATCTATAGATTTAGCTCTCACTGTCTCAAGTATCCCCGATGGGCCATCCTATATTAATAGCGTCTGTTGTGTTTCTGCCACCGCCTTCTGTGACTCAGTGACAAACTCACACATGCAAGGAAAAACTGTCCGAGGCCCAGGGCAGCCATTTTCAATGTGATTCGTGCCATTTGCGAGCTCGTTTGCGGGTTTGTATGGGCAACACATGGGCCAACTTAGAACAATCGAATAAAAAACCGCGAGTCAATCACAATTAGGGATCGAGGACAGACAGACCGGCAGACGTCATGGGGAAGACAATAGCCTTAAGCCAAATTGGCTGAGGGCTAAAAACGGCAAAGAAACACCGACGTGTGTTTGACCAAAAAATGTAGTCTTAAATTTAATAATGATCAGTAACAGTTATTTCGTTTTTTTGTTCAAATTTTGATTAATGGCTAATTTTCCGCCACTCTTGGCGCTATAACTTACAATTATTTCGTGTTACTGGAATGCACATGGAACTTTAGGCCTACATAGATTAGACGTATACTATGCCTAAACTGCAGGCTACTTGTCCAGATAACGCGTCCACACAAACTAAAAACAATTGTCGCAATTTTCTTGCAGAAGTGGGCGAGTGATCACCACATGTGGCGACAGAAGCAAAATATCTAATGTAAATAATTACAAAATGACCCTTCAAAGCACCTAAAAGTAGTAATTTGTGGCGACAGGACTCATTTCGTCTGCCCACCCCTGTCCTGTCACTCCAACCCAAACCTTTTCTTTTGGCGACATGGTAGGTCTAGGTAAGCTGGGTAATTGCTAACATAGAAAATCACGAGTGTCACAAAAAAAATTGAATTTTCAATTAAAAATGGCCACCATTCTAGTTGGGTCATATTTGGTAATTCCGTGACCCTTGCTTGCGGAGATTGGCTTTTTGATTGATCAAGAACAAAATTAGCCCCAATACCTCTAGCAAAATTGTGCGTGGAATTTTTGACAGCCTACAAATGGCCGCCAAAATGTAATACAAAAATTAAATTCCCATCGATTTAGGCCTACCACATACATGTAGGTATAGGCCTATGTGTAATTTATCGCTTCTATGTGATTTGGGATCAATAAATATTACCCAACTATTCACTTGAAAATCGATGAATAAATTGTGATCAAAACCTCTGTTTACATGGACTGGTTGCCTCAACAATTCCTGCTTTTACAATAAAAATGTCTGGCATTGATCTTAAAATTATAGGCTATATGTGGGAATGCTGAATTTACGTGAATTATTATTATTTTAAATATTATTTCTTCACGGTGATTAAAGACAGAGGGCTGTGTCCGTTGGCACACGGGCGAATTATACTTGTACGAGCTAACCACACTACTGTATCAAAGTTATTTTCAGGGTTTGTTGAAAAGCTAATACAGTGTCAGGTGCTATCTCATCATATTGAATATAAATAAATACCCCCAATAATTATAATTTAATATCACATTTCAGCTGCGCTGTTGTTGTGAAGTGCGTCTGATAAAACTGAAAAAAAAAAATTGTTCGGCCGAATGTCATTACATGTGCTGTTGTAGGCCCGATACGTCCTTCATATAGGCTATACATTTTATTCGCTGCAGATCGCAAATCTGACATATCCCAACTAGACGATTTCTGGGTAGACCAATATATTATACAAAAAATCTTAAAAAAACCTGAACGAAAATAGTACCATTAGAAACCTACATGTTTCAGGATAGCTTTCAAATATTGTCCATAAAGCAACTGTGCAAAGTTCTGCAAATTCTACCCTGTGGCATTTTAAAAAATCAAGTTGGCCGCCATCACCACAAATAGTCGCTCAGGACCACAAAAAAATCACCAAATTCAATATAATTATTCACCATAGTACATGCTACACAAATACTTTGAATACGTAAATCCACGATAACAATCATTTTATCCATCGAAGCAATAAAAGCATATTGGCAGGATAAGCTCATTCAAATTGGGTGCTACCACACTCCTGAAAGTAAGCATCTTTGTTATTAAAAATGCACTTCGTCGGCATCACAGAGCATATGATCGGCTTTAAAAAATGCACACCGTCGGCATGCATTACAGAGCAAAATTATGGGCCTGCATAAAATGGATCACTATACAGTATTGTAGAAGATGCCATGCAGTGTGTGGCATTACAAACGAGGCTGTGTTACACAGACACGAATTCCAAGACCTCCCCCCCCCCCGTCACGAATTTCCACCCTGAAGTTTTAAAGATCTAAATATCCAGCCCATTCTAGCCAGATAGTTAACTTACTAGTAAGAAGTTTCCATGGTAAATAATAATTATAATGTGTGTGAACAGTACGTCTATGTGTATGTCTTATAGCTTAATCATCTCCCTGTAGGGCTCAATTTAGTTTATCGCTACAGGGATCGCGACTAGCATATGAATGGCTTCAGTATAGTGATCCAAGCTCGCATTTTTCTATAGGAGGCTTTACAGTTCAAATCAGTTGATAAATCAGTTACATATTTCGTAGGCATGATGCCTACGAATGGCAACATGATGCCTTGATAGAAACGGCTAGTTGAACACTTTGTACAATTGTAAAGGAAAACAAACAACATTATTTACAATTTCACAATCCGCCGTTTGCCTCGCCTGTGGCAAATATAGGGTCTAGACCTATTAATTATTAAATATTCTTGTATTTAGTTATACGTAATGTTTAATTACATAATTAAAATTTACAGGAAGAAATTTTAATATATATACCGATTGAAATTTTTAGAGTAAGCGATCCATTAATCCATTAGTGTCGCGAATTATGATTTTGCGCGCTAATATCAGCATTTTTTTCTGTCCAGTCTGATAGAGATATTATGGTAATACTGTTTACCAAACTACAATATATATGGATGTCCATACCCACTGGGCATACGGCGTTGGTGCGACGTTGAATCAAAGTCAACAAGACTACATAAGTCCAGGAGCTCCCGCGACGAATTAGAATTTGATTTAAGCAATTTTGTGTAGGGTTTTTAATGTAGTCCTAGGCTAGGTCAACAAGACGCAAGACAACTAGGTCTAAGAAGCCCAGTCTAAGAGTGGGATAAGAACTAGACAGTCTGTCAGAGATTGCAAACCTCCATTGAAATTAATGATCCTAATCAGTATCCCAGTAATGGTCTACCTATCTGGCACGGTTTACTCTATATCAGGCCAATCGAGGTAACTAATAGCTGATTTACGGTCATTTTGAATTCGATATAAATTAGTCAAAAACTTAGGGTGCATCCTCCCCCGAAACCTCAAATTTTGTTTTATAGTAATGGACTAACATCTAACACAGTTTGCAAAATATTGGGCATGTGAAAGTAAATAATGGCCGATAGGGGGCCATTTTGAATTTGAACGAGTCAGAATTTTTCAAGATGCATCCTCAGCTGAAATCTCACATTTCATTCTATAGTAATCGTCTAGCTATCTAGCACGGTTTACCAAATATCGGCCATGTGAAAGTGAATAATGGCCTAAAGGCGGCCATTTTGAATTTGATCAAGTCAAAATTTTCCAAGATGCATCCTCAGCTGAAATCTCACATTTCATTCTATAGTAATGGTCTAGCCATCTAGCACGGTTTACCAAATATCGCCCATGTGAAAGTGAATAATGGCCGATAGGAGGCCATTTTGAATTTGATCAAGTCAAAATTTTTCAAGATGCATCCTCTCCTGAAATCTCACATTTTGTTTTATAGTAATGGTCTAGCCATCTAGTACGGTTACTAAAAACCGGCTATGTGAAAGTGAATAATGGCCGATAGGCGGCCATTTTGAATTTGATCGAGTCAATTTTTTTCAAGATGCATCCTCTCTTGTAATCTCACATTTTGTTTTATAGTAATGGTCCAGCTATCTAACACGGTTTACCAAATATCAGCAATGTGCAAGTAAATAGTGGCCGATAGGCGGCCATTTTGAATTCGATTGAGTCGAAAGTTTTTAAAAGGCATCCTCTCTCGAAACGTCACATTTTGTTTTATAGTAATGGTCTAGCTATCTAGCACGGTTTACCTGATATCAGGCCTATCGAGGTAAATAATGCTGATTGTCGGCCATTTTGAATTCGTAAGTTTAAAATTTTCAGGGTGCATCCTCCTCCAAAAACTCACACTTTGTTTTATAGTAATCAGGTAATGGTCTAGTCATCTAGCACGGTTTACCAAATATCAGCCATGTGAAAATGAATAATGGCCGAAAAGGCGGCCATTTTAAATTTGATCAAGTCAATTTTTTTCAAGATGCATCCTCATTTGAAATCTCACATTTCGTTTTACAGTAATGGTCTAGCCATCTAGCACGGTTGACCAAATAACGGCCATGTGAAAGTGAATAATGGCCGATAAGCGGCCATTTTGAATTTTATCGAGTCAAATTTTTCCAAGATGCATCCTCTCCTGAAATCACACATTTTGTTTTATAGTAATGGTCTAGCCATCTAGCACGGTTTACCAAATAACGGCCATGTGAAAGTGAATAATGGCTGATTGGCGGCCATTTTGAACTTTGACAAAATGATTTTTTTCAAAATACATCCTCTCCTGAAGCCTTACAATTTGTTTTATAGTAATGGTGTAGATATCTTGAGCAGTTTTCATGATATTCCACAATATCAGGCCTGTCGAGGTGAATAATGGCTGATAGGCGGCCATTTTGAATTTTCTCAACTTCAATTTTTACAGGATGCATCCTCTCCTGAAACCTTACAATTTATTTGATAATAATGGTGTAGCTATCTTGAGCGGTTTTCATGATATTCCGCAATATCAGGCCTGTCGAGGTGAATAATGGCCGATAGGCGGCCATTTTTAATTTTATCGACTTGAAATTTTTCAAGATGCATCCTCTCCTGAAACCTCACAATTTGTTTTATAGTAATGGTGTAGCTATCTTGAGCGGTTTTCATGATATTCCGCAAAATCTTTCAGTCGGATTTACCGATGTTATAAATTAGGTCAAAGTGCTGGGTCAACTTCAAGGTCAAGGTCCAAAAACCTGAAAAGGCACAACTAGGGACCTTAGAGAACATGTATGTGCAATATGACTGTCATCGGCCCAGTACTTTTCGAGATCTGCTCCGGAAACGAAGTGCGCGTCAAAACGTCTAAATAGGTCATAGTTCTGAACCAGAAGTAGGTCAAAGTTCAAATACCCCAAAAGGCACAACTAGACCCCCTAGGGGTGTTGTGTGTAAAATTTGAAGACAATCGGACAAGTACTTTCAGAGATATGCTCCGGAAACGAATTGTTTACGGACGGCCCAACGGCCCAACGCCGTCACATCATCATTTTCTCCTCTGCAACCTTGCGTATTGAATTCAGATTAAAAATATTTTAACCCGTCCATTAGCCACCTGGAAGTAACCCACATACCAAAAATTGTTATCCTAGCCTATTTTCTCACAAAGTTATAGGCAAAAGAAGAGGCCAAAAAAAACGGAGGTAGAATCCATAGCTCCCTTCGCTCACCTACGGTGACGGCGGGAGCTAACAACGGTCGTGTGCCACCATTGGGTAATCTCTGGTTGTAACCAAATGCAGGTTTACTCTACAGTACAAGAGAAATTCGAAGGTCTTTTCGTGATGTCAACCACATCTGATGTTCGCCCATACAATAACAGGGTGCTACAATGTCTGCTCTCTACAATCACCAGTTGGGATGCACTGGATCATAATGTCTTCTCACAATTAAATAGTTCACATGAGAATAGCGCGGTTGGGATAAATGTTTCCTTCTAAAAAAACTTCACTGAGCATTTAGAACCAAGTCACTAGACAAGCTTAAGGTACACAATGTAATTCCGATATATGTCCGTAAAGTATTACTGTCCAAATCAAGCTTGAAGTTGGAGTCACTCCCACTTCAGCAGCTGCTAAATTTCATAGCTACAGAGCATATATATACACTATACAACAATGGGAAGTGAATGACTTTTCACCAACAGAGTAGGGGTGAAAGCACACGGAAGGAATGCTTGTGGTAAGGAGACCGATCCGGTAGGTCTGTAGCACCAGAAAATGGTATATTGTGGCTGAAAAAGAGGTTGTAAAAAGGCATGTGGGCTAGTATATGAAGATATTGTTTATATTTTGGAGAACTTGATTGATAACGTTCCTCCTATTGGTTTATCCCAAATCAGGAAGCAGTTCACATACACAATATATAGTGGCGCAACCAGAAATAAATATTTAAGAGGGTTCTAAAAAAAAAATAATTCTACAGCAGGGGCCTAGGGGGGAGGCATCCCCTCTGGAAAATTATGAAAAAAATAAACATCAAATTGAGAGACAAAATGAAGATATGAGACGGCTGAAATGTCAGTTTTTCAATGAACTTAATGACAGATGTATTACAACTTAGCCTGAATAGTCCAGCTATATAAGCCAACACAAAAACACGACGCAAAAACCATAAACATGATCAACATTAGCTCATTTAATAGCGAGGGCTAACTACAAAGCATAGCCTATTAAATGAGCTAGATTAACATGGAACAGATGTTGACCCAATGTTGGGCCAGAATCACAGACGGTGAACCAACACTAATTTTAAACAAACGTTGGATCACCCTCATTGTAATAATAATTATGCAATAACCCTCTATAAAAAGTGACAACATGTCATTGAAAAAAGTTGTGGACCATTAAATGTTAATAAAGTTAGTTAGGCCTATATCAGATATTCTTGTTTATATTGGTTGTTCTTTCACTGTAATCCTGGGAAATTCAGCTTTCCACTTTTTTGAGCTTCTGACTATTGCTCTTGGTACAAGGGCCATATTTTCTCACGCAGCATCTATTTTTACACCTGTTAGTAAAAAATCTAAACTTGCCTGATGAATAAACAGTTGGTGATTTTTTTTTTGTTTAGAATTATATTATTAGAATAAAGTATTTTTAAAAAATAAAAGTCAAACTTGCTGCTACAATAGGCCTATCCTGGTATACAGTGGCTGATTGAGACAAAGAAAACGCATGATGGCATCATTGAATGACATTGGAATATTTGTGTACTGTAATTGCTGTTATCATTAAATAGCATTGGAATATTTGTGGAGTTAATACTTGCATAGAATAGCTATAGTTTACATGGGAAACAGGTCACAAGATTCAGTTGACAAAATTATGTAAGGCTTAGCAAAACTTGTGTTATTTTTTTTCATTGATAGTACACTTCTTTATGCAAAGAGAAAAATTATTATCCATGCAGATGTGTATTCAAACTTAAACATCACACAGTATCACATAGTATATTACTTCTTATTGTATACTAAATACAATAATCATACATTAATATATACTAGCAGTAGGCCGAGAGACCCATCTTCATGAGCATGCAAAAAATGAACATTTACACAAATTGTTATGAATAACACTGAACAATTTTTAGCAACACAAACATATATGCATACAGCTGCATGGATACATACCAATAAATAACATTTCAGAATAAGTAGAAACACTACAGAAAGTATTAGTGATGGCAGTAAATAAAATATATTCGTATATAAATATGTACCTGTGGTATTATATGAATATTGGTTCTCCTTCAACTTTCGATGTCATGCTCAACATAAATAAAGTTGCGGAAATTCATAAATAATTACAACCAAATATAATTATAAAAGCATTTTCTTCAAATATTGATATTGTTAAGGTCTGGCAGCCTGATTATAATTGATGACATAATTAAAATAATTATTGGAAGGCACATAACTTTTATGGTACACAAATAACACTAGAAATGCAAAAAAGAAGCACCCGCTTCGACATTATCATTATGATCTATAAACAGGCAATAAGGGTATCGGTAAAAAAAAGCTGGAACATCGGGCTTTAACCTACTCTTCTGGTGAATTTGTAGGATGAGCACAATCAAATTTAAGTTTGATAGCCCACCTTTTAAAAATTAAAGGTGTGATAAAAAATCTACCTACATGTAACTGCACACACCTCACGCTATTTACAAAAAATGTTAAAATAAATTGCTATGCATGTTTCTGAGATTTCGGTGGTGCATACATCATACGAAATATTGACCTCCAACTAAAATTGAAAACTTTTTATTTATCAAAAGTATTTTTAAACCATCTAAAAGGGGAATGAATCTGATACGATCAATTGGACAGCAAAAATAAGATATATCCATGCCAGATTTGTTGTCATGATGTCTATAATCAGAATGCATAATACATTGTATTATGCATTCTTGCGATAATGTAGTGAACAAATGTATGTTACAGTTCGCATAAAGCATATAATGATGTTAGTTTAATGTATCCTCATGTTATATATCAGTTCACATTTATATTCTACAACATACCATGGTCGTAGCATACTGTGTAACATAATATGAAGCATGTTTGTTTGATACAAGGTGAAATTTATGAATACAACATGATAACTCTATATAAAAGTGATGTATGTGATATGGTGAAAATGACTATGCCCCCTCTGTGCAAACAGTACATCAGTGTCATTCAAAGAGAGATACAGTATATGATATGACAAAGGTGGCTCTATGTCACTGCTGTGCCAGCAGTGTGTAGGCAGCATTCCCTGGTCTTTGCATGTATGTTCATTTTACGTATAAGAAAGTAAGTTGATTTCATAACTTCCATCCACCTAACAATAGAAAAAATAATAAAGGATTATAATCAAACTTCCGAAAGAAGTTATAGTACTGATGAAACAGGCTTCCACACATGATAAAATATTAGTATTCTATATTGTTTTACCCATTGCCTAACAAGAGGTCAGCCAGTCACCATAATCCCTTGCCCCGCCTGCGTGATAAAAACTTTTCAGGGTGCATCCTACCCTCAACTGTGACATTCTATCTTAGAGTAATGGTCTAGCAAAGGTAATGGTCTATTAATGGGCTATCTAGCACTGTTTGCCATGTATATTACAGATATTATATAGCAATAGTAATGGTAATGGTCTAGTAATGGTCTATCTAGCACATTTTGCCCTGTATATCACAGACATCGGAGTCAATGACAGTCAAGTCGGCATTTTTTTAATTCGATCAGAGTGACATTTGTGAGGGCATATCCCTTCCTGAATACGTATATTTCGTTTTATAGTAATGGTTTGGGCTATCTGGCATGCCATATTAAAGTTAATTATTATAGTTAATTATTAAAGTTAGATAATGTCCGCAATTCTTGATTTGATTGAGTTAAAAAATATCCAGGCATATCCCTACCTGAAAACACACGTTTTGTTTTATAGTATATCGGGCATATTGAAGTTAATTATGGGAGATGGTCGGCAAGGAATGTGTATGTTCAATATGAAAAAAATAACCCCGTGAGTTTCCGAGATCTGCTCCTGAAACGAAATACGGACATACGATGGATAGCCAGACATACGAGACGACACTATAACCCCCGTCCCAACTACGTCCGGCGGGGGAGAAAAAATGATCATTTATAATATTTCTGTTGCAAATTCTTTAACGTTAAAAAAACTAATCACAACCATTTCCGTTGCACTACGGTCATGAGCTTATTGAGGTAAAAATGTATAATATTAATTTCAGTATCGATGAGAAACAATATCACACAAAAATACTTGCATCTGATCGGCCAAGTTTGGTTGTAGGTTTAGCATCTGCAAGCTGTATTGTAGCTGCCCACATTTTCTGCAACTCTCCACTTAACGCAGGCACAGAAGGGACACCCTATAAATGATAATAAATAATTATAAAATGATAAAACCCTATAAATGTAATTTTTTTCAATATATGCTTCAGAAAAGGTCATTGTTGAGAATATTCAAATATAATTAATCCTCTAATATACTAAGTGATTAAAAATACAGAGTTTGTAAAAATTGGTTCCGTTTCACAATAAGGCTTACAATAAGTAATGGAATGATGGAGAAAGAGATGTAATACTGTCATACTTCGCAAGCTCCATTCACATAAATTTATATAGTGGAGAAATTCTTCCCACAGTAGAAGGGATAATGAGAACTCATAAATTATCTAAACCTTTAGTGTTCGATCCTGCTGTTCAGTTGGAGGCTTCTGTGGGTTTACAATCCATGATGGTAAACTAACATCAGTGCTTACCTATACAAAGACACATAATTTATTTTTCACTATCGATATATTGAGTAAAACTCAATACATGATTTTGTACAAACAATACATAGATTTAATAACCCACTTCAATATTATTATCATACGATTAATTGAGCTATTCAAATTTAAAATGATGGTATATATTCGTTACATATTTTACTCTTCCATTCCAGAATATTTTGTCTAATAGTGACTGCCTGTACAAAATACTTTTTCGTCTCTCGATCGATATGTGACGACATGTAAAAGCCGCTGTGAGCAGAAAAGTTAACCCTTTCTCGCTACATTTTCTTACATTTTCACACACTTTAAACTTGTGTTTTGCTACTGAGAGGCACAACTTTGAGTGTTTGAAAATTATTCATATTTGTTCAATTTGAAAATAATTATATTTAAACACTTATTTCACTCACAATAAAAGACATTTGATCAGCTAATAAAATGGATTAAAAACAGCTATAGTCATGATCACCAGTGAAAGGATTAAAGCGACAGACCACTGTTTATAATACGTAGGACAGAGGGGCCCCACAGAGCACCGCGTCATAGATGTCATAAACTACAGTCAGTATTCTTGACTAATTTTCAGAGGTATCATCATATACATTTGTATGTGTGAAAAAAATTCTAGAAGCTATTGATGACGTGATACCTCAATATTTTCAGTCGGTAGCCCACATAAAAGTTCGCTTTCGAAATGACAGACTGAAAACAAAAGGGTGTGGCATTATAAATTGTCAGCTCTTTTGCCGAAATCATTCTGTAGAACCTGTTTTTACATTATGCAAATGTATATGAAGATACCCCAGATTACTGACTGTCAGCACATGACTTTTCCACAGCAAATATATAATTAAACCCTTTAACCCTTAAAGCGCTGAATAAATTTGTAAAAAACATCGCAACCAAATGGGATTTTTTCAATTTGAAATAACTGTAGTTAGCTCTTTCCGATTCATTTGAATACCTATGTTATGGGTCTACGGCTATTACAAATATTTTTTACTCTTACAGTGCGGGGATTGACTTTAGTCATCTGAATCTGACATCTACAGACGTCAGATTCTGACGACTAAAGTCGATCCCCGCGCTGTAAGGGTTAAGCCCTCAGGATGCATTAAAGATTCGTTTTGCATCTCTGAAAAATTACTTAATTTTTACAACTAGTGACTTCAGAGCAACAATTTTGGTGGAACTGTTTTAAAAATAACAATTTTTTTTTCATTTGCCACGTTTACTACAAGTCTAGAATTGTGACAGCAATTCGCTGCTTGTAGTGGATGAAGATGACAATGGTAAATTCGGGCTTGAAAGGGTTACCCTAAAAGCGCTAAGCGCACATAAAATCACTTTTTATTTGGCTTATTAGCCGATCAAATCAATGTCAATGGCAATAAGATGAATGTTTAAACATCAAAATTTGTAAATGTTTGGTGTCAAATTGAACAAATATAAGTAATTTTCATCCACTTTAAGCATAAAAAACCAAACATAGAGAAGGCCTGTCAGCTACCACATGACCAGCATTAGTCATCATTCACAGCTACCACATAACCAGCAGTAGGCCTAGTCATCATTCACAGCTACCACATGACCAGCAGTAGGCCTAGTCATCATTCACAGCTACCACATGACCAGCAGTAGGCCTAGTCATCATTCACAGCTACCACATGACCAGCAGTAGGCCTAGTCATCATTCACAGCTACCACATGACCAGCAGCAGTCATCATCAACATCCACCATATGACCAGCACTAGTCATCATTCACAGCTACCACATGACCAGCAGTAGGCCTAGTCATCATTCACAGCTACCACATGACCAGCAGCAGTCATCATCAACATCCACCATATGACCAGCACTAGTCATCATTCACAGCTGCCACATGTTCAGCAGTAGCTAGTATTGCATACCCTGTAAAAGTTTACGGAACCTCTCCCCACAAAGAACAACTAGTAGAGTTGTTTCATAAATATTCTTTATTCCATATCCATACAAGGTTCGTCAGGGTGCTGTCAGATCAATTCAATTGTGTTTAACATACATTCTGTGCAGTGCTCATTCATACCGTGCTTGACTCTACAACCTTCTCCTTAGCTGTCTCTTGTACGAGTGCCGTTCTCGAAGCCGTCCCCTCACTCAGAACAGAAGACTTCGATCACGGCCAATCGCACGTCAGCGTTCTCATAACAAATAACAACTTCAACTAATCACTCACACCGCCAGAGGACCCAGAGCCAATGTTGTTTCAACATTGGCTCAAGGCCTTCCAGCCCGAGTGACAGCATCACAGCGGCTGTTCAGTCACAGGTGAGCACCAACATTGTGCCGTGATGGCACAATATTCAACATACCCAATCAAGCATGTTAAACCTGTGGTCAACTCTCAAACGCGCATGCGTCAGCCAGTATCTATCAGTTGTAGATTGCATCATGTAGGCCTACACTAGGCTACAGGTTGATTCACGCTGGGTCTAAAAATATATTCAAAATCACCTGCAATCAGCAGGGTACCCAGCAAACACAAAACAATTGTATAACATTTGTACAACGCCGACCCAAAGTCTTTGACGTTGGTCCAACATTGAACAAATGTCATATTATACAATATCATATGTCATATTATACAATATCATATTATACAAGATAATTACTTGTGACATGTAAGCCCATGAGGGCTGGGGGTATCCATTATGTATACCTATGTCAAGAAATATTTTCTCTCTCTATCATACAAATGCTTTGTGTTTGCTGGGTACATGCTTCAAAACTACCAAAAGTGGCCCGCTTCCACCTGGATGAGCAGCTGCTCGTATCAGTCGTCATAACAATACAACAGGCCTGGTATACAGTGTACAGGCATATTTCGATGCCTGGTATACAGTGTACAGGCATATTTCGATGTAATGTTGCCAAAGAGCCTAACTAAGAGCAGTATCATCAGATTGTAGCTGATTGTTGTTTGAATCATTACCCATAGATGTCGTCAAGTATAGTCTCACTGTGACTTAAGAGCTCAATATGATCTTGTTTCCTGACTGTTGGTCAGGACTGGATCACTTTGAATTGTGGGAGCGCAGTGTCCCGCAAATAATCATCAGTTTACTATGGCTTTTTAGTTGGCATCCATAATACTTGGGAAATCAGCCACAGACAATTTATTTCAATAAATTTAGCAAGCTCAAATTCACCAGCATGTCATTTCATAGCATACATTAAGCCTTAGAATTGTAAAGACCATAAATATTGTCGATAAAATGCACAATCATAAAAGATGCCAAATTAAATAAACTAGACACTCATATAATTGGGTATACAGAATATTTAGTGTGTATGTATATATTTATGTGGGCCACCACCATAAACATGTACCTATATTGCTCTGCAAAGCCAACAGGCAGTAACTGTTTATTTGAAAAGCAATTTATTACTGCCTTTTGACTTCATAGGGTAGTATCATGATTATAGAGCTTATAGTAGCAGAGGTCTGAAAGATTAAGGAATGAATACCTGAGGTGATGTTTTGAACAACTTTATGTCTTCAAGAGAGAATTCTTTCCAGACTGGTGAGGGTTGTCTCAGTATGAAGCGCAATCCAGTAACATTCAAAAGCTGACAATTCATCTGAAACATTATAGCAATTTTTCTATGATGCGTGTTCTAAATAAACACAATATGTCTATGAATGACACATCCATGAAAACGCCAATGAGTTGTAAATTTCAAAAGTTCCCAAGTTCCCAGAACTTCAAATCCTGGCGTTCCCGGAACTTCAATTTCTAAGCTTTCCCCTTGCATCCTGCCCCAGAGAGCCCTGTGTTAACCAGTTAACAACATTATCAGAATTAAATTAACAGAATAAAATGCAGATCTAAAAAATAAGTTTTTGCTGATATGCTTATTCACATCATGCCACAAAAATTAACAACGTTTCTGGATGTATGCTTATTCCCAGCGTGCCACAATTTTTTCTTAAGTTTCCACTCTATGCTTTTTCACATCCTGCAATAATAAAATGTATGCCCAAATTATTACATAATGTCCAAAGAAGAAATTTCATTGATAACGTTACAAAAATTCCAAAAGCTCGCACCCTTTTTAATGGCCTTATGAATGATGGATTATAAAAGAGAGTTACTTGTTCTCATTGAACATGTTAGAAAACATAAATAAACACAGTAAATCACTTAATGAAGTCAATATTAAAATGAATTTAGACAGATACATGTATCATTTGCAGCATTGGAAACATAGGATACTAAATTCGAACCTGCTTTGAATTGATAACAAAATAGTCCTCAGCACCAGTGTGACAGTGAGGTCTAGGCATCAGAGACATTCGACTGACACATGTTTTCCAAGGAGCTTCATCTGAATCAAAAACGTTTTACTCAAGATACTCAATGATGAACATTAATATTATTTTAATTAATGATAATAACAATAAAATTTAACATTTGTGTATTCTAGAATAAGCATTACCCTTAAAGCGCTGACATATTTTCGTAGAAACCATGGAGACTAAAGGGTTTTTTCGATTTGAAATCATCATAAATGTCTGAGTTATCTCTTTCCGATTCATACAGGTGGATATCTATCGAGGTGAACTACATATCAGGCTCCCTCTATCCAAATAATCCAAGTAATGAATATTAAAATATTAATCTGTGTATAAAAGACATTGGCCATGAAAAACATGTAATTATTATGTACTGTTTTTTTATCCTAATTAATGTATACCTCCCTAAATATCATAAAATATTAATTTAACGTCAACGGATAACACGGATAACAAAGAAAACCTCAGAAAAGTTGCTATATAATATATAAATTTTAAGATAATTGTAGTTAATATAATATATTAACATAAAGTTATCATGGTTATGTAATATTTATCTGCCACAATACACTTGTTTGTTCACTTGACTGAGTACATGTAGTAGATTGCTTTTGACACAAGCTCTATGCCACTTCATGTTGAATTTATAAACCAATTTCTTTCTACTACATAAATATCAGATAAAATTGAGCCATGCACGTCAAAAATGCAGTTTTGATATTAATCAATATGAATGTGGATGTGAATGATCTATTAGAACACAAAGCTCAAAATAGCCACCATGAAAACACCGAAGTTATTATATCAATAATAAAGATAGAGACTACCAAGGTTGGCTCTGCCCTCAATCTCCTAAAATGTGTGTTGAAATTATTGACACCCCCCCCCCTCCTCCCCCCCCCCCGGAATTAAGTGGTGACAATGCAGTTGCGTCCAGTAGTTCAGTGTTAAAAGGGTTAACCACTAAGTTCTCAAATTTGTCTAATGTGATGTTTAAACACAGACAATCAGTTAATAAAATGGATTAAGACGATTCTAAACTCATGATTAGCAGTCAAAGGATTTTAAGACTTATCCTGCTACATATTTTAATTTTTTTTATTTTCACCCACTTGAAGTTGTGTCTCGCTACCACTATCAAAAACTTCAAGTCGATGAAAATTATGCATAACGTTCTGTTTAATTTGAGATCAAACATTTGAAAATTCGTTCCCAATCAGTGATTTAATCGACTAATCAAATAGTTTAAAATCGACAATAGTCGTGATCAGCAGAATAAGGCTTAACCCTTACAGCGCAGGGATCGACTTTAGACGACAGAATCTGAAGTCTGTAGACGTCAGATTCTGACGACTAAAGTTGATCCCCCCACTGTAAGAGTAAAAATATTTCTAATGGCTGTAGACCCATAACAATTCAAATGAACCGGAAAGAGCTAACTAAAACATTTAAGATGATTTCAAATTGAAAAAACTCTTTGGTTTCCATCATTTTCATTAAAAAATATGCAGCGCTTTGAAGGTTAAGTTAATCCTTTAGTTAATGCTATTATACATATAATATTTTAAACAAAATTATCAAGCAATTTTTTCCAAGACATACATTTTCTAAACTGAATTTTTCATAATACCTGAGGCTGTTGGTTTTCGTCCTTTGTATTTAACTGTTATTGATGCGGTGTAAACATTCTTAAAATGGATCTCACCAATCTGTGAAAGAAGGAGAAAAATAAACATCTTAGTATATTGCTACAGATAAGCTGAGCTGTATATTTGCATAATTACTTAATTGAAATGTCGATTACTAAATTCATTTAAAATGTGTCCTAACTGACTGAACATACCAAATTTAGATCAACATTTCAACCACAGTATATTGTTTAGCCGAGGATGCCTTTCACAATAAATTAATAAATCATAACATCAAAAACTTTTTTATGTATATGTGTGTACGGACTGTAATTGTGTTTTTTTCTGCACATGTCTTATAACAAGTATAAGGCCAGAATTTTTTTTTTATTATTAATTGGTTCTTAATAATTTTTTATTCAAAATTCAGAGCTATTTTTATTTTGTAAGGGTAAACTTATCCATGCAGGGCTCCCGAGTCTAATATAAAAAAACTTTTTAAGTGGTGACTTATCATGTAGTGGTTCGGCGTAGGAGGATAAAAAAATGTGAGATACATAAAAAAAATCAGTTGGACCTATAATTTTATGGGAACCAATTGCAAGCTTGAAACAAGTTACTACACATGTAGTATGTTATTCTGAAAATATATATGTGTATCATAAACTTGATGCCGCGTTTGTGTCCTCTTGTGCAGGAGGCACACTATTGTTGTCATGAACAAGTGTACCAGCCTATAGATCAAAATTCGTCAGAAGCAGCCGGTAGTAACAATTTATTGTAGATTTATTCTTATTTGTTCAAATATTGTTTATTTGATAGGAATATCGAGTGTTTTAGTGCAGGTTTTTTTTCATCCGGGAAAATGGAATTAATATGTGGCTATCCAGCTATTTATTGGACAGGTCACAGTTTGTTAACCTGGATGAGAATAACTCGGATATATATAAAGTTGTATGTGGAGTTCCACAAGGGTCTATTTTAGAACCTAAGTTGTTTATTTTATATATTAATGACCTTTGTAAGGTGTTGAATATTGTGAAGTTCATTTTTTTTGCTGATGATACAAATATTTATTCTTCCGGTTTTGACTTGAAGGAATTTTGTGTTAATATCAACAAGAAATTGGAAAAATTGAATGAGTGGTTTGCTTTAAATAAGTTATCACTTAATGTGTCGAAGACAAACTTCATGAGATTTGGGAATAGACACTCTACATGCTCTAGCATCAAAATAGAATTACGTATTGGTGATAAAGAAATAGAGGAAGTTTTTGTTACTAATTTTTTGGGAGTTTTGATGATAATAAATTAAATTGGAAGGAACATATCTGCATGATCAAGTCAAAATTAGCTAAAAGTAATGCTATTATATATAGAGGCAGCAAGTATTTGGATACATTTTCTCTAAAAATTTTGTACTGCTCTTTTTTTATGCCTTATTTATCTAATTGTTCAGAAATTTGGGGTCAAACTTATACAACATATATTAATTCACTTTATTTACTTCAGAAAAAAGTAGTGAGAACAATGAGTCAAGTGGGGAGATTAGATCACACAAATGCATTGTTTGTAGATTTGAAATTATTAAAACTATCTGATTTAATTGATTAAAGATTGCAATAATTGTGTTTAAAGTTAAACAAAAAGTATTGCAACAAATATCATGAATTATTTTAAGATGATAAAGAAAGATTCTTATAAGACCAGGCATACTCAAGATTTTAAGCAAGTATATACACGTACGACTCATAAATCCATAAATATTCCCATATATGGTGTAAAATTGTGGAATCAATTGGAGAAAAAATTGAAGAATGTGTCAAAGTTAATAACATTCAAATGTATGTGCAAAAACCAAGTAATTCTTAAATATAAAAACCTAATGTGATGCTATAAGGAAGGGGACTATAGTTTCCAAGATATACATTTTTTTATGTGCATTACAGTTCACTGAGAGTGAAGTGCCTTTTATCTGTTTATTTGTTATATAGGAAGTTGTGTTGGTGCAAACAGTATTGTGTTGACCCTAGTATCAATAGCTTCAGGAATACTTGATTTGATGCTGGATTTGAATTGATACTGCGGTTCCAATCATCTAGGATATCATTTGGATATAATATAAATCTGCAGAAAGATGGATAGTCATCTTTATCAGTTGCCACGTGTTTATTATTATTGTTAATTCTTTTTTTATTAAGTTGATAGTTAGCATTGTCACTAGTCATATTCATGATCATCACATGTATATTATATTAGTCGTCAGAAACAGCCGGTAGTAACAATTTATTGTAGATTTATTCTTATTTGTTCAAATATTGTTTATTTGATAGGAATATCGAGAGTTTTATTGCAGGTTTTTTTCATCCGGGAAAATGAAATTAAGGGAAGAAATATATATCTCAATTAAAATATACTTAGAGTGTTGCATTTTAATAAGTTCTTTAACTTCTGTAACTCTCTGTTTTTCCAGTAAAATTGTGTGATTACAACAAAGTTTGTTCGAAAATACAAATTGGTTTATTTTATATTTTGTGATTTGTTAAAATGTATTTTGAATGTGCTGGAAAAATAAAAACAATTTTCAATTTAAAAAAATTTCAATTTCAATTTCAGAAAAAATTTCAAACTTGAAAAAAAAACATGTACAATTTTTGAACTAGAAACAGAGACAAGGATAGTGTATCACAACAAAAATACAACAGTACTATACATTTAAATTTTTATAACATTTTTCAAGTGTTCCAGCCCTGAGAAGAGCTTTCACTTTTAAGACGGTTGTGCTGATCGCAGCATATGTTGTCTGTAGGCTTACATCAAGCCTACATATATTAAACTGGTGCTTTCAACAGAAATCCATTACAATGACGTCATTCAGGTACACGCGTGGCGTATTTTCCAGCAAACTGAGCATGTACATATATCAGTTAAATAAGGGGGATGGGTCACATTGACACTTTTTCCAACAGTAACATTCCAAATAAGTTTACATTGATCAATTCAGGGTCGGAGGCGGCATTATTTTAACACACATTAGAATTTCAAAATATATATATATCAGTTTACATCGATAAATAACAGGTAAGTTCAGTAATTTGAATAGTACTGGTAGTTAAACACTACACTCCACTACAGTAGACTAAAATGTTATTAGTAATTACAGTTTTAACTGAATGAAAAACATGAACAAACAATTCAACAACACAAGGGTCAACTCTTTTGGTCCAGAATATTTTGTTGTAGAACAGACTCATTGAACAGAATACTTCCTTTTCAGTTTTGGTGCAACTTTCGTGATGCCCTTGTAAAGCCGCTCTAAGCGGATTTCATTTGTAATGTCATGAACATTTTAAAAATTACTATAAACAGATCAAACTCACCTCAAGATAAAAAGCACTGGGAAATGTAACATCAATAATAGCACACCCTGTGTGAAACTCCACCTCCTTGTGGTCACCAATGTTTATGTAGACAGGAGTTTTTATTTGGCATGGTAATGGATTGTTTGTATGAGTATCCATGATGACCAAATTGTAATGTATTAGTGTCCAGATAATTCAATAATACCAGTTGAAAATAATGTCACTCTTCCATGGCAGCTTCTACTATAAACATAATAAAATGAATATAATTTAGAAATACTGCATTGTACTGATAAGTTGAATGTTAAATAAATTATTTATCAACAATGGATGATCCTTGAACAATGATAGCAAATGACATGAATGGGGTTTCAGGCCACCTTTGTGCACATGTAGGCTAAACTGGGCCAGTCACAATGATAGCAAAAAACAATGATAGCAACAGAAAAGTAACACATCTGTGCATGATAAGCAGTCTATTTTTGTTTCATTGTTCAAATAAATCTATAAATAATATAGTTGTCTTACATGTAATAGTGTATAAAATCAACCCGTTAGGCAATTTATCAAATTTATTTTAGCTTTTTGCATTCTGTTGCATAAACCTGTAAGTATGGTACCGTAAACCAGGCTTTTTTGCCACTCCCTGGGGTATTTTGCCACCAGGGTCCCCCACAGAAAAAAAAATCATCTGGTTGTTCTCTCAAAAATAATAACTAAGCGCGCGCAAGCAGCTTAACCCTTACACTGCTGCATAAAATTCGCAGCATGTGTGGTTGCCAACTAAGTAATATCTGGCACGTTTTTTCTTAAAAAAATGTTCATCTGATGAACAACTTATACTCAAAGCTAATATATTTCAAAATCAGTCACTGTCAGTTAGCCATCTTAAAAACGCAATATGGAAGAACATCACAAAACGGAACTGAAAAAAAAATACAATTTTTTTTTTTTTTTAGAATTCATCCGGTCGGGCAGCCGGCATTTCCGGCACTGTGGTGAACCCTGTTGCCACCCCTCTGAAAATTGATAAATCCTCTGGTTTTCCCTAAATACCATAAATTAATAAAAAATATCTATTATCAAACTGGGTTAGACTATATTGTGGGGCACATTTTTATGTCTCTCCTCATAATTTTTATAATATTTTTTAATTTGACAAATTTGAACTCTGGAATGGTATTTATACATTTATACTGACATACATATCTTTCTTTAATGATATTTGAAGGGTCTTTAACACATAAAAAAAAATTGATGGAATTTAAATATTGAGAATAATTTTCTGAAAACATTAGTTAACCAACAAGTGGAAGCTCACCACTGTAATCAAAATTTTCAACCACTTGACTTATAAATGTCTTTAAATAATAATGTAATGTGAAAATATCCTTCACAAAAGTTGGTTGTCCGAGTGGACAACTATATGGTAACTGTTGATTATCCTCCACATATTTTGGCTGTCTCGTACAACTGGAAGGGCCTTATTTCGAACGCTGAAAAGTACATTATAATTTGGAACCTGTGGCATTAGGAAGGGGTAATAAAGAGAATGGCAAGAGATCTTGTATTATCACAAGGGTAAAATGGGCAAAATATTGGAAAAGTATAATGTATTTGGAAAATTGGAAAAAAAAAAGAAATATGGAGAATGACAAGATTTTATAAATGGGAACTATAATGTGAGGGTGTGCTCCTCTTTTTAGGGAGAGAGTCGAGCTCCTGTAATAACACAGTGATGCCCGTCAATAAGCTGTAAAGCTGATTGAGTTTAAATCAACAATCAATCAATCAACCACACCAAGGCTATTTTGCCACTCTTCAAAAATGGCCGTCAGAGCCTCGTTTTCGGGCCCACATGAAGATATGACTTGCAAATGTCCTGTGCAAAATTTCAAGTTAATCAGTTCAGAATTGAAGGAGAAATCGATGAAAAGCATGCGCTCCAGATAATCATAATTAATTGTTTCATAGAACGGCCCAAATTATATCTTCTGAAAACACAATATTTCAGTATGACTATGACGTCGGGATAGCTTCCTGCAGACCTGTGTTTCACATCAGGCCGTTGGGACTCGACCCGTGGTGAGACGGTAACCGGACGACTCGGACCCTATGCCAACTTGCACCCTATACCAACTCGGACCCTAGACCAACTCGGACACTACCAACTCGGACACTATGATAAACCAACTCGGACCCCATGATTATATAACCAACTCAAACACTATTCAAACCTTGCTGATAGGCCTATTAGTTAAACACAGTCGGACCCTATATGATTATATAACCAACTCGGACACTACTTGGACGTAAAGCGTCGGCACGATCTTCTAAATGCAATTACTGAGTGTAATATCAACTGAGATTTCAGCGAGAGTAGTTAACACTCACACGTGATAGAGGTGACACTTGTCAATTATACTCTGGTATTGTTAAACAATGGAAATGTGCTGAGTAAATATATCAGCTACATTGATGCAATAAGTCATTTCAGCAAGTCGTTCTTTCATGTTTAAGGTATTGAATAGATTAATATAAGGCCTAAAGCTTAGAGTTTCATATTACTAATTTACTAATATCAATTATATATGGCTATATATATTCTAGCCAATATTAAGGTAAAATGTCAGATTAAAAAACATAGCTGGAGGAGTGTTTCCTATTATCTATAGAAATGAACTTTTTTGGCAATTTGCAAACACCCACAACGCTTGCGACACAATCACATGACGGCTCGCCACATATAACATGAATAAAATGTTGATTATTAGGGATGGTTAAAGTTAGAAGTGATGTAAGCCACAAAAAAATTGTAAATACAAATGATTAGAGACGTGCGGCACGCTACAATTGAAGAAATGACAACAGAGACAGCTTATATGTATAATCTAAAATGTAATATATTTTTATTAATTTTTCTTTATATCAATAAAATTTCATATTTTTTGGTTTTGTGATCATCATTGTATCTGTATATATTTGTTGTTATTTATTATCAGAAAAAAAATAACAACAAATATATACAGACTATAGTAGGCCTATATGTTATTTGGTTAACGGTTGTTAAATACGGAATGTCGTCATTAGCATGAGGAGGGTTAATTGAGCTTTCCAGAAATCACACCTCACTAATCCGCAGGACATGTCATCACTCTGTTGAGTTGTTACTCCACTGTTGATGGTAATTGCGTTTTAGATGGTATTTTATCTACTGTTGAAGTTAATTGCGTTTTATATGGTGTTTTATCTACTGTTGAAGTCAATCACACAGGCTATTTTTGAAATATATATACATTGTGCATGGACGATATGGACGCATATCCTCACACGAATACGAATATTTATTGATTCCGGTTCTTAATAAGACGGCTGCTAATTATAGAGCAAGGTAATATTATTATATATCATTTATAAAAAAAAAAAAAGACACGGTAATACAACCAGCATGACCAGTGGCAATATTTTGATATCTTATTGCGTTGAACTATAATTTTGTAGAATTATTAAGTTTGAGTTGAATAGGCCCTAAGCTACTATTCCTACTGTGTGGGGAACCGTCTTGTGCTGTGGTGAACGAGCCGCCCGTCTCTGAATCTAATAAGAGTTGTTTTTTTTTGGTATTGCGCAGCCTGAATGATAATGATAACAGATTAAAAACAAAATAGGATCCGAGTTGGTTTACTTTTAGACAGGTCTGACCCTATGCCAGTTCGGACACTATTTTACCATTACCAAGTCGGACACTGCAGTGAACCAACTCGGACACCGTTTGTAGCAGGGTCCGAGTTGGTTAGGGTCCGAGTTAACCCGGATCCGGTGAGACCACATTTTATCGCCCGGCCATAGATTAACGTTAGTCTAACGTTGGTCATACTGACGGAAACCTTTATTATCGCCCACGGCGGGTGCAAAAGAATCTCTCACTCAGTCTTTCCCTTTCTCAAGCTCAAATGTTATTTAAATGTTTTTGGACTATGTTTAGACTAGATTTACCAATTTATTTTTTGCTATTGAATCTAAAACACGTTTTTCATGTGTTTTTCATGTTCCAAATTTCAATTTTTGTGGCGTCCATCGAAACCAGAAAATCAACCAAGTGAAGGTAATCAGTCAACTAGAAAATAGATAGACTATGGGCGTGTTTGATTTAAATGTGTAAGAAAGGTCTTTGTGAGAAGAACAGACACGTCTATATAGTTCTGTATCACATAGCTCTAATATTGACCCAAGCTTTTAACCAACCACCAGGATACCAGTGCACCCTTAAGGCAAAACATTGGAAAACGTTTTATCAACCATACGATACCTTGGTGTTTGCCTTAGCGAGACCCTGGAATGGGAGGCCAACATTAACACAATTACGAGTAAAGCAAATTCGGTCTCGTTACAGGTTTGCCTCTTTGCAGATGACTGCATACTGTACCGCCCGATAAAATGTCTAGCGGATCAAGAGCAACAGCAGGGAGACCTATCTGCTTTGCAGAACTGGGCTTCTTCCAGAGGAACCTGAAGACATATCCCACTAAATTAAGGGAGACTGCCTATTTCTCCCTGGTCAGACCTTTAGACAAAAAGATATTGGTATATTGGAGAAAAATCAAAGATCAACCACAAGATATGTCACCCAATATTTTAGACAAAGAGCCAGAAGCTGGGTTGGACTGACTTGAAAACAAGTTAAAAAAATTCTAAACTATGTAGGCCCCTATGTTCAAAATTTTAAATAAGCTAGTCGAAATTCCTATCAATGACCGTTTAATTCCAGCAGACAAAAAAGCACGTGATGGGCACAATCAGGCCTAGAAATACATCGACGTCAGAGCTAACACCACAGTGGGACAAAATTCTTTTTGGCATCGAACAATCACTGATTGAAATTTTCTTACGGCCGCTGACATAAAATTTAAAATTGTGGCAGCGTTCAAAATTCAGCTTGTTGACTAGTCTGCCAGTCTTATCCCCCTCTCCCTCCAACCTGATACTGCACATAGGAGGTGCTGTCGTAGTAACCAATTCAAAACCAAGGATACCGGCCTAGCATGCAGAAGTAGGCATGCACAGATCAAGGATTAGGCTGGTGGTGTGGGCATACTCAGGCTCAACTGTGTGCACTCCTGCTTAAAGCTGGAATTATCCTTTAAAAACATCACAATTCAACTAGATAATACAGAACTGTCATATTTCTACTTGTTTGCTCTTACTGGCTGAATTTCGTATAGACTGGTTCTGTGTGTATGACAGGTAAGTATAATGACAGCAGCCTGGAATTAGACTATGACATAGATAAGCTATAGCGTTCAGAGAAACGGTCGGCTCCGAAATGACAACACATCCAGATGATTAACTCGGGCGCTGGCTGAAAGTCATGATATGAAAAAGTTCAACTGTAGTGGTTAAAGAAGCTGTCGGCTCAGGAATGGCAGCACGCCCGAATGTCCAACGCGGACTCCCCGGCAAACACAAACATTTTTCAAACATTTTCAAAAGGTTGTATGCGTGTTTTTTAAACAATATTTTATAATAACATATTACCAACATCCTTATAATGTTTAAACAAATATTAATAGTGACAATATTGATTTCAAAAGGTCGCATGAGGGTTTTCACATTTTGCCAGCATCCTTGAGATGCTTGAACGAAAATAATTTTAAAAATATTGTACAATATTGTATGGTAATCATAGTAATATATCCATTGTTGTAAAAATATAGATATAGCATCAAACGGTATACTTACATGATAACTTATTTTTTGTGGCACCAAAATCACGTAACATTATTCACAAATATTAGGTCTATGTTTAAAATAGATATTATTTAATGTTTAAGACATACATATTATACATGTCTAACATTATCAGCATCGTGGCATTCAAGTAGAAAAAATTGTGTGTGATCACAGGTGGATTTGATTTATATTCTTCAGCGAGTTTATGTATATTTAAAAAAATATCCACTTATAATAAGCATATACATTTTATCTTTCTTTTGGTAAGGTAAACTTCGGATGAAAACAATATTAAAACTAATGTAGCCTAATTTATTTAAAAGATCAATGTTCAGTCTGTGCAATATGGAGAGGCAGCCATATATATAGCAAATGATTAAAGTTAAAGAATGTGTGGGTGAACCCTTCTAAACAAAGTATGGTGTTCCCCAGGGATCTGTTATTGGGCCGCTTCTTTTCACACTCTATACAACACCTCGTAGTAAAATTATTTTAACCAAACTTTTCCGACCTAGCTCTTTTGTGTCCTGGCATGCTCAGTTGGTGACCCGGAATGAAATAACGACTACGGTACTGAACACCTCTTCTGATTTTCGCGCCTATGAGCTCGGGACACTGATGATTTAGACACTAAATAAGTTTATATATTTATTCATTCATTCATTCATTCATTAATTCATTGATTCATTGATTCATTGATTCATTCATGAATTCATTGATTCATTGATTCATTCATTCATTCATTCATTCATTCATTCATTCATTCATTCATTCATTCATTCATTCATTCATTCATTCATTCATTCATTCATTCATTCATTCATTCATTCATTCATTTATTCATTCATTCATTCATTCATTCATTCATTCATTCTTTCATTCATTTATTCATTCATTCATTCATTCATTCATTCATTAATTCATTCATTCATTCATTCATTCATTCATTCATTCATTCATTCATTCATTCATTCATTCATTCATTTATTCATTCATTCATTCATTCATTCATTCATTCATTCATTCATTCATTCATTCATTACGATCACTATTACAGTAAAATTGCTGCTATTACCTACTACTTTAACTATTACATATTACTATTTCCCATCCCTGATCGATAGCAGGAGTAAATCTGGTTGTCATCGCCCACATAGGCATTAAGTAGCAGCGCGATCTTATGAATGCAATTACTGGTAGTAAAGTCACTAAGAGTTCAACGAGCGTAATTAACACTCTCACGTCATGGAGGCTACACCTGTAAACGGCACTCTGGAAAATTAAACAATAAAAATGTGAGGAGTGAATATAATTATCTGCTACAACTTGATGCAAGAACTGTGATGTTATCAAGACATTCTTTCATGTTGACGGTTTTGAGTAGATTAATATAGTAATCCTCTTTATTTAGGGGCGACCCATTAAGCTTTCTCTCATCTGCCATGATGCCCTCTGTTATTATTCCATACATGTATTTATAGATTTATAGCCTACAAATAGTAACATAATCAAGTATACATACATAGACTTAAATGTGGAACGCGATATTTATATGGAGCAAATTAAAATCAAGCTTCTGTCGGCGACTACAGCGATGACGGATGACTGCCGGCAATATGCAGACAACTGGCATTTCTGATTATATCGATGACAAGTTTTTTATCATTTAAAATACGTTATTTCGTCAGATCGGTTATACAGCACTGTTACACACAGGAGACACAGCGACGCCAGTGAAAAACCAGTGAGCAGATACTGCTATGCCCAAACTTGCAAAAACACATTTTTGTTAAAGAATCCCAACCCAAAAAATTGGAGACGTTCTCTCAACGTTGGCAACTATTGGGCCAGCGTCTTAGGCCGTGAAGCCTCAGTAAACCAACGTTGGGCCAATGTTTCATGTGTGATGGGAAAAACCTTTAAAAATTTGTTAAATAAATAACGTATTTCAAAAGTTATACACAATTTAATTGATATGTAGTAAATTGAAATTAGAGGTACCTGTAGCTGAAGCAGCATGTAATTTAGACGGATTAGTTTGGTGGCGAGAATACCTTGTATTTCGAGCTAAAAAATGATGGTAATATGAATGAATCATGTGGATGTAATATTCTGGTACCGTAACGATGTAAAGCAAAGAGATTGACTGGGACTGGCAAGCGGAAACTTTTTAAAACGTTTTTGCTTTTTTCGACTATTTTGACATTTCTGACATTCTTAGCCTTTTTAGCAATATTTGACATTTGGTGCATATTTGACATTTGGGGTTTATCTGACATTTTGGGCATACTTGACATTTTGGGTATATTTGACATCTGAAGGATATATGATATTGCTGCATATTTGAAATTTCGGGTACATGTGACCTTTGGGGCATATTAAACATTTGGGTCATATTGGACATATGAGAAATGTGGGACATGTCGGACATAATATGCATTTGGGATGTATGAAAAATTTGGGACTTATGGGACATAGGAGATTTATGACAAAGGACAAATGGGACATTTGGGACAAATGTGATATTTAAGATATTTGGGACGTTTGGGATATTAGGGACATTTCGGAACATCTTCCCTCTGTAATTACAAGCATTTAAAAGGTATCTATTTTATATATCAAACATCCAGTGTTGGTTTGATGCTGGGCCAATCTCTGCGATGCTGACCCATCATTGAAACTTTATTGGTTAAATGTATTTTAACTATTAAATTTAAACAGTGCTCAAAGGGTCACGTCAGTGAGTCGGCCACCACAGTGGATCTGTATCAGCGGCCGAGTCGCCTACAGCACAAGGCCCCTATGATTTGTCTCTCTCTCATTCATACGATGAACCCAACATGTGCATTATCGAGCCGACATTGGTCAAGTGCTACATATTCGATCCATAAAATCCATATTTGATCCAGAATAACAAGTGGTATATTTTAGAAAAGTGGCTATGAAACCACATTCCAGTGAAGTTTTGTAGCAATAACTGCAAATTGAAAAAGAAATAAGAAATAAATCCATGGAAAAAAAAAATAATAATAGGCCCTGATAAGTAGACAGTCTTCTGAGATAGGGGAATATTTTGGGCCTTCGCCCAAATTAATTATGACGTCACTCTAAATTATTAAACCCATTCCATTCCTAGGAGGCTCGTCTGGTCTAGTGTGGCATATTATATATGTGCACGAAGGTGGCCTAAAACCCCAATTATATATTAATTCTTACATTTTTACGAATCTTTCACTGTTGGTATGATTTTACTAGAAAATAGCCATTGCAGAATTTCAAGGAAATTGGGTCAGAATTGATGGGTTCGGCGAAAACTGTGCGAACCCTGTTAATTTATGCCTTTTTCTTCGGGTACAACTAGGTACATCAATTTTTTTTAATTGGCTTATAAAATTATGATTATTTTTTTGTGACTGCCAAAATTCTAATAGAAATATTTGACCACATTCCATTGTTTTCAGTGAGCAAGAAAATTCCTGTTTCAGACTAAAATCTGATCTAAATTATATAAACGACTAAAAGTTGTGACCTCCATGTTGCAAATTGCCCCAGGAATAAAGAATAAAAAAAATCACCCAGACACCTGAATTTCTTGAAGCAGCTGAAAAAAACAACAAAGATGAAAGATTTAGACCACATAATTATATGCACATAACAATTAGTAATTTGGACATGGCCTTCGGCCCTTCTTCATCTTTTCTAAGCACACGAGGGCTCATGGCTAAGAAACTACAATTTTTACCTCAGTGTGCTCCAAGGTTTTACCCTGGGCTAGGTACATCCAAATAAGTCGTTTTGGTGTTTTTTTCGTTTTTTTTGAGGATTTATGTGAATTTGTGAGACAATGTAATACAAAACATCTTTTTTTTTGTTTGTTTGTTTTTTTTGCTTACTATTATTGGTAGAAATCAAACCATCATTGTAGAATTAAAAAAGTTATTTGTTTTCAATGGCACTTTTATATCTTGTTCTGAGGGTTCCCATCATTAGATTTTTCGCAATTACGAAAAATAATGCCAGCTCTCGCCTTTAATTTTATGATAGCTGCAACAAATGCTAGAAGAGATAAGTGGAACAGGCATTCTGTGGCCCTTCTAATAATTTTTTACGCATGTGTTATTTTTTTAATTTTTTTAAGAAAATGCGAAAAAAATGAAAAATTGACTATGTCCACTGCCCTAAGAGGAAGTTCTGGAGGACATCATTAAGACCGTTTGAACAGAACAATGTGAGAATCGCAAAGAATTGATATACCTGGGAAAGCTGCACTAGTTTGTCCAGGGTAAAAGCTGTGTGAACTTTTGTTTGCCTTCCCTTCATTTTCTCATGGGACACACAGAGGGTAAAAATGAAAGTTTAATAGCGATAATGATGAGAATCCGTTAAAACTATTTGTTCTTTTATGACTGAAAACTTTGGAATGTGGTCAAATATTTCGTTTAGCATGTCGGCAGTTACAAAAAAGGCTCAGCAAATTTTTATTAGACAATTTTAAAATTTATTTAATGTACCCAGTCTAGAATAAGACCAATCCATCTCTGATGTTGATCTCGCATGGCATATTTGTAGACCAGTGAAAACGCTAACATGTTGTCAAATAATTATTTGAATATGTCTAAAATTGTAAAAAATGGGCAGCATAAATGTATCAAGAGCCTCAAAAAAAAAATAAGAATCCTCATTTTTATACCACTTGGCCAACTAATGTAGATTTCCCAGGGTATCTCTATTCTTCGAGCTTTCCACATTGTGCTGTCTAACAGATTTCCAACCTAATGATGTCCTACGTGCTTCTTTATAATGTAACTCCGTGGGCAGCCTCGTTTACAAAATGACGAGCTGTCATTTATTTATTCGCCATACACAGTACATGTACATATGAATTCATTAGAGTTCATAAACAGATAGTACAATATGGCAGGTTATCTGAGAGCAGGCAATATACCTATACAGACTCAGAAACCATCGTTATAAAATTGAAATTATGGTAAAAAGTAATACAATAAATAAAAAGAGCGTTTTAACGTGGAGCACCACGATTACACACACAGGAGTGACACCTACATGCCCCTGACCAGGTACATACATTATCTGTATCGAAATATGTTTTAAGGTTGTCATAATGCATTACAAGTTCACGTTTAAAAGAATATATAGAATCGGCGTCCCTCAATAGCCAAGGGAGGGCGTTCCACATTGGAACAATTCTATTGAAGAAACTTCCTTTAAAACACTCTGTTCTAACAATTTTCATACGTAAAACACGGCCCGCATTGCCAGAATTATTTCTATATTTCTATGCCAGGCTACGTCATAGTATCCTTTAATACATTTAAAAACATATAACAAATCAGTAATCTAGCATCGGTAAGATAATGGGTGCAAATGAAGCATAGTGCATATGTTGGTCGTATTTAATTTCCGGATAATTAAGAATATAACGAGTAGCTGCTCTTTGTATTGACTCAATAGCTTTTGTATCTGAAACCGTACTGGGGGACCACAAACTTGAACAATATTCTAAATTACTCCGTACCAATGTACAGTACAGAGAGGTCGTGACGTTAACAGGAGCATTAAAAACCAACTGCTCGTTTAATCATACCCATCGTTCTATTACATTTATTAATCAATCCCCTACAATGTGAGCCCCATGTGAGATTGGTGTTTATCAGTACTCCCAAATCTCGCATGTGCTGTACTCGTTGTAGGGGCTTGTCTAAAAATTCATATTCAAATATAAATGGCAAATTATTTCTGATGATGGATAATACATTGCATTTGTCAATGCTAAAATCCATTCCCCAGATATAACTCCACATTAAAAGACGTTCGATATCCTGCCGTAGCAGAACATAATCATTCAAAGAGCTTATTTAAAAGAAAACACTTTGCATCACCAGCAAACAAACTTATAGAGCAAATAGAAACAACATCTGGCATATCATTAATGTATAGTAAAAATAAAGGTGGGCCTAAAATTGAGCCCTGCAGTACTCCTGATGTCACAGACAACCAGCTAGATTTAGACCCCTCTATGACTACTTGCTGTTTCCTACCTGTTAAGTAGGATTTTAACCAACTCAGTAAGTCACCATTAAATCCAAATGTTTTCAACTTATGGATAAGTAATGAGTGTGGTACACTGACTCCCATTATAACTTTGTCGTACATATAGTCACTCCGTTAAAAAATGGCCCTGTGTAAAAAAAATTATCAGAAGGGGAAACATCATGCCTGTTACACTTACCTAGCTCTTCAAGCATTTGTTGCAACTATTAGAGGCGAGAGCTGGCATTATTTTTCGTAATTGCGAGAAATCTAATGATGGGATATTACATAAATATAAGCCCTTTGTATCGTCGTAATTATACAGATTCGAATAATTTCCAAAAGGCCTTCTATTATGCGAGGTGCCGTAAGGTATATGATTAAGTGTGATTAAATTATTTACTCATAAATATCTTTTAACTGTATGGCCAAAATTCAAAGACAATAATAAAATATATCCAGGGGTCTTAACCCGTTGAACACGAGATTATTATGCTACTGAGCTGTTTCTGATACGAGATTATTTTATGACGTCATAGTTATCTCATGCAATCAAACCCGGAGATCTCCGGGGCTCGTATCTGAATGGTCTCCCTAAATCACGGAGATCTCCGGCGCTCGTCACAAACGGGTTAACTGTGAACTCAACCACTCCACCCCTTGCACATTAAGTGTTGTGATGAGTATTCTTGTCAGTCGCCTTACACCTGTCAGCTAGGGCTGCTCGTGAAATGTCAACGGATTTGATTAGTTGCGAGTCTCTGATTAATTCGCTCCACTAATACTTGCAAAATGTCAGCGAAAATCTAAGGAGTTCAAGGGGTCACATACGATTGCAATTTCATTATATTATAGCAAATAAACAAGTGATATACCCGGTAGGCCTATATATATCTATCTAATTTTAAATAACAAAAAAAACAGTATATATATGTCACCACTCTGTTCCGTTGTCACAAATGTTGATGACGAACAATAAACAATACACAACAACTAATCTGCCGACACCACATTTACGAGCAACAGAAAAAGGTAACAAAATATCAGTAAAAGTATATTTATTAAACAACTAATCCGCCGACTCATCCCAAAGTCGCAACACACATGACCAACTCATTCCTAGCCCTCCAACAGCTATAACCAGCTCACCTCCAGCCCGTCAACACCCATACCAGCTCATCCCCAGATATACCGGGGGATTGGTATAGGGGATGAGTAGACTCCCGGGAGTTGACTGCACACCACGGAGCATAGTCCAAAGCTTGGACTATGTACAAGAGACAGTTAAACGGCCTTAAAACAATAAATGAGCCGGTTCAGATCTCACAATGAATGAAATGTTTAAATATGGTTCTACAATTTAAATTCCGGCAATTTGTAAGATTTTTAATTTGATATTAAATTCTGGATCATTTCCAGAAGAATGGAATATAACATATTATTAGGTGTCTCTGCACAAAAGTGGGGACCCTAAAAATTGTAATAACTATAGAGGCATTGCTATTAGTAGTTGTCTTGGGGAAATCTTTACTAGTATACTACAGATGAGACTTCTAAATTTTATAGAAGATACAAATCACATATCTGATAATCAAGCTGTTTTTTGGAAAACAACTGATTTGTTATCGAAAGTATTGTAAATAAATATGTCAAATCACTTAGAAAATCTTTGTATTGCTGTTTTGTCGACTTCTCAAAGGCTTTTTATTCAGTATGGAGAGAAGCCATGTTCTACAAAATGCTTTCAATTAATGCTAATGGTAAATTTTATAGAGTTATAAAACACATGTATTCTCATACCACAACAAGTGTCAAATTACCGAATGGCATAGCTAACAATATTAAAACTAATCTGTATACGACAAGGTGATGATTTAAGTCAATTACTCTTTTGTTTATATATTGGTGATATTGCTAATATTTTTCCACCATGTGAAATTGGTACTTGTAAACTGTCACACTTGCTTTATGCAGATGATTTGATGTTGTTATCCGAGACAAAAAAGCACGTCTTCAAATGTGTATTAATAAGTTGAAGGAATATTGTGACAAATGGAAAATAACTGTAAACCTGAACAAAACAAAAGTGATTATTTTCAGAGCGAATGGTAAGAAACATGATGCACAATTTATGCTTGGAAATCAAAATTTAGAAGTCATTGACTCATATAAATATCTTGGTATAACAATATTTAGCTCAGATTCATTTTTACAGGTAATTAATGAACTGGCACAAAAAGGTAGGAAGGCATGGTTTTCTTTGCGAAGTGGTATTGACATTTATTTGTTAAACAATCCGAAACTTATACTTAATTTTTATGATTGTATGATTAAACCAATATTAATAGGCTATATGGAGCTGATGTGTGGGGTCAGCAGTTCTATAAACATTTTCAGAATAATTTGAAAAATATTGAATCAATTGAATTTGAAAAAGTAAAATATGTAACAATTGTTAGGAGCTGGTGAATTTGGCAGTTCGTGCAGAGTTAGCGAGGATACCAGTAAGCTTTGATATTATGAAATGAATTCTTAGATAAAAATTGAGAATTCAAGTCAAAGCAAACTATTGTTTTAATGTTTATTGTCAGAGAAAAAATTATGTTATGATGGTATATCCTCGTGGTTTACTGGTGTTCAGAAATTAATTGAATGGTTGATGAGAATTGTACAAAGATTCATACTAAGGAAGATATTAAGACAACTGACGAGAAATGTAAAGAACTGGCTTTAAGCAATATCAGAAATAATATCACTGTTAACTCATTCAAGACAGAGCCCGAGATATCTCGGGCAAGCTACTTCGACAATACAGGACGGAGCCCGAGATAACTCGTGTTATATGACGTCATAAAAAGTAAACATTTAAAAAATGTCCCGTCCACAGAAACATGTATGTACTGAAAGTGCCGTCTTGAATGAGTTAAAGGTACTACCCAGCTAGCAAGCTAGCGTTGGGCCAACGTCGGCAATGGTTGGCATGGTCGCAGTGGCATATGCAACACTGAGCCAACGTTGGCTACAGGCAGGAAAGCCAACAGTTGTGTTTTCTACGTCAGCCCACCGTCAGATACAGACGTCTATCCTCCATGTATTTGCCGACAGTGGGCCAACGTTGGCTCAAGATAATAAAGCCAACTGTCATTTTGTCAACGTCAGCCCACCGTCAGCTACAGACGTCTATCCTCCGTGCATTTGTCGACATTGGGCCAACGTTGGCTCAAGGTAAGAAAGCCAACGGTCATTTTGTCAACGTAAGCCCACCGTTAGCTACAGACGTCTATCCTCCGTGTATTTGTCGACATTGGGCCAACGTTGGCTCGAGGTGAGAAAGCCAGCCGTCATTTTGTCAACGTCAGCCCACCATCAGCTACAGTCGTCTATCCTCCATGTATTTGCCGCCATCAGGCCAACGCTGGCTCAAAGTAAAAAAACAACAGTTTTAAACTGACATGATTGTCCTAGTTTTATATTTCTCTCACAAAATTAACATTATCATGATTATAATGGCCACAAAATTTACGGAATTATCAAATATTGTTATATCTTTTTAACAAAATCTTGTGACATTGCAATCCAGAGCTGATGGGACAATGCAAAAAACATTCAGCAATATTGAATTTTATGCCCATGATAACTTTCATTGTTGGGGTGCACCCCCACCCACCCAAAAAAAGGATATTTATAGGCCAGCGAGCATGCGCTGTAAACTATCGTAGTGAAGTCATAGAATCCATACAATGCTGATTGAATTCGAGTTTTGTACAATTTTCAGACAACGAGACAGCACAAAATCTGGTAGTGGCTGCTGGGCCAAATAGCCGGCGCCTACGTCATAGTAAGCCAGAGCCATCTAGAGCCTGAAAGTATTTTGTGCACTGTGCTATGTAGATTCAAAGGCAGAATGATGTCAATGATAACGACTATGGCCAGGGCCTGGACTAGAGCTTCAATCCAGTTTTAATATGTGAAGGTAACCCAATATTTGTAGGCTAAACCTCAAGGTAGACCAGAGGTGGGCAAGTGGTCGCCACATGTGGCGACAGAAGCAAAATATTTGTAATGTAAATATTACAAAATGACCATTCAGAGCACCTAAAACTAAAGTGGCGACACGACTCATTTCGCCTGCCCACCCCTGTAGACCCTAGGCCTAGATATCAATTTATTGGAGCTTGCCCGAATGTAGTTCATTTTGGCCTTAAAAGTGGTGTAGCATTTCAAGGAAGACATTTGCATGATGTTGTGCTAATGTCGGGCAAATTGAAAAAAATGACGTCAGTCCAACGGTGGTTTGCCTACACCATGCCAACGGCGTTTTGCCACCTCTGTGCCAATGTTGGGCCGATGGACAAAATTGCGTCGGACCAGCGTCACTTGGCAGCGTTGGGCCAGCAGAAGTACTGACGTTGTCCAAACAGTGGGCCAGCGTCAGCTTGCTAGCTGGGTAGTAACAAACTTAGAACTTATGCAAAGATAAATAACTCTATTGTAATAGAAGATTATTTAATTTATAACCTGTCATGGTCGCAAAAAAAATTCTTGCTAAAATTAGATTAGGTGATCATAAGTTAAAAACAGAAACAGGCGGACATCATAAACCTTCCTTACCACCTGAAAAAAAAGAACATGTTTTACATGTAAGGATCATGGTGAAAATGAAATTCATAACATTGGAGAATGTCCATTGTATGCAGCATATTACGGGAAAAATATAAAATGGTATCTTTTTCTGAAAGTACTGAACATTTTGTAGGCTAAAGTTATTCACCTCAAAATACACAAATATGTTGAAAGTGGAAAATGTATGTCGCGTCAATCCACACAAGCCACTAACGTTACTGCGTAGTATTGAAGCACTCACCAGATGGGGTATGCTGTTATAATAACTATATATATGTAGATATACAGTAATTTAATTGGTTCTTATTTAAATAATACAAAATAATATAAACTCCACTTTTTAATTGTTTTCTTATTTTTGTCTTACAGGTATGCATGTCTAAAGAAGCGACAATTACGCTATGGTTGATATGTGGTTATATAAACTGTCAATAGCCGATAATTATAATAAAATGCAATAAAAAAATATATATTAGCTTATTTATTTTATTGATGTTTAGAAATACGCAAGAAGTGTAATTGAAACTCACAGTCCAACGTCACGTAAATCACACACCCTCGATTGTCATTTATTACCAATCACACCATGCTGATTGCTATTAGTCTGTTATTAGTCTGTTTAACTGTTATTGCGTCAAAGCATACCGTATTGGATTACGCACCTCTGTGATGTGATCACGCCATGCACACGATGTGTGGCATTTCAACAGACACGACACATCAACCCAATGCTGGCCCACAGTCTACGACATTAGCCCGACATTGGACCAACAGTGGATTAGGCCCTATTATTGTAATAATTATACTTTAAAAAATATTATTATAATAATCACTAGGCAATAACATACAAATTTAATTGTACGCCCTAGCTTCACATTGTAAAATATAAATAAGAAAAACAAGTAGGCTAATTGTGTGATGCGCTCTGGGGCTAAGTGGGCTATAACCAATCAAAGGGATTAGAGACAATGGGTTGACGCTTATCTATGTAAGGTGTTACGTCATGGTGACTACAAGTCGGGAAGGATGGGTGGCAATTAAAGTGACACTTAAGATGCCCATATCACATATATATGGAATAATGCCTAATTAATCATATTGTTATACTATGTAAATAATTTTATTATAAAGTTGTATCATAATTATAATATAATGCACATGTATATATATCTTCTACTTTACTGTTGTATATGTAATGTAAATATATAATACATATTTGAAATAAATGTGTTATTCCGGAATGTGTTCTTTTCTTTTTTATTAACGATATCAATTGATCACAAAGCTTAATTAAAAATGGAAAACCATTTCATTTGGTGACTCTAGTGACATCTAGTGAATATAATTTCGCAGCCATAGTAGTTATGCCACAAGTAGTCTAACACGTTACATGACATGCAGGCCTACTATCAGGACTATATGTCTACACATGTATGCTAGACCAATAGCGGGGGCTTTCTCAAGCTTGCCGTCGACGTTTCGGTTATTCGGTTAGGCCTACTTATAAAAATCATAAATTTTATTATTATAATGCTACCCTTGGACTATGGTTACTTACACAATAGTATATATATAGTTAATTAGGCCTCTATTAGCGTTTTTAGGGCCGGTTTTGGTCGGTTTCGGCCGGTATCGCTCGGTTTCGTGAAAAAGACCCACCCCATAAAAGATGCCTTATTGCTAAGAGTCAGTTTCATCCAAATACGAGGTCACATGCGAATGATGCTTCAGATGGATGAAAATGTATGCTTATTGATTTTTATTATGTCTAAATAATAATGAAGTATTTTGTAAAATTTGGATTATGTCTAGACTATAGACTATTTATATTTTTCCAATGTTGAGGTCACACTTTCTCACTGTGAGGGGCAGGTCCATGAATTGCATTGTATGGTTGAAGTCTAGTATTTAAGTAGACTAAAGTTGCTGTATGTTGCTGGATGCATGATTTATGTAGTAGGCCATGCTATTTGTAAAGTTTGAATATTATTGTCTAATTTTTGTATTACATATGTTTTGTTTCTGTGGATATACAGCTTGTCATGTGTTGATCCAATAAACCATTCTGTATTCTGTATGTACAACATTACTCGTTAATATAGACGAATGCACCCACGAATGACTGAAGCTGTCATTTTTTTTACTCATTGACCTGTTGACTAGTTTGCCCAATTTAATTTACTAGGCCGGTCTAAATCAGGTATAGTTAATTGTGATAAATTAACAATTGTTATTTTAATTACATAAATATGTAGTCTTGCTACTGATTTATTAAAACTAGGCCGTAAGGCTAAATATTTTGTTCAATTTGTCGAACGGTGTCGTTTGGCAGTGAGCGAAAATAAGTTGATTTCAGATTCAGAAGCCATGGAATTGGAAGCTGGTGAACCCGGTAGTAGATTTGGTGTCCGCCTTTTAGAATGTTTAGTCAGAAGGCCCGTTAGTCAGAAAGCTCGTTAGTCAGAAGACCCGTTTTTTAGACGGCCGTTAGTCGCTACTCGTTAGTCAGAAATTTGGTCAGAAATAAGGCCCGATTGTCAGAAAATAAGTAGGCCTAGGAGGCTAGGTCTGAGATAGGTCGGACCTATGATATGTCGGACCTACCAAGTCGGCCTCACTCATGTGTCATGTCGGACCTACCATGTCGGACCTGTCAACCATGTCGGACCTATGCATCCACCAGGTTGATGTAATCTGTCAGTGTCAGCTCGTGTAAATGTTCATTTGTGGCTTCTCGTTGTAGTCTGGTTAACATTGCAGGGATATGTTACTGGGGGATGAATGGGAGAACCATTAAATGTCGCACATAGTCGTAAGTGCCCTGATCACTGGTGTAGGCAGTTGACAATCCAATTGACTGGACTTTCCTCCATACCGCCTGGGTCCAGTGGAAGACACAGCCTTGGATCTGAATATCCTCAATCACTTCTGCCATGGCCTGCCACAAAGCTGTTTCAAAATCAGCCACTGTTGCTTCAATGGCGATTTCTAGTGGTAGCAAGTCCAGGATGGCTTGTAGCACTTTCTTGTAGTCGCGTCGCCTCTTTCCAGCTGGGCGTAAGCAAGAGGCAACTGCTTGATGTCCTCATCTTGTTTCACAAAGGTGTGTATGGAGAACAGCTGTGCAAATGGTGACTTCACAACCTTGAACGTAGTATCCATATACCAGGTTTTAGCCTTGCCAAGGAAGTTCAGCTGGGAGGGAGTTGCAAACAGAAGGTGGCGACGTTCTCCAACACACACATCAGCTTGCAGGAAGTCATCAGGGATGTGTTTTTCGTTGACGATGAAGTCCAAATTGGTAGGCTCCACGGGGCGATCTTTCTGTCGCCGTCGATTTGCTTGTCGTGCGAGGTTCACAGGCTTTGGGACAGCAGGTGCATGAGCTTCATCTATTCATCTAGACGATTTATGAGGACGTCATCCACTATCCTGGCTGCAGATGAGATGATGTCAGAGTTGCAGTTCTTTTTTTTTACATCTCGCTGGACCTTGGCAGCAAGGCCTGCACCAGCAGCAGGTTGGTGTATATGGGGCTGACCACCTGGCACAAAGTTATTGTCACTTTGCCTCACAGTGGCAGAGCAAACTATCTTGGTTCGTTAGTTCCTCACGCTGCATCAATATGTGACGTCTCCACTGGCCCATCTTTTCTTGACTGTATATGTATATCCAACACTGTCTGCCAGCTTTATCTGGCCCCTCTGTGAGGACCTTTCTATCACTTCATATTTTATGGGTTGATCATCAATAAGAACGTCACGTGGTGCAACGTTTTCTAATGATTCTTCCTGTAGTGTTACAGGCACATTGTAGCTCAGATCTATAGTCCATTGAAACGTTGGCGTCAGTGGGGTCATTAATGACCTGATCTCTGATCATGTTGGTTAAGTCTCCTTCAGAATCTGATATATCCATAGTTTTAAGCCGTGTGCTTTCAGCCACGGGTATCATATTGGCCCAAGAGCAGTTTTCACATCTCCAGTTCAACTCAATGTTACCACGAACAGCCAATTTATACTGCTGCTGTGTGATACCTGTGTCGCAGGTGCGATGGTGCCAGTCCTCACAACTATCACACTGGATGCCTTACTGGTGATCCCTAATCGGCATAGAGCACTGAATACAGAGAGAATCCATATCAAAATTATACTTGTACTGCTTAGAGTTTCAAGGTAGAATGATTTGTCTCTTGATGGTGGCTCTTTATATACAGAAATTCGGCATTGTTTGAAATAACGTGTATCACACCTTCAGACACAGTTGTGAATCGAGGCCCGCTCTAACTACTAATCCCTTGACACTAGTATTGTTCCTGAGCAGGATGTGTTATATGGTGTGAGACGCGATTTCATTGCTTTTGATTGCTAAAAAATGAAGCATAATCTGAGCTAACAACTCCTACAGTCGCACCTTCCAGAAATCACATACGTGGTTAATGTCATTTGCAGCTTCAATTTTTTTTAACTTTTAAACAGGTAAAAATGAAATTAAACTTAGCCTATCAAAACTTCACAAATAATTATTTCATGCATTCAAATAAAATTCATATCTTCAGTTGAACTCTTGAGGGGATCAGGTCGTCAATTCTAAATCTAGCGGTCGTCTTACTTTTCTTTAAGGCTATAAAAATGTAATTAAAATTATCAAAAACTTAAACATCACAAATAATTATTTGGTGCATTCAAGTTAAATTAATTCAAATTGATATCTTCAGTTGAATCCTTGAGGGGGTCATGTTGTCAATGCTAAATTTATCGGTCGTCTCACTTTCCTTCAACTTTTAAGGCTGAAATAAAAAAAATAAAAAATTATCAAAAACATTTCAAATAATAATTTTGTGCACTCTAATTAATATTATATTAAACATGTTAGATTACGGCCGCCTTTTATCAAATTATATCCACAGTCTAGTAGGTCCGACTTGGTAACCAATGAGAGGTTCGACATGGTTGTGTCTCAATATTAGGGCCGACATGGTTGACCATTGCATTGGTATGTAATATAGGGGGTCCGACATGGCATAGGTTTCACACAAATTCCCCAGATGAGAATTTTTGTGAAATAGTTTTCCCTCATTTTTCCCCTTTTTCCCCGATGTGGGGGAAATTTATTTCCCTGCCAGGGAATTCTGTTTCACCATTGGGGAAACACAATTCCCCAATTTTCCCCCAATTTCCCCTGAATTTCCCCTGATTCCCCCGATTTCCCAGTTTCCTGTGCAGTTTTCAATACAACTTCACAAGTGTACATTGTCTCTGAGCATTAGGCCTATTTTATTCCTATTACAAGTATTTTTGAAAATGAGGCCTCCACATTATGCGAGACAAAGAGTTATAAATATAGGGAATTCTGGGGAAATACAGGGAAATTCAGGGAATTCTGGGGAAATCAGAGTAAAAGCTTTTCATTTTTTTTCAATCGTTCTCCCAGGTGTGGAATACATTTCCCTCTTGGGGAAATCTAATTCCCCTGATTTCTCCAGTGGCTACCGTGAAAACTGGTGAAAACTCCTGTGAAAAAAAATGAAAGGGAATTCACTGTGAAACGTGAATTCCCTTTCCCTTTCATTTCATTTCCCCTTTCCACCCGACCATTTTCAATTGCACAGTACTGTAAGGTACGTTTAAGGTCACGTTGATTTAGTGGGACACTTGAGCTTTGATATAGCAGTAGTCATTTGACATGTTTGAGCAGACGATTCTTAGTCTCCATGCCATATAAATAGTAGCGAGGTCAAACAATTTTCTTTATCTGTTGAAAAAAAACTTGAAAAAATGCAAAAATACCATTCCGATTTTAAATCAATATTTTTTTAAAGTAAGCAATAGGGTTCATATTTTAAAATGTTGTTCAATTAATTAAAAAAAAAAAAAAATTCCCGACTGCAAAAATCTACGTGGTATTATTCTAAAATTCGCCTTATTTGCAAAACTGAAAAATAATCTTTTAAAAGAAAAAAATACCTCAAATTTAACAAGACTTTCGGGGATGAATTTGTGAAACTTTTTACCTATCTTTAATTAACTTTTTATCTATGGATGGGTGGACAAAGTAAAAAAATAATTTAACTTTAAGTTAGCAAAAACATACAGTAGTCTCTATAAAAAATGTGAAAAATAGTGAAAAAATATCGAATTTTTAATGAGTTTTAAGATTAGCCTACAACATGTACAAAGCTTAAAAAGAATTTGTTCACTTTTCATAGTCGGCCATTTAAATATTGATATAGATCAGCAAACTTTTTAAAGGTTTATATTGAAGGTTTTTTATATCACCCAGTGCAGAATTTTGAGGTGAGTCTGTGTGGCCTTTCATTGTTTAAACCCTTTCAACCCTGAATTTACCATTGTCATCTTTATCAACTACAAGCCGCGAATTGTTTTAGCAATTCTCGACTTGTAATGGATGAAGATGATTTGAAGTGGTTGAAAAAGTAAAGAAAATTGCAATGTATTGGTAAGCAAGTTTCATGGAAATATTCATTCTAAAGCCTTTAGTTGTAGGAAAATTAAGTCTGTTTTCAGGGATGTAATATGATGCTTTAATGCATCGTGAGGCCTTAAAGAATTAATCCTGTAATATGATGCTTTAATGCATCGTGAGTTAATCATGTAATATTATGCTCTAATGCATCAGAGCTTGCCAAAATCGGCCAAGGACTCCCGAATCACAGTTAATCATGCAGGACACACTGATTACTTACCCTTATGTGGCCTGTAGCCACTCCCGCTTTTGTGATTGAAAACAGCTTAATTTTCATTCCAGAACATATAAATCAAAATTTATTCGTAAAAATGACAGAGGATCATGCCTCAACTTCAACTATTCCTAAGACCATTTATTAGTAGAGATTGCTAGCAATCTCTACTCTTTCATTGTACATGTTGTACCTGTGTTAATGTATTTTAATGTCGATTAATTTCACAACAATGACGTTAAATTCGTTGAACTGAGAACATATCTAACACCATGTGTCTGTTAAAAAGTACTTTTTTATTGCACTACGTACGCCGATTTTGAGATTTGTCTTTTGATGCTCAGATAAACACGGTTAAATATCTGTATTCCTGTCAATACAAGTGAATGTCAGCCATCATGTAGCCCAGTAAATTTAAGGGTACAGGTCATCTTCCTTGTCCAGTTAATAAATGAGGTCAGTTCGGTGACATCACGCATACTTACCACCTGGAGTCATCCAGGTCAAAACACTACATTGGCGTTTGTAGAGACTAATAACCAACCTGTGTCAATTTTTTCTAAATATGTGTATTATTCTATTACAATAACCATAATAAACCACTTTTAATGTAAATTCGACATCATATTTATAAATAAACCATGAGAACATTCATGACTGGAACAGAAGCAAACCGACTCTTGTTGACAGTTCACGGTAGTATAAATGTGAATCCGAGTTTGGTATTCTCATAATGAATGAATGTAGACTTGTCAGTCACCAGCATGACAGTACACTTGATCAGTGTGTGCAGGGGATTCCCTTAGTACTCAAGGGTAATTGGCCGATTCGGTGACTATTATAGCACCAAACTCTGCAGTAGCACTGTGAACAAGTATAGCTGGACTCCACGTGATCAGTGTTTGCAAGGTTCGGTGACGTTATGCGAGACCCCGGCTCGTGACCTTAGTAGCAGTTGCATTGTTGACAAAAAACTCTGTATTGTACCAATGTTGGTTCAGTGCAGACAGCCGGCATCCAGGAAACGCTGGCAGTAGGTGTGAGAGCTGTAGCAGTTTTTGTACCAATGTCAATCCAGTGCTGGACAGCATTGGGTAAACACTGGCAGCAGGCGAGAGTGCAGATAGGCCTATTATAGAAACAAATAGTAGGCCTAAATCAATGTCCATTAAAACATAGACACACTCTAAGGATCAAGCTCACCACGTTATCAAGTAAGCAAACATCTACCCAATGTTGGTCCAATGTTGGTCCACCATCTACGACGCTGGCCCAATTTTGGTCCATCTTGGGGTGTATGTCTCGTGTTTGCTGTAGTTGAGTATTCAACTCACTACTGACGCACCTAGCGCAGCGGTATCATTAGTTGACAGCTATGCCATATATCAGGGCCCTATAGATAAGGATCTGTTGTGTCACAAACATTCCACTCTTAAGTCAACGTGAAAGAACTGGATTGATCAATAAATACGATTGGCGAAAGAAGTATTTAAAAACAAATGTTATGGATCATGTTGTAGGCTTTTATCATTGAAGTATATAATGATTAGATATATTTTTAGACTGCATGTTTTTTTTTTTAAATAGATATCACCATAGGCAGAGCCTACAGGAAAAGGGCAAAAGTAGGCCTATTAACTTGTGTGTAGAGTGTAGGCCTAGGCCCATCCAAATGTTATAGGGTTGGGAACTGAGGATCTGTCTTACAGCAGAGGAGACTGAGACTGTGTACGAGAGACACCCCTATGATTGGCTGAACATATTTTGCACAATTTGAGAGCATAAAACCTCCATGTTACAATCAATAAGCAGGTTTAGGCCTAAAGTAAAAAAAAACGGTGATGATATAAAGCGTAAGCCTACATGAAAAACAATGTTTTTATGTAGTCTGTCTATCAGTAAAGATGAAGGAACAGCTTCTGACTTTTTGTTTACCATTACCCAACTTACTTTAAAGTTAATTTGCAAACTAGAGAGTGACTGTGACCAACGTTTTGGGCGGCCATTTTTAATTTTGTTGGCCAATTTGAATACAAAACAATTCTTATTTTTTTATTATGACAGATTTTTTTGCTTAGGTCTATGCGTTTTTTTCAGCCATTTTGAATTTTGGTGGCAATTTTAGACTTCAGAATTCGGTCTTCAGAGGTCAGACTGGGCATGATACTTCGGACAGATTTCGGAATTCAGACTTTGGACAGACTTCGAAGTGACTTCGGACTTCGAATTTTGGACTTCGGACTTCACATATACGACTTCAGACTTCGGACAGACTTTGGACTCCAGGTTTTGAACAGACATAGGCCTACGTAGTACTTAACCTGTTAACACATACTTCAGACAGTTTTTGGACTGCGGACAAACTTTGGCCATCAGACTTCAGATTTTTGTTTTTTAGACTTCACAGGTCTACATCAAACTTCGAATTGTGGAATTAAGACTTCGGTTTTCAGACTTCGGACTTTGGCCTTCGAACATACTTCGGCCTTCTTACGTCAGATTTTAGCCTAATTCACTGTCAGATTTCGGACAGATGTCTGACTGCAGACTTCGGACAGACATCGGGCAGTTTTCAGACTTCGGAAAACAAATAACTGCGGCGGCAGAAAACTTCAGACAGACTTCAGATGTCGGATTTCAGACTCCTACTTCAGACGTTGGACTTCGTACAGACTTCGGACAGATCAGACTTCGAATTTTAAACTTCTGACTTCGAATTTGAAACTTAGGTTTCACATTTGAGACAATTAACAGATTTTGGACTTTGGACAGACAACTGATTTTGAATTTCATACTTCAGATTTAAAACTTCTGACAGACTTTAGACATCAGATTTTGGACTTCAGACAGACTCTGGATTTCAAACTTTTAAAGTTCAGACTTAGGACGTTGAACCTCAGTCTTTGACTGCAGATTTTAGACTTTGGATAGACTTCGGACAGACCTCACCCTACGGACTTCAGATTTTTAACTTTGGTCTTTGCACTTCAGACTTAGAAAAATATACTCCAGATTTCTTTGGACTTCACAGACTTGAAGAGTTTAGACGACGGACTTTGGACTTCAAACTTTAGACTTCAAGTTTCAGAGTTCAGGAGCCCCCATTGAGCTTTAATACTTTAAATGGTAAAATATAAAATTGAAGCACAATTTTCTACATATGGCCTGATTTCTTGATTAGAATAAGCAAAACAGTTATCAGGTTATGCAGCTTTAATTGTGAGACAGCTGCCTTCTAGCTGTCCTTAGCAGGGCTCGACATAAGGCCATTCCTGCAGTCCGGTACTGCCAAAAAATGTGCAGGAATGGCAACATTTGTTATTAGTCATTCCGATGGACTGGCAAATTTAAGTCCATCCTGGGACAAAAGCCATTTACAGGCTTGCCAGTCCTGTGGATTCGAAAGCCCTCAACGTTTAATTCTACCCCTGCTTAGAACACTGAACCTGAAGGTCTGCGCAAGCTCTACTTCAGTGCTGTCAGGCTCTAGTTTAAAAAAAAACCAATCATTACAGAATAATAAAAATAAAGAGACAATCATTTCGACTCTCACAACATTTACATGCTTTGCACTGTTCAGAAATGGACTCTCAAACCGTTTTTAACATGAAATAGAAATGAAAAATGTAACTTTTATCAGATTTCAACTGGCAAAATCACGCACATGCATTTTTATTTTTCAATTTGTAAGCATTTTTATTATTTTGTGCACTGTATCTTGACAGTGTCCATAAATGGATTTAGCATATTCTCTGTATGCCAAAATGGGTGAAAGTGCTCTCGAAACGTTCTTAACATGAAATGCTGTCAGCTTCATCATTTTACGAAAATGGAACTAGACTATACCAATTACCATGTGATATGAAGAATATGATATCATTAATTCAGTTATTATATTCTGTTCTATTTTTTTTTAAAAGGAAGGGAACTGGTGTTATCTTAGAGATGGCGAAAAAAACTGGAGCCATTCTGCAGAAGTTACGGGCCTGCATGAAAGATACTAAATATGTCACAGAACCCATCCATGCCTACATAGTCACTTCAGCTGATCCTCATATGGTAAGTACAGTATAACATGCTTTCAGCGACCACACCTTCTGCATGAAAGTTCATTTGGTAATGTGATATATATTAACAATAGCGTGTTACAATATATAAGATAAATATGTGGCTATCATTTAAGACTCTCTGATCCCTGTTTTTCTATTCACTCCTGTTTTTTATAGTTTATCAATTCACTGATTTTGGGAGCGAAATGTCAGTGCTGATGGTTTGAAAAATAGTGATGTGTGGAAAATCAGTCCTTGAATGAGTAAGGAGTGTGAGGAAGAGTGTGATTTGCAATCCACTGAGTGTTGCCTTTGTATCTGTACATTGTACGAGGTGTGAATTTTTTTTTACTCCTCAACTTTGTTTTAGGCGTGTGATGGCGTGCTAATATAATCAGCACTGAAATGTGTGTAAACACTTAAACATCAAGCTTTGCAAATGTTTGATCTCAAATTAAAAAAAATATGCATAATTTTCACTCACTTCTTGTCGTGGGTCGCAGTAGCGAAACACAACCAGAAGAAGGTGAAAATTTGAATAAATTAACATAGCAGAATTAAGGTTAATAAATGAAACTGTGTGGCACCATCTACATCGACTTTTTTATGATTTTCTGTCGGTGAACAACGTTCAGGGATTTAATCGTCTTACTCTTTTTCTCTAGTATAACAGCAGGGCAACACTATGTTTGCCTTCACAGTATCCTCCTGCAGTGTCTGTGTTACAGCTGGTCATTTGTCATAAATGTATACAAAACCTTATGATGAATATTTGTTTTTTCTTTGTAGAGTGAATATGTTGCTGATTGTCACAAACGAAGGGAAAATATCTCTGGTTTTTCAGGATCAGCTGGTAAGTATTACAACGTGCTGTTGCCAGTTTCATAGCAACGTAATATATTTAATGCAATCTGCTATTGTAATCTTTACATCATTATCTTTATACCAATAACCTTTTGAGAATACCAGTACCTATTTCATATACTCAGGACTGCCTCTGAAAGACATTGAGTGTTCAAATCATGTAGACTCAGTTTTCCTCCAGATTATGTTTACATGATCATAGCATGCATAGTAGATCATGAAAAGTGTTCATTCCGGAAGTGGTCACTTTTTCCTGCAGGGCCCTATTATTAATTCTGCCAGTAAACGAACTACATGTAATTCAAAATGGCAGGTTGCCAAACATTTTGTTTTAAGTTTGTTTTCAGTTTCGAAGACCTTGTATTATAGCTACAGCGGTAATGTTAAATAAAGTGTTCGGTGTTACACAAGGACAACACATGACAAATTTGGCTGATCTAATATTCAAAATGGCTGACGGGTAGCCATTTTGTTTCAATTTTGCTCATGATCCTTGAATAATAACCTGTTGAGTGTTACATAAGGATAACCCTTTGCAAAATTTACTGATCTACAGTATATCAAATTTTAAATGGCCGACTGGAGGAACGCAGGGCTGCTCCCATGTTCGTTTCCGAAGAACGCCTCCTAGTTATGCTTTGGAAAAAACTCCCATATATATTTTTTGGGTACCTAGCGATAAAAAAAATTATTTTCCAACAAGATCGCTCAGAATAGCTTGTGAATGGGATATCTTGTGAACCATTGGTTGGGTCACATTCAAATTTGACATGATAGTTCTCTAACTATTTATCAAGATCTAATTGAAAAAAATGATTGACAGTAGCCATCTTGAAAAAAATGACAGTGGTGGTGCGAGGGCTTTAAAAAAAAAGTAGCCTGTCCAGGATTCAAAATATTTTTGCCGGTGATTTTTTGAATGGACCTACTGGTAATATTTACCAGGATGCTTTGAATGTTTTTGTGCTGAAAATAATCTGCATTACATTTGGTATGCTCTTATAATATTATATTGTAGACAGTTCCCGTTTGACATTTATCATGTTTATATCATATCGATCTAGGTTCTGCAGTCATTACTGACATCAAAGCTGCCATGTGGACAGATGGCAGATACTTTTTACAGTGCAGATCACAGATGGATCACAACTGGATTTTGATGAAAGATGGTTTGTGAAATTTTTACGCAAACTTTTTTTGATGTTCTATTTATAGTTACTATAATATATTATCTGGAATCAGTTGGTAAATTTCATATACAATATGGTTGATTGAATACATTTATTTGAATCTGTTGAATCAGTTATTTCAGTCCATTGTTGAGTTGACTGAACTAAATTGAAGGCATATGCTATATTTCAGGACTTGAGGATACTGTTTCAATGGGGAGCTGGCTGTGCAAGGTTAGATTAGCAATTCCAATTTGTTAAGTTACACACACAGGATAGTGTAAATTAAAATATCCAATGAAATATGTACAAAATGTAACTGTTTCACCGGTGATTTAGCCTTCTGAGTGCTATGACTTTTCAGTCACAGTTTTAGCTAATGATCTTGAAATTGGTCAAATTTAGAAATAGCTTATATATTTTAAGTTAAATAACCTAATGTTATGAAAGAAACTATTTTAATTGTAAAGATGAAATGAGCCCATTGAACACCTAGAGGTTGTTTTGTCGGGAGAACACCAAAGTACTGGTGTATGATACTGCCTGATATAGTTACGGTGAGTGGGTAAATGTTGGGTGAGTGGACTGCCTGCGGTTCACAGTGAACCACTGATGGTGAACCACTCCCTCTTTGGAATAAAAACATAATTGACACCAATAATTTTTTTTCCTAATTTTACTCAAAAATGTAGTGCTGTTGTAAAAATAAATCTCTGAAATGACAGCTTCATCTGAAATTTGTAAAATAAAACAGGTTGTGGAAAGAGGGGGGGAGAGTCAAAAAGTACTTTTTGGATGTTTACTAGCCCTGATCCTTCGACCAGGCTTCCCTGGGTGATATGGAAATGCAATAAGCAACTGCCAGTCATTTTTTAAGGTGATTTGACAATAACTGGTTGACTCCCCCCCAAACAATTTACTCATTCCATATTTAGTGTCAATTTCTTTGTGATGTTTAATTGCAGAATTTTTGTACATCATCCTCAATGGCCTTGTTCAGGCACGTAGCCAAAAAGGTTTCGCTAGAGTGAATGCTGGACGCTGGTCAGGAGCGGTCGCGGTGATGGCCACCAATTATAGTGCTGCACCTGCATTCAGGCAGCGTTGGACCGACGTCCTGTGTTGACTTTGGTCAGTTTTATAAAAAAGACAGTACATCATCAGCTACATGTATATGTACATGTATTATAACCAGCCAAGCATGTCTCCGTCTTGGGACGTCACGAATTAGCTCCGCCCCCTACTTTTGCCTTTAGGAAAGTCGTTCCCAGTGGTTTAAAAATGGGAGCTGAGCACTCTAGTATTTAAAAAGTCATCTAAAATAGTATGAAATATGACATTGTGCAGAGTAGGTCTGGGGACTACATGGGGCCTTTAATTTTTGTTGAAAGCCATCACTCTTTGGAGGGGATGGATCAATTAAAAGCGGTGTCTGGGAATGACCTCAGCATCTGGTAGGCACATGGGATGGCTTTATAGCCAAAGATAGTTGTGTGTGTCGATCGGTTCTCAGGACCGCATAGCGTGGCAAAATCAGAGCGTTTTCACAGGACAATGACAGATTTTAAAGTGTCTTTGTTCTTATTACATGTACATCTGTTATTTTTCAAATGTTTTGTTTTCCAGGAACTTCCTTCGGGCAGTCGAGTTGGAGTTGATTCATTCCTCATATCAACAAGTAAGGCTTCTAAGATGATGCTTTCACTTTATTAAAATGATTAATAAAAATAACTAAAACAAATTATAACGTAAATATAGCAAAAAAAGTTATGTGATTTTCTTACGCTTCATTGCAATTTTTTTTTTTACATTCAAAATTTACTTTTTCCTAAAAAAATTTCAGTGACCCACCATATTTTTTTATTTGTTTTGGGATAGACATTGGTAGTCTGTACATGAAAAGTAGGAAATAAGAAAAGTGTTTGCTTCTATTTTTCATTTATTTAACCATTACAGCGCTGAAATATTTTTGTATGCACCATAGAGAACAAAGGTTTTTAGTTTGTCTGCTGGCAGACAACCTTACAGTCTTTGGTTTTAGGAAAAGTGTCTGTTGGTTAATTTTCGGTCTCTCTGCTCTGCTTATGCAAAGCCAAAAGTCAGTATCTGCTGAATGGTTAAGCAAGCATATACTACTTTATCACTGTCCTCCCTTTCCCTTCCTGTGTGTAACAGTGCTGTCAAAAGGCTCTATATGCTCACTTATAAATCAAGTATATACTTCCTTTTCCCTGTTGTCACTGCGCTCCTTCTTGCATGTAACAGCGTTTCAAAAAGACAGTATCTGCACACTTGTAAAATAAGCAGATGCTTGCCTTTCACTCCGTGCAGCAGCGACTTGTGATTTTAGTGTGTCAACACAATACACTGACCCAATGCTGCTTGAATGTTGTGTGGTCATCTAAGATGCTGGTTCAACATTGGGTCAGTGTATCGAGTTACTGGTTATTCCCAGCAAAATTGCTGTTTAGCGAATGCTGGTTTATTGCTGGGCCAGGGAGGCTGTTACCAACAGGAACAGTCATAGTAAAGTGGACAGAGAGGCTATTAACAACAGGAGCAGCAGTGCTGGAGCAGCCAGGGAGGTTGGTAACAAAAAGAAAAGTGTGGTAGTGGCCTATAACATGATCAGCAGTGCTGAGTGGGTCAGAAGAGGGTGTGATGCATTACATCATTAAAAAGTCATGAGCATGTTTCGGACATTGGGGTCGAAATCAGTCACAGTCATGTTGCAAAACATTGATTTTCCTGGATATAAATTTAGATAAATACAGCGATCCATGGCCCGCACACATTTATGGTGTAGGCTTGTCTATGGTGATGATAACCCTACCTATCATGTGGAAAATAACCGATAGGGCCCCAAGGAAGATGGGTGAATGCTCATTGGGTTTACCCTCTTGAGTTTTAGCAACACCCCATGAAAACCGCTAAAAACAATTTATCTTTAGGCCAATAGAGTACATCATCAATGTATATGAATTAATCATATTGATGCATTCTCTTTCGCCTCATAGAGTAAACACATTTCTAATTATGAAATATTTTGGATCATAACATGCATAGGTAGTCGCAGTCATACAATTAAATTGTTCTACAGCAATGTGGCAGACTGTGTGTAAGGAGCTGGAAGAGGGTGGAATCAGCATGGTGATGGTGAAAGAAAACCTGGTCGACATAGCCACAGACATGAACGGTGGTTTGCCTGATGATCCAATCTCTATCCTTCCTGTGTCATACTGTGGTTAGTATCTTTTTCACACCTTCAGCTCGCATGGTCTTTTCTGTGGTATGCAATTCAATTAAAAAATATTTTAGCTCTTAGAGAGCACTGATGTCGACTACCGTAGACATTCTTTGTTTTTATTGGCAACTGTATAACCCCTGATAACGAGCTGTTCACAGTAAAATATGTGTTCAATCTTGAAACACTGATATATATTTAAGCACCCCTCGCCGACGCGGGCTGCTTACTGTTTTCGACATGGTTTGCCGCTGCCACCGCAGTTATTTGTTTTCAAGATAGCTACTAATCTATCAACTTCTGCTTCCTCATACTTCACATAGCCATCTCATACCACTGGGGAATTGTTTTGGTGACATTTTGATCCCCATATCATCAACCCTTTGTTTACTATGGCCACTAACGAAGAAATGCTTGTTAGCGCATTTCAGGAAAAAAGTTTCCATCAGATCTTCTTTTTATTTGGGGAATATGTTCAGCTATGTCCGCCAATGACCTGAAATTCTATTGGGAGTAAACAATTTGAGTAATTTTGTGATATTTAAGAAACTAAAAAAAAATGCAAAGTAGCTGGACCATGAATATAAAACAATATGTAATGTCTCACACAAGTAAAACCCATAAAAAAAAAATGCACTAATATAATCCAAAATGACGGCCAGTTGGCCATTTAATTTTTTTTCTCATTATCTTGGAAATCTTGCATGATAGTTGATCTATGAACTTCTGCTTCCTCATACTTCACATAGCCATCACATACCACTGGGGGATTTTTCGTGACATTGTGATTCCCATATACACGTAATCTACCCTTTAATTACTAGGGCCACTTACAAAGAAATACTTGTTAGCGCGTTTCAGGAAAAGTTTCCAGCAGATCTTCTTTTTATTTGGAAAATATGCACGGGAATGTCAGCCAATAGCCTGATTTACTTTCGGGAGCAAACAATTTTTTATTGGCGGTCTAGCGGCCATTTTGAATTTGAGGAATTTTGTGATATTTGAGCTCAAAAACAAAACAAAATAGATGGACCATGCAAATAAAACAAAATGTAAGGACTAACACAAGGGTAACCAATTTCACAAAAATAAAAGCCAAAATGGCAGCCTGGCGATCATTTTAAAATGTTTTTTTCTCATTATCTCGTAAATCTGGCATAATAGCTAAAGCCGTAATATAAAATGAACCTTCAGAAAGTTTTCAGATCTATATCAAATTTGAAATGGCAGACTAGGGATAATGGAGGGCTGCTTTCATGTTTGTTTCCGAACAAGTCTTTCAAGTTAGAATTAAATTTCACAAATAGCATACATTTTCAGTCACTTAAAGTTGTGTTTTGTAGAAGCGAGATACAGTCAACTTGATGTGACTGGAAATTTAAATTGAATAGCTCAGTGATCTAAGGGTGTAACAGTAAAAAAATTGAAACATTAGTTTCAAACAAAGTTAAGTTTGCTCTTAGGTCTATTGCCATTGTGGATACAGATGCATTCCTTTTATAGCAACTCCATCAAATTGTACAATGTTTACATAGATAATTATCACTTTTCTGATGTAAGGACCAAACTGGGATTTTTTTTAAAGAATTCCCATTTTACATCACTATCAGCTCAATAATTAAAAATGTGTCATTCCGGAAATGTTTTATTCACCATTTACAGCCTAAGAACTTTCTAAGAACTATTATTCCTATTTTAAAATCTGATATAGTTTATTCCCAATATAATTTCACTGGAGTATAGCATATTTGAGTCTATGATTCTTTTTCAAGGAGCCTAGAGGGTTAAAACATATGTTAACCCTTAACCACTGATCCGAGTATATTCAGGTTTTTTCTTGTTTTATTTGCACATTAAATATCAGCTTTAAAACCATGTTAAAGATAAAACTTGAGATCAATCAACAAGATTGCAAAATGGTTGACATCAATTTTGTCTAATCTGAAAATTTTTCACCCACTTGAAGTTGCAATTCGCTGACGCGATTCACAACTTCAAGTCAGTGAAAATTCCTATTGAATAACTTGAGGTTAAAGGGTTAATGTGGATAATGTTGTCTTGCTTTCCAGGTCAGCACTGGCATGATAAAGTAGATGTAATGAGAGAGAAGATGAAGGAGAAATGTGCCGATGTGATGCTGCTTACGGCCTTAGATGACATAGCCTGGCTTCTAAATCTGCGCGGATCAGACGTGCCTTATAACCCTGTGTTTTATTCTTATGTCCTTATAACACTGGACAGTGTGCTGTGAGTAGATGGTATGCCATTTTGTAATCAGATCACCTGTGTAATTTAATTCCACAAAATTCTAATAGAACTAGAAGATGAGAAAATACTGAATGACTCAATAATATTAAGTCTCCACCCACTATGTGGTGGCGAGTAATTGTTTTATTAACTAATTCAAGAAGGCACTCTCAGTAGATATAAAAATTGAAGTTGAAACTGTGCCCAATATTCGACATTTTTCCAAATTGTGAGACAAACCCTCTCTCAGTGAAATATTATTACACACAAAAATAATCATCAAATCCAGCCATTTTGCCAGCTCATATACATTCTGTCCACTTAACCCTAGAATATGTGATTTTACCTTTGTCGTGAAGGCAAAAAACACAAATGAGGTGAGTTCTCGAAATCTGACCTGAATCAGGCTTGGGCACCTAGCCTAAGATATATGCCAAAAGGTATACAACAATAATGAAACATAACTTTTAGGGTACCTTTCATGGGCAAATCCAACCCATCATCTATCATCAGCTGAAGGAGTATATAGGTCTCATGTGATGGTGGACGCCTACAATTGACGTGTGAACAATTTTTTTATCTATTGTGTTATTTCTTGCAGATTGTTTTTAAATGAAGATAAATTGACTGATGAAACTAAAGTACATCTTGGTCTCACAGAAGAAAAGGGTCCTTTACAAGTTTTCCCTTATGAGGATATAGGAAAAGTCATTCAGGATCTTGTGGATAGTGTGAAAGGAAAAATATGGGTAAACCATAATTAGAAATGTGTTATTTATCTGTGTCTACCCAGCAAACACAATACGTTTGCCCAACGTTGGTTTTCTGTTGGGCCAACGTTGTAGACAGTGGACCAACAGTAAACCAGTGTTGGGCCAGCGTCTTATGTATGCTGGGTAATAATCTGCACCTGTATTCTCAAAGTGATTGACCCAGATCATAAGCATTTGATTGGTTGAGATTGCCATCTCGACGAAGAGCATACCTAAGATCAAGGTCAATTGTTTGAGAATATTGGCCCTGATTATGAAATTAAATGGGTGACATTAGTCAGAGATACAAATTTGCTGCAAATGCACTTTGACTGAAAATGCAGGGCAAATCAGTTTAAAAATTTTCATGAATATAGGTCTTTAATATTTAATGTTAGGCTCCTAGGTTATTTTTCTCAATCTTGATATGCAAAATATGTTGCACACTTCTACCATCCTCAATAAATATAAAGATAACATCACAAAGCTAGGGGTCTTTGCAAAAGCTAACAATGTCCCAAAATATGAACACTTCTTATTGGATTTGTTCATCCATCTACCGCCCTCCCCAATGTGAAAGGCCAGGACATCAGAAATCACAATAGTGGATGTTTAATCCTTAAAGCGCTAAATTTATTAATTACAATTTTCACACACTACCATGACAAAACTTCAAATGAATGAACATTACTCACATTTGTTTAATTTGAGACAAAGCTTTTGCAAATCGTGATGTTTAAATGCTCTTTTTATTCCCAATAACAGTGATTTGATTGACTATTACCTCTCTGAATCCTATGAGACGCTCACAACTGATTTTATATGATGTCACTAACGAACCTAGAGCCGCTCATAGTATCACAAAAAAACCACCAAAACTTAAAAGTATTCTGTCCAAACAGTCAGATTTACACATAGGTATTCTGGACTGAAAGAGTTAAAATAGACTGAAAACGACTATAGCTGTGCTAATTAGCAGGTTAAGGGTTATTGTCCATTATGAAATTGTTGATTGGCTTATTAGTAAATCTGGCATGTCGTTATGAACTCAGAATTGAAAGAGACAGAACTTGCATATAACATGAAGGGAAAAATTGCAAACAATCAATATGAAATGGGCAACAATCACCCACTGATATCAACAGTTTCAGTAGGGACATGGCATCACCTGTCATTGGGGCTACCAAATCATGCACAACATGCGTCAATAGGTCAAGGGGGCATAAAGCCTTTTATATGGCCCTAAGGCTATGAAGGGCAACATGGTTGGTGCTCACGATAGTTAGAAATGGCTAGATTAAATACTGAATGTCCATCAAGTTTTAGGATATTGCAAACTTTTGAGAAGAACCTTGCTTTGCAATAAGGGAATATTAATCATGGTTTCACTCTGTGATTAATTTAGTTTTTTCCAAAAATATTAGAAACGTGACTATTGGACTATTGAATCATTATGTTAATTTAAAGTTCTATAGTTAAGAGGATATGAACAAGAAACAATTTAATTTTTTTTTGAACTTTCAATTTGTTGAGTATTACATAGACTTTGATGTTTATTATTTGATGCATAATTTTCTAATTATTATTTTTACAGGTTGGAAAACCCTGCTACGCCTTATATAATATGGTTCCTGAAGTGAGTATTTATAAATATTTTATTAAAAAACAATGCATTTTTAAATGATATTGATAAGTTTGTGATTAAAAAGATACAGATATGTCACTCACAATACAATAGGGCTTTTTAAGTAAATTATATGGCTTACTAGAAACTTTTGCGACTTCTATTTATTCCCGACGCCTTCTCCCCAGATGTCCGTCTGTCCATGTGTATATGTGTTTTTTTCTTCGTTTCTGGAACATATCCCAGAAGCACATGGATGTTTTCTTTCCTATTGCACACACAAATCACTTAGGGGTGTAGATGTGCCTTTTGGGGTTTTCGGAAATTGTCCTACTTAATTAACGTATTTACGTAATTACCCACATCTCTGAGCCAAAATAGCACACACACATCACTCAGGGGGTGTAGATGTGCCTTCTGTGGGTTCTGACCTTTGACCTACTAGCATGCTTTTTATGTTTTTGTCCGAAAACAGTCGCATCTAGTTTAAACAAAATGTTTGCTATAATTTATTGGAATCATTGACTAGATTGCCTGTTTGTATGCGAATAACATTCATCTGTCTTGTAGACTCTCAACTAACTGAGTGGGAAGTGAGCTATTCATTATTAATGAAACAAATTAATTATTTATCATTGATAGTTAAGCTAATGCTTTTCACATCCAGAATTTCTAGTATGAGTATACACTTTTATTTTATTCTTCTCTGTTAATAATTCTGGACATTACAGAACATAAAAATTAAAAGTAACTTTTAAGAATGAGAGTTCTGCCTAACTTCAACGAGGAGATGGGAGACTTGGACGCATGCGTGACAACTAAGTGGCACAAATTGAAGGTTCCCGCTTATTCAATCATTTAAAGATATAAAGGGCCAGGAGTTCACCCCAAAATATTGCTACTGAAGACTTTTGACATATAGCTACATCCTGTGGTGAAAATGGCATCAAAGATCACTAAATTCTTCACAAAATCACCACCTTCGGTACCTGGGGTAGGCAGTTCCAGTTCCAGTCAGCAGGTAATCAATACACAAAATCCTCCTGACCAACAGTCTGTACAGCAAATTATACAAGCATCTGTCAATACGGAACCAGCTGATGAACCGCTCAACCATGACATCATGACTCCTGGACAACACAAGAAGAGAGGCTACCCGTATTCACCAGGGGAAGCCGCTACCCCGCATACCAGCAACGATCAGGACTCAAAGAAACAACGTTGTCACCTATCAATATTGACCACCATGTTGTAAACACTGAGACAAATGTACAGGACACGTCCTTGACCGCAGACATAAACAATGACCACAATGACCAGTAACATCACGTCACCTGGTACTGAAAATATCAAGGAAATAGCAGAATTACAACAAGTTATGAGAGAAGTAACATTTTCACAAAAAAACGTTCTTGTAAGTAATATTCTTGATGCTTTGCGCCCGAAAGTGGAAGAAGAAATAGAAAAGGTACTGTCACAAATATCGCATCGGCTGGACGATATAGAAAAGAGAATGCACCACATTGAAGAAAATGAAACCACGACCAATAATAACAAGGTAACTGTACTGGAGGATAAATTTGCTGGTTTTGATTTTGGCATGGATGGTATTAAACACTCTATCAAAGATGGTTCGCAGTTAACGAACGATTTGCAGCGTCACGTGACAGATCTAGAAGACGAATTAGACGACTTACAACAATACACTCGACGTGACCAGATAATTATTGATAATATGCCGGAGAAAGCTGATGAAATCACAGACCAAATTGTACTTGAACAATGCAAAAAATTGAATGTGGATCTATCGCTAGAGGATATACATCAGTCACATCGTCTAGGACCCCAGCGTAATCCTGGTAATCCTCGACCAATAATCGCCCAGCTGTCATGTTACAAACTAAAAGCAGCAGTGATGCAAGGAAGTAAGGACGAATGGATGCAGCGTAGACAAGTGTTAAGAGACTCCAGGGCATGTGGTGAGCGCGCTAGTTTAGGAACACCTTCTGTATATGTACGAGAACATTTAACATGGCGCCGTCAACAACTGATGAAGGAACTGTTACAGAGGAAGAAGGCTGGACATATTCTGTCAGTGTGGACTGTCGATGGAGCCATCTTTGTCCGCAAAGCACCTGGTGCACGACCAGCTCGCATCGTTAGGGAGGAGCAGCTGCGCTCATTCCTTGGCACTTAATTAGTATAATACTAAATACTCTTTAACTCATGAACTATATAACTAATTATTTAAATATTCTGACATTATTATTATTATTATTATTTTAGTCAATACTTTTCATTAATAGCTTATTCATAGGGGTAGTTGTAACTTAATTATAACTACATTGTTGTTGTTTTTTCTTTAAATTAGGGAACCTACCGATATCAATCGATTTATGCAGAAACAGGACATAATTTATAATGTGTGCACGAACATTTCACTGTATTACTGTAGGCCCAGTTTTTTGGTTTGCATCTTTCATTTTGTGTTATCTCACCAACGTCAGTATTTTTCGCCTTTTGCTTTGACTTATTGTATTATGTGCCATTTTTTTGTCATCATCGTATTTTTGAGGTGGATGTTCACTTTTCTATGTTGTTGCCGTAACACTGTATATTTTACATGTCACATTTACAATGGAACAGGTTGATATTTTAAAAGCTTTTGGAGGCGAGGACAGAAATTCATTACTTACCGTACTTAATGGTAATAGCAATAATGACAATGACTTTTCACCAGATGTGGAACAGCATTCTCCAACAAAATACTATAATGTTGATGACACAATAGATACAATAACATCTGAAGGTTACAATTTTTCCATATTAAGCTTAAATATTCAGTCTCTGAACGCTAAATTCGATCAATTGAACGTACTCGTACATTACCTTAGCGAACACGGATGTGAATTTTCGGCAATTTGCTTGCAGGAGACATGGCTTAGCGACATTTCTGATACATCGTTATTTAAATTGAATGGTTACTCATTAATACATCAAGGTAAAATTTGTTCATCGCACGGAGGTTTATGTATATATGTAAAAGACAAATATCAATATAAATTAAAATCTGAATTATACACTAATTCACGAATATGGGAAGGGCAATTTATAGAAATCGAATGTCTGGAACTAAATCGCACACTCATTTTGGGAAATATTTACAGACCGCCTAGGGACATAAATGAAAACTACGAAACATTTATTGAAGAATTAACTCCAACATTAGATAAACTTAACAAAAGAAAGACTGAAGTAGTAATCGCAGGGGATTACAATATAGATTTACTAAAAATTAATGAAAAAGCTATTTTATCCGAGTATTTTGACATGCTAACTACAAATAATTTCATTCCTAAAATAACATGGCCAACTAGAATATCATCACGATCAGCAACTTTAATTGATAATTTTTTATGTAATATTTCCCCTTTATCATCAGAAACTCTTTCAGGTATAATTGTATCAGACCTGTCAGATCATTTCCCATATTTTATATTGTTAAATATGTCTGCAGTCTCGAAACCCACTCCTAAATATATTGAATTACAAAATATGAATTCGAATTCAATGACACTATTTAGGCAAACAATTACCTCTGCTAACATCTATAGTAAACTAAATAAAGATGCATCATCAGATCCCAACGTAAACTATCAGATTATTTCAGATATTATTACTTCCTCGAAATCTACGTCATTTCCTGTAAAGAAAGTAAAATACCATAAACATAAACATAAAAATTCCAAGTGGATAACTCAAGGAATTATTCATTCCATAAAATATCGCGACAACCTTTATATGAAATTAAAATCAGCTGAAACTAATGATGATAATTATAATACATTAAAGATTAATCTTAACACTTATAATAAAATTCTCAAAAAATCTATCAGAGAAGCTAAAAAAACATACTTTTATAATTCTTTTAAAAAGTATAATGGTGATATTAAAAACACATGGGGAGTTATAAAAAATATATTAAATAAAAATAGAGAGAACAAATCGTTTCCACATTATTTTAAAATAAATGGTAAAAACATTACAAATAAAACTGATATTGCTGATAGTTTTAATAATTTTTTTACCAACATTGGTCTAAATTTAGCACAAAAAATACCGCATCAAAATAAATCATATAAAGACTACCTCACCAATAAAACACAACAAACGTTTAAATTCAACACTATGTCGGAAGACAGTGTAAATAAAATTATTACCACTTTACACACTAAGAATAGTTCAGGCCACGATGGTATATCCACAAAATTATTGAAAGAAATAAAATCAGAAATAGTGAAACCGATGACCTTATTAATTAATCAATGTTTAAACACAGGTATTTTTCCCGACAAGCTAAAGTTAGCTAAAGTCATACCGCTGCATAAAAAAGACAGCCAAACAGACATAACCAATTACAGACCCATATCATTACTTCCATCTATTTCTAAAATTATAGAACAAGTAGTATTTAAACAATTAGCTAATCACTTTACATCTCACAATCTTTTTCATAACAACCAATACGGATTTAGAGCCAAACATTCAACAGAACTAGCCACACTTCATTTAGTAGACAATATGGTACAAGACATGGATTCCGGCCTCATTCCTTTAAATATATATTTAGACCTATCGAAAGCTTTTGATACATTAGATCACGAGATTCTTATTGACAAATTAAAATATTATGGAATATTAGACACAGAATTACTTTTCTTCAAAAATTACCTTTCCGAAAGAAAACAATACGTGCAGGTGGGAACAATGAAATCAACTGAAAGAAGCATTACCACAGGTGTCCCTCAAGGCTCCATTTTAGGTCCCTTATTATTTTTAATATATATTAATGACATATCAGCTGCTACATCGTATTTTGATATCATTCTCTATGCCGACGACACCACCTTAATTACCAACATACACTTAAACGATTTCAATAATGTTCATTTACTTTCGCAAACAATTATTACACAACTTTCGCACATAAGCAAGTGGCTCAAAGTAAATAAATTATCTCTTAATACCTTAAAGTCCAAATATATGTTGTTCCGTAAATCTCATCGAAAGTTACCCGTCCTTTCAATATGTCTGGATGGAGTGCCAATTGAACATGATACTTGTTTTAATTTTTTAGGTATAACTATACAATAAAATTTAGGCTGGGAAACGCACACTAATAAAGTAGCAAATAAAATATCTAGAGTAATTGGAATAATAAATAAATTAAAGCATTTCGTCCCAGCATACATTCTTAAAACATTGTACAACAGCTTAATATTGCCACATATCAACTATGGTTTATTGCTTTGGGGATATCGATGTGAACGAATTTTTAAATTACAAAAGAAGGCAATACGAATCATCACCTGCAGTAAATATAATTCACATTCCGAACCGCTTTTTAAATATACTAAATTACTGAAAATTAAAGACATAATGAAAGTACAACAACTAAAATTTATCTATAAATTAATGAACAATTCGACTCCTGCATATTTTGAATCCATGTACCCTGACAACAGACGAAACATACACTCTTATAATACGAGGTCGAGACACCATTTCCAAATTCCCCGCATTAAACACGAGTTTGCAAGACATTGCCTAAGATATGAAATACCTATTGCCATTAATTCTCTTTCCACTGCAGTTTCAAGTAAAATTCTAACACATTCTTTATATTCGTTCGGCCAATATGTTAAAAGAACTATTATTGACAATTATTCGTCAACCTGTTCCATTGTTAATTGTGTAATTTGCAATATAAACTCGTAATATATATATACTGTCCTATATTTTTAGTCTTTAATATTTTACTCAATATTTAAATATTATGCTTATGAATTGTTAGCATCCAACCATTTATTATCTTCAAGTGTATATTTATACGGTTACAATGTACAAAATATTAATTTTCTTGTTATGTTAGTGAAGTGAATGTTCACCCCAAATAATGTAATATACCAACGGTGGCCCTCATGATAGCAATACATACAGTGTCTTAATGGGGGTCTCCTGTCCATAAAATTATATTATGAAATTGAATTGTTTTTCAATGTTTATACATGGCGAATAAATGTTTCTTGACTTGAACTGAAGAACTATTAATTCTGCTGACATTAATGTCAACAATAATTAACCCTTACAACGCAGAATTATTTTTGTAGAAACCATGGAGATGAAAAGTTTTTTCCAATTTTAAATCATCATAAATGTCTTAGCTAGCTCTTTCTGATTCAGTTGAATACCTATGTTATGGGTTTACGGCTATTATAAATATTTTTAGTCTCACAGTGCGGGGATCGATTTTGGTTGCAGAATCTGATGTCCGGAGACATCAGATTCTGACGTCCAAAGTCTAAAGTGTTAACTGTTCTTCATTATGAGGACTCGTTGAAGTTGGTAGGACTCGCATTCTTACAAGATAACAGTACTTCTGTCACTCGAATTTTCTTCTGAAAATGTACACTGAGCTATGCCTTGATCTATTTTGAGGTAGAAGGACACAATAATCTGTTTCACTCACATATTTTAAAAGCTAGAATTTTCATATGTGACACCCAATTGCATTGTGGTTTAAAGTATCAATTGTGTACTTTAAATCTTTGATGATTATTCATTTATACATAGTCTCCTATCAGTGAAAGTGCTATTTGCCTGCAAGTTGTCAACATGTACCACTAATCAAATATGTTTAATTTGTAGAAAAGACGTATCGTTGCACCTTGTCCTGTAGCTCTCATGAAAGCAACCAAAAATCCAACAGAGGTGGAAGGAATGAAGAAGTCACATGTAATATAGACATTTATGTAGCTACACATGTATCAATCAAGCAGTAGATTATTTAAGCAGTTGTAGTAAAAAATACATAAGTTATGTAAAATATTGCATGGTATTCTATGTGATACAGTAGTCCCCCTCTGATACGACTTTCATACTGCCAGTGAACCAAAGTTGCATCCAAGGGGTAGTCGTATCTGGGAGGGGTGAAAAAACGTAAAATGAGCCGAATTTGATGTTTAGGACAGCACCCTTTAAGATAGATAAGATAAGATAAGATAAATTTTATTTTAGATCGGTTCATTTCACAGAAAAACATTAGCCAGAAAAACACCTTTATTTTAGTTGTGACACGATCAGCGCAGTTGACAGCATGTTAATTGCCTGTTCTAATGGTAGCACGTTATTTAGTATTGTAAGTGGCTTGTGTTATTAAAAATTAAAAACAACTGTTATGGATGTACACTGTATTCTCATCGAAATATTCAATGGCAAACAGTCGAGGCAGGCGTCTTCTATGTTGACCAAGATTGAGGTTAAACAGACAATACCGACAAGACTAGCACAGATATTATCTTCAAGTGTATTACACTCTGAGGCACTGTAATGCACGTGGCTGTGAATATGGTCGCGAGAGACGATGGTGCAGTGTTGTTCTAATGCTGGGCCACTGTCGTCAATGGCGGCATCGGTTTGGCGTCTCGTGGCGGCGTCGTTTAAGTCTATTCCCCATGATGATTGATAGACAGCTATATACCCTGCCTCTTTTTCCAAATCAATAACTTTGCAAGTTTAGGAGCTATCATTATCTCATTATTTTCAGCATTGAATAAGTTTTCTGGTGATATTTATTACATGTCCGTGCGACCATTATTGAAAAAGTTAGCTATTTGAAGTGGGATGTTTATCACAACTAGCCGACACACTGACACCGTTGACGTCCCCTGCTAATTAGTGGTGTGATGCACTTTGTAAAGCCAAAGGTGCGCTGGATGTTAACTGCACCGCATGTAAATAAATATTCACCAGTGTTTACAATTTTAATCTCATTTATACATGGCTTTAAATAAATAACAGAAAAAGTATTTAAAATACAGTAAAAATAGTTATATATGTATCACCGGAAAGCAGCCACTATAATCTGAAATGCGTTCCCAAGCGATGTGACTAGAATATTAAAGTCGCTATACATTTAGTCAGCTGGAAACTTTAACAATGTCGTCTCTTGTCAGCGTAGGGTCGACAGACATCTGCAGACGTGACACAGTCTGTGAACAGCTAATTTCAAAAAGTCCTATCTTTAGAAGGATATCGCCACCTGGACACGGTGATTTGAAGCTACCAGTACACATCTGCACAGTGTATTGACTATTGATTGTGTCAACGCTGGCTCACTTCATACGACGCTGTACCAGCCTTAAGCCGTCAGTGGCTTAGCATACGTATCTACAGGGCTGTATTTGATGGTATGTACACACAATATCTTCAGACCGGCAGCTCATGCCAGGCTGATAGTGCCACTGCACAGCTAAAAAGTTGTATCTTTAGAGGGAGGTCGCTAGGTAGTGCCATGATTTGAAAATCGCATGTCGTGAGAGAGGGGATGTCGCATTTAAGGGGTGCTTAACAGTGTAAAGCACGTCGGTGTGCAGAAAAAAAGTCGCATAATAGGAGAAGTCGGATCTGAAGGGGGTTGCATCTGGAGGGACTACTGTAATAAATTAACGCATGTCTAAAAATGAGCAAGGCTCACTGTATTTAGCTTTACATTATTATTCAAAAAATAATCAACTTTACCTCATGCACACACACACAACTTTGAAAAAAACAAATGCTACCTATCTGCATAGACATGATGAGAGTTATCTGACTATAATTAGTTTACTTTTTTATCCCCCGCCCTTGGATGTCCGGCCGTCCGTCCGTCCATTTTTGTTTCCGGAGCAGAACTCTGTAACCCAAGCATGGATTTCTCTATTTTTGACACACACATTCCTTAGGGGGTGTAGATGTGCCTTTTGGGGTTTTTGAAATTTTACCTACCTAATTGGCCGACCATCGGTCATAATTAATTCCGCATTTTCATTTCCGGAGCAGAATTCTGTAACCCGAGCATGGATTTTTTTAATTTTTGACACACACATCCCTTAAGGGGTGTAGATGTGCCTTTTGGGGTTTTTGAAATTTTACCTACTTAATTGGCCGACCATCGGCCATAATTAACTTTAATATGCCTGATATTTGGCAAACCTTGCCAGATAGCTAGACCATTACTATAAAACAAAATGTGTGGTTTCAGGTAGGGATATGCTCCGAGAAATTTCAACTTGATCAAATTAAAAATGGTCGATTATCGGCCATAATTAACTTTAATATGCCTGATATCTGACAAACCTTGCCATATAGCTAGACCATTACTACAAAACAAAATGTGCGGTTTCAGGTAGGGATATGCTCTGTGAATTTTCAACTTGATCAAATTCAAATTGGCCGATCATCGGCCATAATTAACTTTGATATGCCTAATACCGGACAAACCGTGCCAGATAGTTAGATGCTATTACCTTCACAATTGGCATAATTTGGAAAATCATGATGATAAAAGTTATTTGTACACTTCTTTAACTTTTCTGATCCCCCAAAAAATATGATTTCACCTTTTTTAAGTACCGGACGTTCGGTACAAATTTGCATAAATTTAAAATGGCAGACAAAAAAAAATGGACTGATTGTTATTAAAGTTTTTAAACGTGCACAGGAGAAGCAAAGTGAGTCATTTTTTAAACTGAGCATTAAATCAATTCACAGCATAAGCCCTTGGAACAAAAATTCCATGGGATATATGCCAATAAATACAATAAATACTATAAAACAAAATGTACTGATTGTTATTAAAGTTTTTAAACGTGCGCAGGAGAAGCAAAGTGAGTCATTGTCTAAACCGAGCAATAAATCAATTCACAGCATCAGCCCTTGGAACAAAAATTCCATAGGATATATGCCAATAAATACTATAAAACAAAATGTATGGTTTCAGTGAGGGATATATATATACTGTATATACCCTCTTAATGGCAACTTGCTCAAATTAAAAAAATGCTGACTTGCAACCATCATTGACTTCAATATCTGTAATATAATATAATATATATTGTAAAATAATATAATATATCTAGATAGGTGGATCATTATTGTAGAACAAAATGTGAGACTTCAGGGAAGTATGCACCCTGTAAAATTTATATCACGCCGGCGGGGCGGGGGATTATGGTGGCCTCTTGTTAGATGATGTTTTCTGCACCTTGATCTTACATAATGTTTGTAGTCAGTGAGGGCAGGAGGGTGACATCTGCTACATGTAAATTGTGATCAGTGCTACTTCTAATGGTATTAGTTGGTAAGAGCAGCAGCCAAGATGACCATATTTTTCATTAGAGTTCCAAAACCCCCTTGACATATTGTGGTTGACACATATGAGTTAATGACCAAGAAAGGTGTGTGCATTCCTGATTGATCCTTCCATTTTCGGAGCATGGTGGGGGGAGGGGGGGTGTTTACTGAAAAATCCGAACAAGTTGCCTGGGGTACATAATATGGTGCCCCCCCATGACAGGTGGTGCTATACTCCTTGTGAATCCTAGATGAATCACTACTATTATATATACTGTAATATACTTTGTATAATAATGATATGTTTATCAGTGGTCTTCTGTTTCAGATTCGCGATGCTGTTGCCTTATGTGAGTACTTCGCTTGGTTGGAAAAGGAAGTAAGTTGTTCATCATGCTTATATTAGTTGTTTCCCAGCTAGAACAAAGCATCTATCCAGTGATTGGGCCAGCAAATTTGACATTGTCACAATATTGAGTCATTGCTGGATCAATATTTATTGTTAGATGGCTTATAATCTCAAGTAGTGAATAGCACCAGTATCTGATCATAGCATTGTGATTGTATGACTTCCTACCTCAATATTAAATTAAAGGTCAAATGGATTAACCCTGATATTCTTCAACATTAGTGTTTCTTCATCACAGTCTCTGGCAAACAAATAAAATCTAAATTATGTTTTTTCAGCATACCTTGATAGTGTTCCAGCTATTATTGATAGTGATTATTATGCTTGTTGACTTGGTTTTGACATATCTATTTGTAAACAATAGCCTCAAAATGGAATTCACAACCCCATTTCATCTGAAAACATTGTATCACACATCCCGGTAGTTGTAAACCTTGGCAAAAAAAATATTATTACCGATGGGTCCGAGACATGTTTGTTGTGCTATTTGATATTAATATATCAACCATATTCACCACCTCGCGGAAAATAAACATATTAAAATTTGTTTTGCTTTTGAGGCATATCTTAGCACTCATATTTTCACAAGACAATATTATTCTTTATACACAAAATCTTGAGTTTAGAAAGATAAATTATTTGAACCTTACTGAATATTTTTTTGAATTTAGTTTTTGACATTAGTTATTATTTAAATAAATTATATACGTTATTGCTCACATTCATATTTGATTCATATGGTGTAAATTAACTCTTGTTTTTGCTTTAGGTAGCAAGCAAAGCTGGCAATGTGACAGAAGTATCTGGCGCAGAACAACTACTAAAATTTCGCAAGTAATTATGAGAGTTTTTAAAAGCGACTTTTTCTTTGTTCTTTTTTTCAAATATTGTATTAATTCTCAGGTGGATTAATGATTTTATTGTGATGCTATTTGGATCTAAATATAGTGTTTTTTTCATTATTGGTAACATACATAACAAGAGGTTTAAATATTTATCACGATATATTTTTTATTTCAGAGAACAGACAGATTTTGTGAGCGAAAGTTTCTCAACCATTTCATCTGTTGGACCTAATGCAGCAGTTATACATTACAGGTATTAAATTCTGACCTAATGCAGCAGTTATACATTACAGAATTAAATTCTAACAAAAACAACATGACTTCTGCAATTTTTTCTAGACCTATGCCGGAAACAGATCGTGAAATTACTGCAGAGGAAATCTACCTTTGTGACTCCGGAGCTCAATACAGGTTAGTGTCAACTGTCTTAACCCTTACACCACTAAGTACAAATATCGTCTCCTTGGGTATAAAAGGGTGTATCTGCCACTTGGAAAGTCGCAGATACACCCTTTCATATCCAAAGAGACGACATGATCATTTTTAATCTGTTTTGTTAAATTGCAGTGTTTAAACATCATGATTTAGAAATATTTCACCTCTAATTGAACAAATATGTATACCGGGTAATTTTCACCCACTTGAACCCACCCAACGCGAGCTAAACATTTAAAGGGTTAAAAAAAACTGGTTGAAGAACTTGGGAAGTATTTCGTCTTAGATTCAATATCTCTAAATTGTTATTATTGCCTGCCATGAAATAGATTATGAAACATCATCAGAAAATAATGTCTGTAACTATTTCATACTCTAACCTGGCATTGGTTTAATTCTAGCCCCAAACTTCAGACATTTGTTTAATAACTGTTTTATAGAATGGAATCAATATGTGTCGCATCTTAGTCACTTTCCCAGCTTAGTCTACTCTTGCTGATTCAACCCAATCTCTCTCCAGAACCCTTCTTGTGCATGTGTGTCATCAATCTCTTATCATATCCCCGCGTAGAATTGTCCATGCACTTATATTTGAAGATGCACTTAGTTTTCAAAAACTGGTGCATGCACTTATTTTCGAACACAAAAAATATTTTAAGAAAAAGTCATGCACTTTTATTTGAACATGAAATGACCTTGATAAAATAATTTCCACATAAAATTCCAATTTGTAATCTTATTTGTTTTGTATCGGCAATTATAGTATAACCTTATTAATACATCATCTTAGCATGAAGATGTGCATTATATAACCTTATTTCAATCAGACAGCTTTTAAAAATAATATCATTTACTATATAATTATAATCTAGTTGCCAGGCGCAAAATAATTCTAATTGTCTCAACAGCCTGCCATCACAGCATTGTCACAGCTATTATCAACAGTTGCGTCCACACCTCTGTCTAGGAGGGCTCAAGAGGTGATCATTGTTTAAAAACATACCATTTTTATTAAATGAGCTTAAAGATTTGTCCAGCCAAGGAGTCACTCCCCACTGACATGGCGCCTGCCCACTCTCCCACCCTTTTGAACTGTTGTAGACCACATTAGCATCTATTTTTCTTTGCAGGTTCATAATCCACAAGAATCTTGTTTAAGTGAGTGCTAAGTTTATTTTAAGAATGCAGGGCCTCGGAGGAATAATAGGCTAAATACGGGATTGTCATAATGCAGCTGAAAAGACTAATTTCTTAGCTCTCAGATTAGGTGACATAATTCCTATTTAGAGGGGCGCACTTAATTTTCGAAAACAAGTGCATGCACATGTATTCAAAGATAAAACAAATTTTAAAAAATGATGGAATTATTGACAAATATAACCTCATTTATCCAAGAAAGTTATGAAATTGAAATGCATTCAATATGGCTTGATATAGGACCACAAATTGACAAGTTAATGTATTGCATGGCAAAAGCAGATCTATGTTTAACTCATCCCAGTCTGAAACCAAGATATGTTGGTCACACTCTACTTACACAAATGGTTGGGAGTGAACTATCAAAATTATGAATTATGAATTATTTGAATAATCAATTTTCTGGCACAGTGAGGTAGATAAAAATAATAAAATATTAATATTATTTATGTGTATTCAGGCGTTTTTTAATGAGCTAATGCGAAACAATTGTGTTTGTTCTACTGGTCATGTAAGTATAAGAAGACACATACATATAAACACATTTATAAATAATGTTCTTTCTATTGTATAATGGTAATCAGAGATATCTTTCTCTGCATCTGATAACCAATTTCAAATGAGATGGAAGGATCTAGAACAAAGTAGAAATTGTACTAAAAAAATAATAAATAATTGCAACCATTCCTTTAGCACCATTTTCTTTTCTTTACTGATTGCTATTTTCTTCTGGACATATACCATAGCCACTGGTAATATCACTGACCTACAGGCTTACCTGATCACCAGAGTGGACATTTTTAATTTCAACTGACTACCGGGTACTAGGCCTATATCCTTTGATCTCATCATCTAGCTCCACATATCATTTATATTAGGAATACTGTGATAAAAATATTCCAATGTTTTTATCTTTCAGAGATGGCACAACAGATGTGACAAGAACAATGCATTTTGGAACTCCCACCAAGCATGAGCAGGTGATTTTTGTGCCGGAATGTACTGGATCAATACAAAGAAATTGTTTTAATCCTTAAAGTGCTGAAATATAGAATTAAAATTGTCAAAGTTGTCTCGCTATCGCCACCCAAAACTTCAAGGGGGTAAAAATTAGTTATATAATTTAAAAAATTGCCAATCTAGCAAAATCAATGCTGTTTTCTCCTACAAATTTTGTTGGTCGAAGGACGAGCAAAAACCATGGAATAGTGATTAGATGATTAGATAATTAGATGATTAGATAATTAGATAATTTTGACGGTTAATATTCTTTTGATACAATTATTTGTTTTTTCCTACTAGGAATGTTTCACTCGTGTACTTAAAGGACACATTGCATTGGATAAGATGGTGTTTCCCAAAGGAACAAAAGGTGAAAATAAATCATCTTCAAAGATTTGATATCACACAATTTTACTTTCTGGGTATCATGTGATAACTTTTTCATGTGTCCTTCTCACAATTTTAATGTATGTTGTTAATAATGAGTTTTTGAGTTTATTGATGGTTAAAAAAAAATCATCTGATTTTCTGTCTTTAATATTACTTTGTTGTGTGCATGACGTGACGATAACTTTTTGTGTGTCTGACTCATGTATTTTAGGGTTTGATTTCTGGAATTCTATGTTTCTGTATTGCTATGTGAAATAATATTGTCATATATTTCAGGGCATAGGCTGGAGTGCGTGGCACGTCAACATTTATGGGCTGCTGGTTTAGATTACTACCATGGCACAGGGCATGGCGTTGGCCACTTTCTCAATGTTCATGAAGGTATGATATACAGCTGATAACGTCTCGTTGGTCCATTACCATCCAGTCACAAAAAGTATGATTCCAACAGAACTGAGAAGCAGACTCCCGCCATCCACCCCTATCCTGAGCAGTGTGTTGACTTTTGAGTTGATACGGCTTATATTATGTATGTTTCCTTATTACCCTTCAAACAGCTTTGTCACATGTATGCACCACTTTGTATATTTGGATACAATTTTCCCGAATAAAATCAGGACAGTTTGATAACTGTTTAGGTTCCAGCAAATTTTTTTCATGTGAGCCCGATGTTGGTATCCTCCATTTGTCAATTACTATCAGTGACATAATTTGTTTTTTTGCCTTACTAAAATGTTTATCTAACTTAAAATATAGATTAAACATGACTAAATAGTTGAACTTTGTATGACCTCTATAACCTTTTTTTTGTTTTTGTACTTCCTTTTTTTCTCGTTGACAAGATTCTGTGAAATTTTTACAAAAAGTTGATTTCACTGATCGCTTGGTATAAGTTCAAACAATTATACATAGTATGAAAAGTACTTGAATATGTATTTTTAATCCATTGTACGGATTATAATCCATCAGAAAGCAACTCCGACCATAAATATGTGAACAAATATATTTTTAATTTATGCTGGTTTTAATAATGCTGGACTACACCAGAAGCATGTGTGTGACACTAATCCAATCGTGGTGTAATAGAACCAGCTGCTTGGTTCAACATCCCATGTTAGCAGATGGTAGCTAAGCATAAAATATAATATTAACCCTAACAACGCTGAAATATTTGTGTTTAAACCTCGGAGACTAGAGGGTTTTTTTAAATTTGAAATCATCATAAATGTCTTAAATAGCTCTTTCTGCTTCATTTGAATACCTATGTTATTTGTTCAATTTCTTGTTTGTTATCCCCTTTAATTGATAAAAGTTGCCTCTGCAAACCCTGTGGTCTTGGTAATGTGGGGTATAAACACAATAAATCACTCCCACCATTGCTGCCTTATTACAAATCATTTGATTTGTTATGTCATGTCCAAATCACTACCAATACAATTAATATAAAATGATCATTGGAACCCTGAGACCTAATAAGTAGTATCATAGATGCAGAATTATAATTACAGTAGGGTCTCTGAAATGCACAAAAATTATATAATGTTGATATTTTAAGCTTTGAGGGTCAAATTCACGGCGGAGGAGAAAAGAGGGTTACAACTTCCGACTAATAACGATAATCATGTTATCATTTTGTTTAGTTGCTAATTATGATTCAATTATCTAAGGTAGTTACAAGAAGAAAGGTATACAATACAAAACTTTCCAAAAAATACAGATTACAAAGATGATCGTTATCGGCTTAATTTTATTAATGATGCTTTTGTCACATCATGCCTGCTGTATCATCTAGTATGTCAGCATCACTTAGGAAGTGAATACTCAATGATCCTGGAGCGTTATCTGGAGCACTGCATGTATCTTTCTATTTTTCAATAATTAAATGAATAATGTATGATAATTCTCACAAAATTTTATTTTTCCACAGGTCCATGTTCCATCAGTTATAGGCCACGAGCAGATGAAGCAGGCCTAGAAGACGGCATGATTCTTAGCAACGGTAATGAGTAACATTTAGTTGTCCTCCACCTTGACGGGGAACGGCAAGGGACATAAAATAACCCTGTGTGTCCTTCTGTCCTTGCACAATTTATCATAATCATGATATGATCATCAATATTCACCTGATTTACAAAATAAAGTCTATTGGTTCATCTCTACTATAGCTGGGTCATGTTCAAAGGAGACTGCATCAGTCTGAAAGAGGGCCCCAATATGAAAACATTCCCTCAGATGTTCCGCTGATAAAATTACATTATATGGTAACTTACCATTACTGATTTTTATTTATTGGCATGAAAAATTCATTATTGACGAGTGTTCAACAAGGTGTATACTGGTATTGATGTTCCCATCGCCTTTTGTGTGGTGCTCTCAAGCCTTTCCAATGACTAAGTCAAGTCAATGTCAGATAATGTTCAATTATATGACGAAAATGGATCATCTTTCTCATCACTAAAGCAGATTGTATAAATTTGTCCACCATAAACAAATATTTTAAAACAGAGCCTAACTTCAATGTAAAATTATGAGAATCAGCTCCTTTTGAACATTAGGAAGTACAATATGATTTACAATATTGAATGTTTCTGTCGATGATACTCATACGAGGACATGTGAAAAGAACACAACAATCAGTTTCACATCTGGGAGATAAATGGGGCCATTTAATTTTTTTAGAAACAATCCTTATTTTTTATTTCACAATGATTAGCCATCATACAGTATAAACATTCCTTTGTGTATTTGTTAATAAGAAAAGTAATACTATGTCTTGTCAATCTGGATTTTTAGATGCTATCATGATCCTTTATTTCTGCACAGTGTTATCACATCACAGTACAATAATGCTAGATGTCAGACGTATGTAGTGTATCAGTGTCTAGATAGCAGGACACTTAACTCTTTTGAGCCTGAATTTACCATTGTCATCTTCATCCACTACAAGCCGCGAATTGCTGTCGCAATTCTCGACTTGTAGTGGATAAAGATGACTTGAAGTGGGTGAAAAATAAAGAGAACTGCTATGTATTGGTAAAACAGTTTCAAGGATATTTTCATCAAAAACCTCTAGTTGTAGGAAAATTAAATCTGTATACAGTGATGTAAAATGATGCTTTAATGCATCGTGAGGGCTGAAAGGGTTAAACAAGTGCAAATAATACATTAAATCACTAAAAAAATATATTTACTTAGATAAAATTGTTTATGTATTAGCCTATGTTTCATGTTTTATTATTATCAATTGTATAAAAAATATTAAAAGGTTAAAAAATAAAAATAAAAAATGTATAAGAAAAATATTTACCTGTGTGGTTTATCATCTATTTGGAAACGGCATGAATAGTTATTGTAATAGTAATAGAACCTCAAAACTGTAATTGTAATACAATAATTTAAAAGTAATAGTAATAGTCCGCATCTAATAATAGATCATATGTCTGTTGCCTGTTACTAACAGAATTACAGGCGGTGACATCCCAGTAGACACAAAACATTTGTGTAACATTTGTACGATGTTGGACCAGCCTCGAAGACGTTGTACAAATGTTATACAAATGTTTTGTGTTTGCTGACATTGTCATCTTTAGTGAAAACAACCTATTTTTTCAGAACCCGGGTATTATGAAGATGGTGAATTTGGAATTAGAATTGAAAATCTTGTTCATGTTACAGGCGCTAAGACAAAGGTAAATATTTTCTTCTATTATTACTTCACCCATATATATATATATTTTCAATGGGCCATTGGTGTCACTGCTTCACACCATACTCAGTCTGGTCGGAGGAAGTATCCCAGTAAACACAAAACATTTGTATAAAATTTATTCAATGCTAGACCAACGTCGGAGAAGTTTTTCCGACATTGTATAAATGTTATGCAAATGTTTTGTGTTTACTGGGATGTGGCTACATATTGCTATTTTATATTTATCATTTTGTTGCCGAATAAAAGGGAGAGTAAGTTGTTGCAAGCACTATTTCCCTTGTTTACCTTGTGAGATCACGCGTGTACGAAAAAGTGGGACTCTGCCCATATAAAATTATTTCTTCTGTTATCAACTTAGTGCATTCCAGACTCATGAATGTTTATGCACTAATTAACAGTGTTGTATTTTTTATATTATAAGCCTTTTTGTCTGTTTTGGCAACATGCCAGCAAACTGCTATCTCAGGACATTCATTGGAAGTGAGCTGGGTCAAGTTTTTAGGAACGTTCCATTTTTTTTTTTTAAGGTTGTGCCACAGACTGTGCCATGCTCCTGGCCTTCCCTTGGGCATGTTACAACTACATCTATAACTGCAATTCAGGCGCGCAATTCTGTGTCAATATTATACTGTTGTTGTGAAAGCAGTTCATATTTGCTTTTAAATCGTCAGTGTAGGGGATAGGGCATTATCAGAGTAATTAATATAAACATATTTCTTTACCGAGGATTGTACAATACCAGAAGCTAATACAATATACGCTCCTCAAAAGCGTTGCTCAATTATGTAGTAATACAATAATACAAAGTGAAGTAGAAAAGTAAAATGAAGTATGCATAAATATATTACAAATGAATAGGTTAATTAAATTGTGAATCGTCAAAAGAGGTGTGCAATAATACGTGCAAGTTGTAACAGTGAAGTTGTGCATAAACAACTGATTAGCGGCATGCAAATTATATGATAATGGTGTTTGACAGTGAAATGTAGTCTACATAAATATGGATGAAAAGTTTTTGTTAATTATAAAAAAGTGGTCAAATAGGTTGAGTACTATGTAGTAATACAAAGTGTGTAATAAAAGTGTGCAATAATATGTGCAAGTTATAATAATAAAGTAGTTCATAATCAACTGAATAACAAGACATCAGCATGCAAATTATATGATACCGATGTTTAGCAGTAGAGTAAAAAAAGTAAAATGAAATCTGCATAAATATGTTACCATGGTTACAGATGAAAAGGTTAGATAAATTATGAGAAATTATCAAATAGTTGATAGAATTAATAGATAAATCGCCCAGTATTATAGATAAAGTCTGATACAGCTGTTATTATTTCTACATTTTCAAATTCGTTTCCATTCCCTTCTAGAATTGTATGCATCAGTGTGGAGTCTGAAGCATGATTTACATATTTACTTAACCCTTTAAGCCCTCACGATGCATTAAAGCATCATTTTACATCCATGAAAACAGGCCTAATTTTCATACAATCAAGGGTTTTAGAACGAAAATTTCCATTAAACTGGTTTACCAATACATAGCAATTTTCCTTACTTTTTAAACCATATCAAATCATCTTCATCCGCTACAAGTCGGGAATTGCGACAGCAATTTGCGGCTTGTAGTGGATGAAGATGACAATGGTAAATTCAGGCTTAAAAGGGTTAAGGTTTGCATCATTATCGGTCTATGGATATTGTGAAGTTTACATTTGAGAAAATAATGGGAGAGGGTTTCAACTGCTTCTGTATATTCACATTGGGAACTATTTAAACATCCTTTCACGAACAAATGCTTGTTGAGGTTACTAAGTTCTAAGCGAATTTGGGCTAGTGTTATTTGTATACGTCTGTGGTTGAGTGAGAAGTAGCTGTTGCGTGTGATTTTTATTTCGTGATTGTAGTGTGCTATCTGTTTTGTGAGTGTGGCAGATCCTAAAGTTAGTATTGTGTGTGTTGTATGTTTTGGCACAGCTGGGGAAGAAACTCTTTATAAAAGCAGATGTTTTGCATCTGGGTATTCTAAATGTGACTGATGATGCGGCTCGCGTGTTTCTGGATTGGAGTTGAGTGGGCATACATTCTGTCATCAGAGTAATTACATGTAATGTGTTACAATAGGCCCAAGTGGAGCGGGTTTTATTTCATTTGCAGATGCTCACCTAGCAAATTGTTGGCCCAATGTGGTTTAATATTTTGAACTGACCTCGAATACACTCACACGCACCTACACTGTATATCTGAAATATTAGAGTTTCAGTTATAAGTCCTGTTTGTGTAAATGTTCTAACTAAACTTCACTTATAGGTGCATTTGACTATATTTGAAGTTAGGCACACTTTCTCCAATAAACATATGCGCCTATGTACGGGGCAATACAGTAGTGATGGCTCAAAATTATACACAATGTTCTTTGGTACGGCATATGACAAAAAATTCTTGAGTGCTCACAAAGGCTCACAAAGGCTCACAAAGTTAAGCTCAAGGTGGTCATAATTAAACAGCAAAAGTGGGTTCTGTTTCTCTGTGTCCTCTAGATTTTTGCATCTGCCGCCTGCCTCCTGTCTGTTGCAAAGTATTCTAAATTTTGTTTTCATCTGCATTTATATAGCCTAATCTAATACGCATCCCAAAGTCCCAAGTCTGGTAGACGATTTCAGTCGTTTTTTTTTGAACCAAATAGGCAAGTCGAGTCACAGATTTTACAACACCGTCCCTCACTGAAACCAATTTTGATACAATAAAGAAGTCACACTATGCTATACTTTTATCGACCCTACATATCTATATATTACAGAACCGCAGTGTTCTTGTTGAAATTAAGATATTTTAATCACTGCTATTTGATGTATGTTTTCTGCAGAGCTGGGTCAATTATAATTGTAATTGAGTAATAAATTACAATTACAGTTTAATTGTAATTTTATTTGTAATTGAAAAATAGTGACTTATTGTAATTGTATTTGTAATTTAAAAAAATGTGGCAGTGTAATTGTATTTGTAATTTCAAATTTCATGGTCTTAATTTCTGTAGATATCCTCCGTCGCTGTTATTTTATTATTCTAATGTGGTTTTCCACTTGATATATTCAAATACTGTATATTGATCTGATTGTATTTTTTTGAAAGCACAATATCTGGAGAACAGTTTGTATAAATAACTCATGATTTTGTGTGTCTGTCTGAATGAAAAGAAAATGCAAAAAAAAAATTCTGATTACACTTTAAAATTTAAATATCTTTTAAGAGCTCTAAAATCATGTTATATACAAAGTTTTACACCTTGGCCATTGTAATTTAAAGACACGACACTGACTACTTGGCTGCTAAATCGACATAATGATGGGCTACCCATAACAAAACGTAACATATCTGATATGATAGATATTTATTGACAATGGGAAGTCTATGCAGACTTTAGCATCATTGAAATGAACAGCTATAAATTTTACTTATTGTAAGAAAAAACAATACCACTCAGCCTATATATTTGTAATGAACATCAGTGTATCAATATATATAATTTGGCTCTTTCATTCAAATAAGTATGCAAACATAAATTATTCAGTAGAAAATATACACAGTGCTACCCCGCTTTATTGCCCCCTGTTATATTGTCAACCCCCGCCTTCTGCCAAGCAAAGTGCTGGAACGGATTTCCGCCAGTGTGAATTACCACTGTACAATGCCACCTGTAATTTAATATAAAATACAAAAATATTATTTATTTATTATCTTGTTGTATTTAAACAATAACATGTGATCTGCAGTGAAAGCAAGCTTTCGATGCACAATTTTTTTAAGCCTTTTAATCGACTTTAAGCAGCAGTTTGTACAATTAGTTTAGCTTTATAAGTACACAAGTACGATGACACAATTTAGCTATTACATGTATTGTTTATTATTCTTTATAACAAAGTATCATGTATGAATATGATTGCAAATGTCGTACATATGACAAAATATGGATAGAATTAAATGCAATATAATGAAATACACTCAGAAATGCCAAACATTCATGACATTTATAAGATGATGTGGTACAACCCAATGATCAAGACCTGAATAATTTTGGATCAAATCTATAGACCGATATGGCCACACTATGGAACTAATGAAAAGAGATTGTTAATATTGGTTCTGATCAAAAGTGGAAATATATATATTTGCGCTTAAGCGGAAATGTATATCTAGTAAGTTTTAAAAGATATTTGGTAATAATCCCTGTTTCACATCAAAATTCTAAACTATATTATAACTACACCACAAATGCATGTATACATCCAAATATTTTAATTTATTTTAATATCTATGTCTTCCTGATTTTGCAATGACAAACTTGTAATGATACATTGTTATGTGTGCCACATTTTTTTTATTATGTATTTGCCAATAAAAAATGTAAAATCCATTTGCATGTTTCAGCATAGAATGAAAGACACTGCTTTTCTAACATTTGAAGCCATCACTCTTGTACCCATGCAACAGAAAATGTTACTTCCCGACTTACTAACAGAAGAGGAGGTAAATTAGGAAGATAATTTAATCACGTAAAATAATAAAATTAAAACAATAAATGTTTGACATATTTTCAGCCACCACAACATATACCTTTCCAAATTGAGTTAGCTCACACTCAATAATTTATTGATATAAGCATATTTATTTGGATTTCCAAGTAGCACAAGTGCTAATACAAAAGATCTCCGGTACAATAATGTATTACCTTTGATTTTTCTCTTTGTCCTGGAAATACTTCCCTTATTTTTTAGCTCACTCCGTCACCGTAGGTGACACGGAGGGAGCTATGGATTCCGCCTCCGTTTTCTTCTTCTTCTTTTGCCTATAACTTTGTAAGAAAATAAGCTAGGATAACAATTTTTGGTATGTGTGTTACTTCCAGTTGGATAATGGACAGGTTAAAATATTTTTAATCTGAATTCAATACGCAAGGTCGCAGAGGAGAAATGATGATGTTACGGCGTTGGGGCGTTGGGCCATTGGGCCGTCTGTGAGCATTTCGTTTCCGGAGTATATCTTTGAAAATACTTGTCCGATTGTCTTCAAATTTTACACACAACACCTCTAGGGGGTCTAGTTGTGCCTTTTGGGGTATATGAACTTTGACCTACTTTTGGTTTTAGAACTATGACCTATTTAGACGTTTTGACGCACACTTCGTTTCCGGAGCAGATCTCAAAAAGTACTGGGCCGATTACAGTCATATTGCACATACATGTTCTCTAAGGTCCCTAGTTGTGCCTTTTCAGGTTTTTGGACCTTGACCTTGAAGTTGACCCAGCACTATGACCTAATTTATGACATCGGTAAATCCGACTGAAATATTTTGCGGAATAACATGAAAACCGCTCAAGATTGCTACATCATTACTATAAAACAAATTGTAAGATTTCAGGAGAGGATGCAACTTGAAAAAATTCAAGCCGATAAAATTCAAAATGGCCGCCTCTCGGCCATTATTCACCTCGACAGGCCTCATATTGCAGAATATCATGAAAACCGCTCAAGATAGCTACACCAATACTATAAAACAAATTGTAAGGTTTCAGTAGAGGATGCATTTTGAAATATTCAACTTGATCAAGTTCAAAATGGCTGCCTATCGGCCATTATTCACCTCGACAGGCCTGATATTGGGTAAACCGTGCTAGATGGCTACACCATTACTATAAAACAAAATGTGATTTTTCGGGGGAGGATGCACCCTGGAAATTTTTAACTCTTATCGAATTCAAAATGGCCAACGATCGGCATGATTTACCTCGATAGGCCTGATATCAGGTAAACTGTGCTAGATAGCTAGACCATTACTATAAAACAAATAATTACTATTAAAACAAAATGTGCGGTTTTGGGGGAGGATGCACCCCGAAATTTTTAACTAGTCTATATCGAATTCAAAAAGACAGTAAATCAGCCATTATTTACCTCGATTGGCCTGATATCGGGTAAACTGTACCAGATAGGTAGACCATTACTGGGATACTGATTAGGATCATTAATTTCAATGGAGGTTTGCAATCTCTGACAGACTGTCTAGTTTTTATCTTACTCTTAGACTGAGCCTCTTAGACCTAGTTGTCTTGATTTTTGACCTAGCCTAGGACTACATTAATAACCCTACACAAAATTGCTTGAATAAAATTCTAATTCGGAGCGGGAGCTCCTGGACTTATGTAGTCTTGGTTTTTAGGCCTCAGCCAAAATTTTGGCAGTTGCCTATTGTTTCACCAGGGACATCCGTCGTCTGTCTGTTCGCCACTTTTAGCACTGTAACTTGTTTTGCGTAACTAGAATGCACATTCACAACTTCACATACAGTTTAATCATGACAAAAGCTTGACTTATTTCACATTTGACCTTTCTGTGACCCCTATGACTTTTTTCCGATCGGCGAATTTTCTCCTTAACGCGATTCACTCAACATGTATCGCTCCAAAATTTATATCATATATCCATTTCACTAATAGCTCGGATGAGCTCGAGATTGGGCAAGATTCGGACAGAAACTCGAGCATGGCGGCCAAAATGGCCGATCATCAGCCATTAATTTTTTAATAAGCGTAATTTGTATCTGGAAAAATGGACCAGATAGCTAGACCATTACTATTGAACAAAATATGCAGTTTCAGGTAGGGATATACCATGAAAAAATTCAACTTGAATGATCAAATTTGTTATTGAACAAAATATGCGGTTTTAGGTGGGAATATACAGTGAAAAATGTCAAATCGATCATATTCAAGATGGCTGACTTGCGGTCACTTTTACTTTTTAATCACCAATTTTTTTTTTCAAATTTAAAATCCTCATAGATGTCTTCGTTAGCTCTTTCTGATTCATTTGAATACCTTATCATGGGTCTACGGGCGATAGAAATATTTTCGCTTTTACAGCGCGGGGATCGACCTTAGTTGTCAGAATCTGACGTATACATAAGGGTTAACTTCAAAGTTTTCCATGTATCATGCTCAAATTTGTAATATGCATGTTACTCTTAATCAGTTCTCGGAAAAGTTGAAAAATGGCAAAAACAGCTCAAAGTGGCTTATTTATTGTGATTTTTCACATTTTATGTCGATAAGTTCACCTTGTGGTCGCGATGTAATTTCAAAAGTTTTTCTTGCATTCTGCTCAAATTTGTACTGCATGCTGCTAATAACCGGTTCTCGGACAATTTCAATAATGGCAGCCGGCTATTGTCGAGTGTGCTCTTGTTTCAAATAATTTTCACTTTTAAACGATGATTAGAGGCTGAGACTTATTTTCGTCGCCGACGGGCCATGTTTGTTTATTTGATGACGACACCTATCTTCAGAAACATCATTAGCTATGGTGTATATGTCCAATTAAAATTTCTTGGAGTTGTTTATTTTTATTATTTTAGATAATTTTTCATTAAAAATTCTCTTTAAATTGTACTCACTTGGCAACAAGTCATTTCATACTCTTGTCTAGCTGATTGTTTAATCGTGGGGTTGTTAGTTGTTTTGGTCAGGAAAATTGTCGCACCTAGTTATCAAATAATTACTTAGCCTTTTTCCAAATATTTTTTAGTATTTAATTATATAATGAGTTAAAAAAATTATTTGAATATGTATTTGGAACTTTTAACGTTTTTTTCAACGCAACATAATAATAATAATGCAACCTAATAATAATAGTATCATTTTGCGCAGATTGAATGGTGGACGAACTATCACCTCAAATGTCGCGAAGTCGTTGGTGCTGCAATGTTAGAGCAAGGAAAGAAGAATGTTTACAATTGGCTGCTTGCCAACACACAGCCTATCAATTAATAAAAGTATATGCATGTAAGAAAAGTGACATACAGACTACTAGTACTCAAGTTGTTCTTTAGTTCGCTAATAATAATCTGACTAATTTTTACCCATTATCTCAGGACAAAAATGCATACACAATTAACTCGAATTGTTATATGATTTATAATGTCAAATACACAACTGGAATGAGTGTTTTTTCTATTTATTTAGTGAGGTGGCTTAGGAAAAAAATTCACTGATATATTTTCATGCCAGAGAAAAGTGTCAACCTTTGTTTGTTGTTTATTAGACGCACACTTGGTTCTAATTCAGACACATATTTAAGGAGTTTCAGGCCATTATTGGCATTAATTTGGGTAATATCCGGAAAACTGTGCCCCGATAGCTTTAACCATTACTATAAAAAAGGTGTGGTTTCAGGGAGGGATGTTGCCTTGAAAATGTCCAACTTTATCTAATTGAAAAATGACGAACTCATCATTGACTTTAATATCTGTAATACTAATATAGATGGCATACTGTGCTAAATACATATACCATTAGGCCTACTGTAAACAGAATTTGAGAGTTTAGAGCCGAATGAATACTAAAAAATGTCTTATTACTCGGGAAAAACGGGGGATTATGGTGGCCAGCAGTCCGCTTGTTAGTTTGATAAGTCCGAATATAACTTGATGTAATGCAAATGTTTTGATTTAAACTTTCACATATATTTGATTTATTTTGATAAACATTGAACGGTACGGTACAGAGTATATTGTCGCACCGAAACGTACCAATTATGATCAAGATGGCCTTCTTAGTTCTAGAAATTCACCCTGCGTTATTGCACCAATTTATTGACAGCGTGTTATTGCAAATGTTGTAGTTCAAACAGAAAATGTTTATCGTCATGCACGAACAAAATTACTTATTATTCGATGGAACTGATCAACAGATAGAAGAAGTATGTAAGTTGTGTGTCATATTCAGTAGGAGATATCATAGGAGTGACTAGAAACGAATTATAGATCTGATATTTTAATTCAGGCTTATATTTTTTTATAATGCTCTTATCAGGATATCATTGCTAAAGATATATCGTATCATAACAGCTACATCGGTGCTATATATAACAGGGTTAGTTCGGTGAAATCACATGAAAATTGACATATGCATGGTATGTGAACTTCAAAACAAGCGACATTATAATTAATAAACTACTTAAAAAACTGTTAAACAGCATTGTCGTGATATGTTTATGTTTCCCGCACCAAAACCAAAAAAACAATAGCTACAATAGTAGCTACAATAGCTACTGCATATAGAAAAAAAACATCTGCAAAGCGTAGAAACCTAAGAATTATATGTACAAGAGTACATGTATACAAAATAACATAAAGTTTTATTTTTAGCACGTGAAAAAAATCTAAGTAGATGTATTGGCTGTCGGCAGCTCTTGAAGCCGTCACACAGCCGAAACACGTACGCTATAGGCTACTATAGTATTCGATGTGCAATGATGAAACGGTCAACCCAGGCGCGGATCCAGTGGGGGGCGCAGGGGACGCACGCCCACTACTTTTTGTGCCATTTTTTTAGAAAGTCCCCTAAATTGGCCAAACAAATTGTGGGGATAGCCCCCGAACCTCCTCCTGCATCTCTTCCTCTTTAAAATCCCGGATCCGCCCCTGCAACCAGTTGGCATATAACGAAAAACTGAACCTGTGTTACTGTCCTAGCCTCCCCGATAACTTATTGTACCTAATCGCACGGGAATAGTATAGTATAATAACAGAAAATAAATTTATATAAGTCCAGTGGCAGAGTCCAGAACCTTTTTTTTAGGGTCCAAACAATCTTTTATTGGTGATATTTATACTTGAAGGTGTCCACAACAAGAATCCGACGTGGCTTTGGAGAACCCTTGGGGATTTTTGGAAAACACATCAAGTAACATTCTAAGACAATTTACCGATAGGTGTATTTATCTAGTAAAAAATGATTCCAAACATGAATACCTTAGACATTAAATTGTAGGTAAAATCCAAGATGGTCGGCAATTTTCAAAGTACAGACCATTTATTTTACAGACTAGACACATATTCATGATTTTGGTGTCTAGGCCTACGGACCATGGTGTTTTCAAGATGCCCGACCTAGTAGTATAGCCAGAAAGTAATTTAGAGATTGCATTGTAGGTAAACAAATCTAATATGGCCGCCAAGGTCAAACGTTAAATTGATATATTTCGACAAAATAGAGCCAGGTGCATGATTTCTGTGTCTATCATAGGCTAGTGTTTTTATGTAGGTACGATCTAGTGACATTAATAAAGATATTATTTGAACGCTGTTTAGATGACGAAAAAGAAGATGGAGGTCAATAGGCAAATCACCAGAGGGCCAAGACAGAGGAAAACATATGTAGGCATAAAAAAATATATATAATAACGTTTTGTCCAAATTGAGATACATCGATAATTATGGTGTCTACCATAGAGTTTTTAGACAGATATCCAACATCGTTGCGTTGTCATAAACCCTTTTATACGTGATCAAAATATATTTTGGACACTAGGCCTATTGTTGGTACAACATCCAAGATGGCCATCATTTGTCCATTTTCATCAGAAAAGAAGCTGATTGATGATTTTTTTATCTTTATCACGCCTCTCAGAAGCAGCAGCCATCTTGAAAGATTCTCTCGCAGGTAGCCATCTAGAATGGCACTTTCATATTTTCAGCCTAATTATAACAATATATCAAGTAAGATGAGACCAGCTCGAAGTATGACCACGACAAAAAGTTTGTCCATGAACTGTTAAATAGGTTGTTGGGCTTGGCATAGGCATATGGCTGCGCGATGTCGTAAGGATTACATTTTACCTTCGAAAAATTAAGCCTTTTTTGTTTAGTTGATTAGCTTCAATGACGGTAAACTCACGTTTAACCCTTGCTGATTCACAATGATTCATTGGTCCGGCGGGGCGATGATCGTCCAGAACTGAAAAGAAGCCTAAACCAGAACTAACGGCCTGAGTACTGTTCTCGCAGGTACTCAGACCTAACTTGCCATGTTTAAATTTGTGACCGTCACAATTTTAATCTACTTTCTCGATTATTTATGCAACAAATTACACACGTGTTATTCAATGCTGCTTTGATGCTGGTCTACCTCTACGTCGTTGTCCCAGTGTTAAAACAACATCTACAACAAAGTGGTATGTGAAACTTAAAGAGACTCAATCAGGCTAAAATCATGAAAAATAGGTGATTTTATTTTTGCTTTTTAATATGACGATATGATGTACACATGTCCATAGACTAAAACTGCAAAAGTTTTTACATTTTTGTGGCGCGGTCCGCGATAAGCAGTGAAGACAATATAGCTATGACAGTGGATCAGATTGATGGACCAACCGCGCATCCCAGACATGGGGACGACGTTTTTCATAATGGTGGCAATAATATATGATGAGTCACGTACATGCATAAATTGAGTTGAGTTTACGAGCATACCTTTTTACAGAAGATTTTTTTTGTATTGTTCAGCTTATTTTGATGTCCATTACATTTCAGGCACACAGGCTTCATAATATTTATTACACGAATCATATTCGTATTGCCGACACAATCATTGTCATATGGATAGTTCAACGACAGGGCTGATTGACAGGCGTGCTCAAACTCTGATCGGTCAACATCTCCCACCCATCTCATTGGTCTCATATGACCTCATGCTGACTGTATTATTTTGCGGGATATAGACAAGGATCGACACTGTTATCATGTGAACTAAACACATCATACTTGTGCATCTAATTTTTTTAGCAAGCTTTTTTTAAAATCTAAAATAGTTTTTGGCGAAAAATATATAGTTGTTTTGATTTTAATTTTACAATACATGACCCATTGCTTAAATATCAACTTCAGTCTGATGCAAAAAATGACTCTAAAAATGTTCAGAACCGCAGGGTTTTTGTTTCGTATTTTTGTCTGTAAAAACAATGTGGTCCGATAATCATGAGGGTCACCTTGTTTTTGCTGTTAAAAGTTTGTTTATCTTTTGATTGTGCATTGATAGCATCCCATAATAATATCTGGGCCGATGTAGAGCTGTCATTCTTAAATGATTCTTTTGGAACGAAAAATTGAAAATGGCCGCCGAAAAATCAATAAAATTATCATAACTTTCTCAATAATTGAGATAGAGACTTGATTTTTTCACCAAACCATATATTTCTGTTATCAAAGAATACAATAATACAAACCATACCTTCCTTTGGCATCATCATCATGCTAAAATGCTATAAAAATACTTATATGACAGATATCGCAGCAGTGCGGATTGCATGGTTGTACACCTAATCATTACGCATAACCTATATAATCATTACGCATTTAGTACACATCACCCATAAACTGATAAACCTGACATTTTACATGACTTTGACATAACCTTCGCGTTTATTTTTGGCGGAATACATGCAGTAAAGCACAACCTCAACCCATGTCAACCTCCATACCCAATTTTGTATCAATATTTGCGATGGAAGCCCAAGCTGATGCTACACGCTGCTGCATAATTGTAATTGTGCTTGTTCAATTGAGCCTTGGGGAATGGGGGTGTTATAAGGGCAAACATGGGGGCATTACCCCTCCCAATATCAGTACTGCCCTGGATGTCCTAAAAATGTGTGCTGAAATGATACCCGACCAAGTATGTGTCACCATCAGTCCTTTCCAATTGGTGACTGCACCACTATACAGCTTGAAATTGATAAAAAGTGCGTATTTTCAAAAATAAATTGCGAGTTAACCTTCAAATGACCTTGATGTGTCCTTGACGTGACCTTGGTGTTATACACCAATAAAGCACAACTCCTTCTCATGTTATTATTTGCTGATAAGCTAATATCCTGCTGATGTCTTCATACAAATCTGACATTACAAAATATTCTTATTTTTGCTCAACTTGATCAAATTAAAAATGACCGATTATCAGTCATATTTAACTTTGATATGCCTGATACCGGACAAACCGTGCCAGATAGTTAGAATGTGTAGCAATTGGCATATTTTTGAAAATCATGATGATAAAAGGTATTTGTACATTTTTTTTACTTTTCTAATCCAAAAAATAGTACGATTTTAACTTTTTTAATTACTGGACATTCGGTCCAAATCTGCACGAATTCAAAATGGCAGACAAAAACCAAATGGGCTGATTGTTATTAAAGTTTTTAAACGTGCACAGGAGTAGCAAAGTGAGTCATTGTCTCAACTGTGTACCATCACTGTAATTAGGTCAGACGTTAATTGATAGGGCCTACTTACAATAAATTTGCTGAAATCCGTGATGAAGTTTAATGCACAGACACAAGCTCTTTCAAACAATTAAACGAAACAGAATTGAAATCGGATAAGAATAATGGAGGAGTGTCCTAATTATGTGTTAACTCGTTGAAGACGAGATTATAATGCTACTGCTTTGTTTCTGAAACGAGATTATTTTATGACGTCATAGTTATCTCACGCAATCAAACCCTGAGATCTCCGGGGCTCGTATCTGAGTGATCCCCCTAAATCACTGAGATCTCCGGGGCTCGTCACAAACGGGTTAATTAGGTCATAAGTTAATTAATAATTAATTTTTTTGAAATCCGGAGGGAACTTTATTGTACATGCACAAGCTCTTTCAAACAAACCAAACAGAATTAAAATCGGTTGAGAATTCATGAGGGAGGTGAAGCAATGCTTGTGATTTGTGGACAGATTGTCCCAATTAGGTCTTAATTAGGTCATGTGTCTACGTTAATTAATAATTTCATTTTCTGAAATCCGTGATGATGTTTATTGCACAGGCACAAGTTTTTTCAAGCAAACCAAACAGAATTGAAATTGGATAAGAATTGAGGGAGGAGAAGCATTTCTTATGAATTGTGGACAGACGACAGACACAACACGATGGCTTTTATAAGCTCATCTCTGGGCCTGAAGGCAGGATGAGCTAAAAATCCCTCTCTCACAACTTTTACAGGTAAAATGTCCACACTAGAAGAGCAAGCATTTCACAAGTCATATAACTATGAAGATGACGATTTTTGACGCTTAGCGGTTGATACACAAATTAGGTCATTCTGAGACAAAGCTACCGTTTTGACACAGCCACCAGACATTTTTCTGATCTACAGATGCATACCTTTTAGACAAAGACATTGACAATTAGTCCCATGAGATTGTACCGAAAATGGACTGAAACGACCATAAATCCGACTACAGATTTTTGTTGTGTCAGACCAGCTTATTGCCTTCCCTGGAAGAGGAGCAACGACAACAAATACCTATTCAGGCCTTCAAAATTGTAAATGACCTTTCGCCACCATACCTTCATGATCTAATTACACCGTGGAAATGTATTCAAATTCTTAGAAATTCTGTGAAAACCCTAGAAATACCTTTTTACAATAGAGTTACACACAGAACAAATTCATTTTCATTCTTGTCTCCAAAGAACTGTAACAATCTACTGGAGTAAATTCGTAGGCCTACACTATCTGATCTTCTCCATCAACACCTTTGTTTGTCCAGTCTCCAGCTCCCTGCAATGTGCTTTCTGGTGTGTTTTAGTGTGCATGCACATAATTATAAACTAAATTTATATAATAGTGTGTTTTTGTTGTATCACCTTACAAATGTTATACCTTTTAACTCTTATATTATTTTTTAACTTCAATATAGTTACTTATTACGAATACACTTCTTGTATCACCTTTATATAATTTTATCTAAGCTCCATGTATCTGCAGAACCGTGTCAACCAAACACACCAAAAACACCCTATATATGTACCGAAAACCACACATATATATGTGTAGAGGTGTTTCGAATTCACAGGAGTATTGGACCAAAGTTGTAGATAGATTGGGTGGATATTGAAGATATTATTGTAGTATTTAATACTCTATGTGACCATATTGCTACCAGTATACTTGTATATATAAACGCCTACTGACTAGAGGTCGCCACACTATATATAACCCTTTGATGGCCGCTGGTTGCCAAGTACGGTTCACATTATGGGTCCGCTGGAGACTAGAAGGTCCGCAGAGGGAATTGAAACAAATCTGTGTAGTGGTAGATGCTACATTCTAATCCCCGTGATAAAAAAATATATATGGCTTTATTCAGTGAAAAAAAGTGAATTATATTGTAGGGGAGACCGGGGCAGGTTGCTCTCACAAATTTTAGAATGCCATGCTGGCAAATATGCAAATAAAGAGTGTTATTGCTGTAAAAGTGACTTCCTGCTGATTTAGTTATTTTTTAAAATGTGTTCAAATTTGAATATATTTTCTGATATCATAATAGTATATCCATAATATATCTATATATGTGATGCCTTGACAACAAATTTTGTTTCTAAGCAGTTGCAGATATCAAATATTTCATTAATTTATATTTTTACAGTAGGGGTACATTGAACCATGCTTGCCGTTGTACGTTGAAACATGTTTTAGTTACTTCTGGTAGGCCTATCGGGCATTATATGAATACCAATTTGTAATTCTAACATTAATTTGAAAGGCTAGTTAATTCACGTTTACACAAAATATTATCAAAAACAGAGTAGGTAGTATTGACAAAGAAATATTTTGATTACATATACAGGCCCGTAGCCAGGATTTAAGGAGGGGTGGGTCGTTTTTGCTTAAATGTGGACCTTTTTGAACGATAGGGCTGCTGAAGGCAGCCCCCTGCTAGGGGAGTCCGGGGGCATGCCCCCCGGATTTTTTTTTGTAATCTAGACACTTTCTGCTGCAATTTAAGGCCTCTCGTAGCAAAATTTAGAGGTTGTGAATAAAGATTTTCAACACACTTTTCGGAAGGGAAAATCAAAATATATATCAGATAAACTATGTTAGGCCTACCATGGTAGAGAACATGTCGCAATCGTTTCACACTAAGTTCCAAAGTGAGTAAAATTTAACCACTTTATATATATATGTTACCATGGTTACCAACTGGTTATAAAAGGTGTGTGGGAATGCAGAAGACATATTAATATTTAGATCGAGAAACAGTTTTTAGTCAAACTTGAAAACCTTTCACTTTAACCAAATAGGTTTGCCTTTAATCTGTGCCAATCTGTTATCCTACCTCCAAGAGTGTCAGCTGAATACAAGTAGTTTTACACTTAGGCTACAGCGCTATAATCACGACTATTTCGCTTTTAATCTATTTTATTAGCTGATTAACATGATCAAATTTTAATTATTGGAAATAAAAAGTGTATCGCTGAAAGGGTTAATTTATCGCACTACATATATTTGTCTTGAAGTTTAATTGATGTTTATTTTTTGTCTTTTCAAAATAATGTGTTTTACACATTATTTCCAAATATTGTAAAAAAATAATGTGTTTTACCTGATCAATTTCTGTAAATTCTAAAAATAAGATCTCAACAATGACAACAAATTAAAACCCAAAATTTTAACATCTTAGTGTAATACACATCTGGGTTTTTTGTAATCATTTTTGCTAAAATGTCAAATAATGTGTTTTGCCTGATCACGGCTGAGCTAGCCTGACATTCCTCCATAGATCTGCTGTTAAAATCTGAATGTGGACTACAAGATGCGGCATGAAAACCGTTATACATGTACATGGCCCTGTTGGAAAACCGCATTCTACTGATTCTACCTTTTTCTTGAACATCTGGCCTATGTTTTTTTATGTGTCCGCGGTTTGAGCTGTCATTGCTTCTGTTCCTTCCTGCCCATCGTGATGATTTCGAGCCAAAATGGACACAGCTCAATAATTGTAATGTTCAGGCACGTAGCCAGATAGGTTTCGTTAGTTTCAGACATAACCATGACTTTCCAAAATCAAAGAAGCATTTTTATATTTTTGTACAATTTTGTCTATTTTCGTATTGACTACGTAGGCCTAAGTAAATTGTACAATAAAGTAATTTTAGTAAAACATTCCCATAATGCCCATATCACTGGTTCTATATCCCACACTCCAGGGTCTACTATAACTAAATGTTTCAGATCATCCAGACTGGGAGATTTATCCACCCGGGGAGATGCAAATAGAGAGGGATAGAACCAATTCCGAGAATCTATTAAAATAACATTTAGACGAGATCGTAGCGGGAGACCTTCTCTCTGACAAACTATGTGGAGGGGGGTTTTTACGACCCTTATTCAATTAGGACGCTCACAGACTTCCCGCGATCCGCTAAACGCCGATGCTGTTTAAACCTGGACCTCTGGGGCTATTTTTGAGCTTTTCATACCCATTGACCTCGTGCTATCTTTCTTTGACCGAACCCTCGTCCCTATGACCACGATATGGTTCACCTCTTTCGATTTATAAAAAATCACACATAAAAATATTGCTTTTAACTACTGTGATTTTTTTTGTGGCGGGGTCAGTATTAACATAATAATTTGTTTATTATGTAATTCAAAATACCGGGTACCATTATTTATCAGTATATAGGCCTTATATTAATTATTCTCAATGATGAAACTGCTGTCCAATCCAGAGTACTATATTGTCTATTAACCCTCAAAGCGCTGAAATACATTTGTACAAACCCTGAAGACTAAACTCGGGTTTTTTTCATTTTGAAATCATCATAAATGTCTCAGTTAGCTCTTTCCACTTCATTTGAATACCTATGTTATGGGTCTACTGCCATTGGAAATATGTTTACTCTTAATACCAGTGCGGGGATCGTCTTTAGACGACGGCTAGGCCTACAGACGTCAGATTATGACGTCTAAAGTCGATCCCCGCACTGGTAAGAGTAAACATATTTCCAATGGCAGTAGACCCATAACACAGGGATTAATAGGGTTAATATTAGCGATACATTAACCAGATAACACGAGATATCGAAAAACAGTTGAAGAATGTCAAATGACATGATATGACATGAGATGAGTATAAATGGGTTTAATTTTTAAATTATTAAATTTTAAAATTATTGAAACTTTAATTGAAGTTTATAGCCCCCCCCCCGCTAATCTAAAGAAATAAATCGTCATTTGTAATAGGTTTTAACATTTTAAAACTACCGGGTATTTAAAAATGTTTTTTTTTAATGATTCAGTAATGTTTATAGTAGAATTTATATTAACCATCGACCCACGCTTCTCGCAAATTTTTCAGTCGATCATGAACCAATTTTTACGAAATTGTGCAAGCAACTTACCCGGTACTTAATTATAGGCCTATAATTTTTCATAATTATATCTTTTTTTTTAAACAGTAAGACTCAATGGGAGCTTTAAAATGGTGGAGCCGATCACATGGGGGTGGTGAGGGGTAGGCCTACAACCCAGGAAATTGCGGCTAATTACCCCTCGTAAAACTGGCAGCGAAAACAGTTTCTGGATCGGTGCTGGGGCTGAGTTGGATCTCCTCTGCATGTAACACAAGAGACTGAATCAATGTTAATTTAATGTTGGCCAAGCGTCAGTGACGCTGGTCCCCCATTTCCCCTTACAGTGCGGAGATCCCCCACTGTAAGAGTAAAAATAATAGTGATAGTTGTCAGTGATAACGCAAAATAATTTGCATGAAAAAGCGGACCTCTGCCCAAGAAGGGGGTCATCCGACCCCCCTCCCCCCCCCCCACCCTGGCTACGGGCCTGATATAGCTAATTGTATAAGGGCTAGGCGAAGTGAACAAAATATACAATTTTTTTTGAATTTTTTTCATTCGGGATATTTATTTGGATGAATCGATCAATGTACCCCTATAGGGTGGGTAAATGTAGGCCTACCCCGACCGCGGGGCACGTTGATGAATCATCTTATTAAAAAACTGTGATATGGGGCCTATAAATGTTTTGTATTAAACCAGGCTTTGAATGTTTGATACTCAGGTCAAAATGATTGGGCATTACAAGACACGGTATCAGGAAGGTTCGCCACAGAAAAGGTTCGATACAGGAAGGTTCGCCACAAAACTGGAAGGTTCGTCACAGCTTTGGAAGGTTTGCCACAAATGTGATAAGAAGGTTCGCCACAACGTTAAAATGCATTATAAAACAGTGGAAATAAAATTATATTTCAATTTTTGAAAAATAGTCATAATTATATTAGATCTGTAGGCCTATATTAGATAAATAATTATTATGGAGATTCGAAAAATTTAAGGAAGGCTTTATATTATATTATGATTAAATTATTTGCAGTGATCGTTACTTGACACGATTTTTTTACGGAATGCCTTATATTATGCTAGATTATGTACGGTGGGCCTATAAGATGAAATGTGATTACATTATTTATAGTATATGATTAGGCCAAATTATTTGCAATAACAGTTACTAAGGAAAAATATCTTTTAACAATAGGCCTACGGCCCATATTCAAGGACAAATAATAAAATATATCCAGGGGTCTAACTGTGAGCTCACAGCTATTAGAGCCGGTCGTGAAATGTCAACAGCTTTGATGAGTTGTGAGTCTTTAGTGAACTCACCCGCTCCACTCCTTGCACCTCAGGTGTTGTGATGAGGATTCTTGTGAGTCGATCGCTAATTCAGACCTGTCAGCGAGAGCCGCTCGCGAAATGCCAACAGCTTCGATGAATTGTACGTAAGTCTTTGATTAATTCGCTCCACTAATGCTCGCGAAATGTAAATGAAAAATATTACGCACCTATGTGTTCAAGGCATGGATTCTAACTCTCAGACTATAATCTATGTTCAAGGGGTCAGAAACGATTGCAATTTATTATTTTATAAAAAATAAACAAAGTATTGAATGTCGCGTTATTCAATGTTATTCATTCAAGTTCCAAGAGAAGGAAGATATAAAAAGGAATGTGTGTGGTGTTTTGATGTAGGCCTATTAATTGATGTCATTTATAAATTATGTTAATATATCGTCACATGTATTAATTTAATATATTTCTTAATATATTGACTAGGCGCGGCTAATAGGCCCTACATAAATCATGTGTAACAAGATAGATAGACAGTGATAGACATTATCAGGGGCGGATCTAGCTTTTCACCGGCGGGGGGGGGGTTAAAACATGATAGAGGTATATTTAACGGCAGCGCAGGGTCCGAGAAGCCCGCCCGAAGGGGGGAGGTTTTTTTTTAATTTTCATAGGCTTTCTCCTGCATGCAATCTAAGGCATCTTGGGCACAGTTTGTCTCTCAGTGTGTAGCCAGTTCATAAGGAATCCCCTAAATAAGATTATAATTAAACTGGCGGCGGTGAACCAAACCAACACGTGTGAAATCTTCAGATTGATTTATGAACAACTAGACCAACCCACACATTCATTTCTTCCATCAGCCTCACAGTCCCTGTGATTTCACCTAAGCTTTATAAGTTACACGTATTGTACTAAAGACATTCCACAGCTAGATCTACAGAAGATGTAGATAATCTGTAATATGCTTATTGCTGTATTTTACTTAAAATTGGTAAATTAACAATAATTGTGGCTTGGTCCACTTGTGCGTAGATAAAAATCTTAAAATTTATGCACAAATGGACCAACCCACACCATTATTTTTCCCATCATACGCGCAGTCTCCGTGATTTCACACAAACTATAGAAAGTTACATGTATTTTTATGATGGACACTTCTGTATAGATCCACAGACGACGCAGAGAGTCTGTAATGTGCTTATTATTGTAAATTTTCTACATATATTTGTATTTGTTGAAATGTGAGTTGGTCCAGTTGTGCATCAATCGAAATGGTCATTTTGATTGATGCACAACTGGACCACAGTTTATTTGAGACAGCGAGGCTCGAATCCGGAGGTATCTGAAGATGTGGGTATGTTCCATGAATTGAGAATGTGGATGTCGTGTGTCAGTTCAGCTCAATATTTTGCTCATTTGCTTTCTTGAATTTACAGTGGACCATAAACTTTAACTGCATTTATCTCAAAACGAACATTTGGAGGTTGGTCCAGTTGTGCATAAAGGCGTCCATTTCATATTCGTCATATAAAATACAATATCAAGACTATGTTGTATTTTGGACAATGCTAATTTCCGTGGTAATGCTTTTCTTCACTTCAGCTGCACTACAATATTTCCACAGTGAGCCAAATGTAAAGAACCCCGTAAAAATGTAAACATTTGGCCTATGATTCATTTGCAGTACTCACTTCCAGAGGGGATGTAATAGCAATAGTGAAGCATTTATTATTCTAACAAAGTTTGTTATGATTTAACAGTAGTAGTAGTAAATTATTGCTTTACGTCATTTTTCGGCACAAATGGTCATTTAAGTGACATTGTAATACAATAAAACGTTGTAGTCAATTGATGAGATGGATGATGTACAAATGATGATGTAAGGGTGGGGGTGATAGGGCATGGTGGGTTATTTAGAGTGTTTTCCTTCGCTCGCCTGATAAGGGGTTTTGAACATGTCTATGGGATTTACCCGCAGACATGCCCAGACGGCCGGAGACTTGGGTTTCGCTATGCAATTTAATGCCGAAACTCCGCTATCCTCGGGTCGGATAGTCCCCAGAGTAACAATAGCAAGGGTAACTCTATTTATCCCACATGAGAGACCTAATGTCCAACACTCTATTGTCGGTTTTTCAAGGCTACCACAGCCTACACCAGCGCCTGCACTGATGCGGCAGCTGCATTGGCACTGCTGTTGAGCGGAGGAATCAGGGTATGCCAAAATAGTCAAATTGAGATATATATTTCTAATTCCAGAACTCACCTCAAGAGGAGACAGTTGAAGGCTGTGTAAACGCTTTGAAAATATTTTTTTGAAATGTTATTAAGTATTGTTCTGCTTTTAAAAGGTTGATACATGTGAATAAAACTCACAGGTGGGTCAGATTATTGTGGTACGAGTTATAATGTTGATAACATGTAGATTGCTTGCTTTCGATGCAATATTTTTTTATGGACAATTAATGTGTGGGCTCATCACTGTGACTTCACAGTATGAGGGTTATGTGACTACATCACTGTGATGTTACAGTATGTGGGCTGTGTGAGCTCACCACTGTGATGTCACCGTGGCCTGACAGTACGAGGGCTGTGTGAGCTCGTACTGTTATGTTACCGTGACCTCTCAGTATGAGGACTATGTGAGCTCATCATTGTGATGTCATCGTGATATCCAGGTGAGGCTTCAATTTGATGCCACAGTGACCTCACAGTATGATAAATTTGTGAGATCATCACTGTGATGTCATCGTGATATCCAGGTGAGGCTTCACTTTGATATCACGGTGACCTCAAATCATGAGGACTTTGTGAGCTCATCACTGTGATGTCATCGGGATATCCAGGTGAGGCTTCAATTTGATGTCGCAGTGACCTCACCACTGCGATGTCACAGTGACATAATAGTGTGAGGGCTGTGTGACCTCATCACTGTGATGTCATCTTGATATCTAGGTGAGGCTTCAATTTGATGTCGCAGTGACCTCACCGCTGTGATGTCACAGTGACATAGCAGTGTGAGGGCTATGTGACCTCATCACTGTGATGTCATCGTGATATCCAGGTGAGGCTTCAATTTGATGTCGCAGTGACCTCACCACTGTGATGTCACAGTGACATAGCAGTGTGAGGAATGTGTGACCTCATCACTGTGATGTCATCGTGATATCCAGGTGAGGCTTCAATTTGATGTCGCAGTGACCTCACCACTGTGATGTCACAGTGATATAGCAGTATGAGGGCTGTGTGACCTCATCACAGTGATGTCATCGTGATATCCAGGTGAGGCTTCAATTTGATGTCGCAGTGACCTCACCACTGTGATGTCACAGTGACATAGCCGTATGAGGGCTGTATGACCTCATCACTGTGATGTCATCGTGATATCCAGGTGAGGCTTCAATTTGATATCGCAGTGACATCACCTCTGTGACATCACCGTGAGATAAATGTGAGGTCACTGTGACATCATGGTGACCTCAAATTGTTGACTGGGTTATGCTAGATTATGTACGGTGGGCCTATAAGATGAAATGTGATTACATTATTTATAGTATATGATTAGGCCAAATTATTTGCAATAACAGTTACTAAGGAGAAATATATCTTTTAACAATAGGCCTACGGCCCATATTCAAGGACAAATAATAAAATATATCCAGGGGTCTAACTGTGAGCTCACAGCTATTAGAGCCGGTCGTGAAATGTCAACAGCTTTGATGAGTTGTGAGTCTTTAGTGAACTCACCCGCTCCACTCCTTGCACCTCAGGTGTTGTGATGAGGATTCTTGTGAGTCGATCGCTAATTCAGACCTGTCAGCGAGAGCCACTCGCGAAATGCCAACAGCTTCGATGAATTGTACGTAAGTCTTTGATTTATTCGCTCCACTAATGCTCGCGAAATGTAAATGAAAAATATTAAGCACCTATGTGTTCAAGGCATGGATTCTAACTCTCAGACTATAATCTATGTTCAAGGGGTCAGAAACGATTGCAATTTATTATTTTATAAAAAATAAACAAAGTATTGAATGTCGCGTTATTCAGTGTTATTCATTCAAGTTCCAAGAGAAGGAAGATATAAAAAGGAATGTGTGTGGTGTTTTGATGTAGGCCTATTAATTGATGTTATTTATAAATTATGTTAATATATCGTCACATGTATTAATTTAATATATTTCTTAATATATTGACCTAGGCGCGGCTAATAGGCCCTACATAAATCATGTGTAACAAGAAAAAATACAAGCACAATTATGTTTCATTAGGCCTACATTTTATTCAAACAGCTCAGTCGCCGACACACTTGTTTTTTGCATGTACCATCCTAAGCACATTTTACAGGTTTAAATAGAAAAAAGGGTCAACGTGCCCCGGTCTCCCCTACTCGTTAAGTTGTGCAATTTGCATCATTTTATATGTCACAATGCATAATATTGGTTATTTCCCTTAATTTTTGAAAAATAGTGACCTCCTGTAGTATCTGTGAGTGTTCATTAAAAATAGTTGATTGTTCCAGTAGGCCCCCCTATAGCTGACTGATTGGTTTATAGAGTTTCTCATATTTCCGAAAGGCAAAATAAATTTAATAAATTACCATGGGAAGTGTACATTTACTTGAAGCCAAATCTACCGAAGAATTTCAAAATATTTTGAAAGATAATGCCAGGTTCAATCTTATGATAATAAGACTAGTTTTTGACCGGGAACAATCTGTGTCATGCACATATATCGCATGACCAACTACCTTTTTTCTTATTATCGCTCATCAAAACATCTGTGCCTGTGCAGTGACAGTCAAACTTCAAAGCTTGCTTGTTTCCGTTGTCGATATCATAGATATACAAAGCTCGGAATCTCACACTGATGTCATTGTGTACTGAACTCCCTCTACACTATAATGATTACTGGCCGCCATGAGGGAGTTCAGTACACATCACTGTCCAAAATGTGAGATTCCCAACTTCTCTATAGTCTGTATAAATTATAATAACGTTAATACATCTAGGCCTAACACAGTTAGCAACGGAAACAGGTATGTGAGGTTATTTCTGGCTTCCGATCACACTTGTTGCGAAAAATTGAATATCATATTTGAATCATCGAATATCAATTTAAATGCGGATAGGTGTTTTTTTTTTATATTCTTCCTTGAGAAAAAAACAGGGCACATCAGAGCTGTGTTTTAAGCTCTATTTATTTTTTGCTCATTACATTGTACTGTTGATATTTTGATCACGTTCTGGATCACCAATTTTGTGTGGGCGATAATCGGACAATTTTTGGTAACTAATGGTTTGTATTCTGTGATTATAAATTGCTGTAGGAAGGAGATGTGAAAAAAAAATAGTGTGGAAGTTTAAGGTGGAATGTCCATACTATTAATGGATTTGTTGATCAGTAAATGTATCCGGAGAAGAAAGTGAGAGAAATGAGAAAAGTGTGATTTTAAATTGCTGTAGGGGCCTAGGTCTAGGAAGAAGTGAAAAGTAAAAAAAAAAAATAGTGTGGATGTTTGAGGTGGAATGAAAAATAGTGTGGATGTTTGAGGTGGAATGTCAATACTATGAATGGATTTGTTGATCTGTAAATGTATCCGGAAAGTGAGAGAAGTGTGAAAAGGAGTGGAATATTTTAAATGGCAGGTCGAGTGAGTGTTGCTGTTACTAGGCCTAGTCGGAAAGTATCCAGAGAATACAGGTGGATGCGAAATAAAGGAAATGAAAGTGGTAGGTGAAATTCAAAAGAATAAAATTAATGGGAGAGCATCTGGAGAAGTCAGTTGGAGAAGTCAGTGGGAAAATGTAGTGGAAGTGGCCGATCCAGGTGGTTGATGGAGTGTCAATACTATGATTTGTTGATCCGTAAATGTATCCGGAGAAGAAAGTGAGAGAAATGTGAAAAGTGTAATTTTAAATTGCTGTAAGAAAATAGGCGAAAAAAAAAAAAAAAAAAGTGGATGTTTGAGGTGGCATCATTGTCAATACTATTGACAGATTAATGGTCTTGTTGATCCGTAAATGTATCCGGAGAAGAAAGTGAGAGAAGTGTGAAAAGGAGTGGAATTTTGTAAATGGCAGGTCGAGTGAGTGTTGCTGTTACTAGGCCTAGTTGAAAAGTATCCAGAGAATACAGGTGGAAGCGAAATAAAGGAAATGAAAGTGGTAGGTGAAATTCAAAAGAATAAAATTAATGGGAGTGCATCTGGAGAAGTCAGTTGGAGAAGTAAGTGTGAAAAAGGAGTGGAAGTGGCAGATCCCGGTGGTCGATGGAGTGTCAGCGTAATACTGTTTTCAAAAGAGAAGGTATCTGGAGAATAAACTTGAAGGAGGAGTGAGAAAAGGAGTGGAAATTATGCCAGGAGAATTCAATTCAAAAGAGAAGAGGGGGAAAGGAGTGGAAGATTGGCAAGATAACTGGAAAATACAGTGAATGGGAAATAAGAAAAATCTGATGAATACAGTGGAATATAATGGAAAGAGAAATATAATGAGAAAGGAGAAGAATGAGTAGAAGGTGGGAGTGTAAAAAAATGATGGCAAAGGTGTGGAAGTGGAATGTGGAGAGAGTGTCGAAAGAATAAAATTAATTGGAAGACATGTGAAGAATTCAGTTGGCGGAAAAGTTTGTGGGGGAAAAGTAGTGGAAATATCCGGCGGAGTGTCAACAAAATACTGTTTTAAAATGTTGAGGTATGTGGAGACTAAAGTGGAAGGAGGAGTGAGAAAAGGAGCGGAAATGATGCCTGAGAAAAGGAGTGGCAATGATGCCCAAAGAATGCAGTGGGGGAAAAGTGAAAAAAAAAAGAGTAGAAGGGGAAGAAGATTCCTGGAGAATACAGTGAATGAGAAAAGGAGTGGAAAGTGGGTCCAGGGAGTGTCAACAGAATGATGTCAATGGGAAGGTATCTCTGAAGGTATCTCGTCAATACAGAGGAATACAATGAAATGAGAAAAAGGAGTGAAAGGTGAGAGTGTCAACTGAATAATGGGAAGGTGTCAATGGGAAGGTGTAGATCTCTAGAATATAGTGAAAGGAGTGAAAAAAGTGTGGAAGTGGAAGGTTGAGTGTCAACATAATTCTGTTAATGTGAAAGTTCTGGAGAAGAAAGTGGACGGAGGAGTGAGAACAGGAGTGGAAATGGTGCCTAGAGATTACTGTGGAACACAGTGGAAAAAGAAGTTGGGAGTGTCAACATACTGCTGTAAATGGGAAGTTATCTGGTGAATACAGTGCTGTAGAATACAATTAAATGAGAAAAAGGAGTAGTGTCAACAGCAAGCTGTCAATGGGAATTAAGTTACTAGTAACTGGAAAATACAGTAAAGAGAAATGAGAAAATGGAGTAGAAGGTGCGAGTGTCAATGGAATGATGCGAGTGGGAAGTTATCGGGAGAATACAGTGAATACAGTGATTGAGAATACAGTAATTGGTAATACAGAAAATACAGTGATTGTGAAATAAGAAACAGGAGTGGAAGGTGGAGTGTCAGCGAAATGCTGTCAATGGAAAGTTATCTGGAGACTACAGTGAATGAGAAATGAGAAAAGGGAGTGGAAGGGGGTGGTCACAGTCAAGGGAATGATTTGAATAAGAAGGTGTATCTGTAGAACACAGTGAAACTGGAAGGGAAATTAAAAATGGAAGGCGAGTGTCAACATAATAACTGTTAATGGAAAGGTATCTGGAAAGAAGAGTGAGAAAAGAGACAGGAAATGGTGCCTGGAGGTCACAATGAAAGGAAAAGTGAGAAAAAGAGTGGAAATGGAAGTTGGAAGTGTCAACAGAATGATGTCAATTGGAAGGTTTCTGGAGAATAAAGGAAGAATGCTTCAGGGGGGAGGGGAATCAGCTTTATGAGAACTGCACACTTCAGGAAGATTGCTTCATGAGAACTGGACACTGGGAAAAAGACTAAGGGGGGAGGAAGATCTACTTCATGAGAAGTGCAGGAACGATTGGAGGGGGGTAGTCTTAATAGTAGAGGGGGGAGTAAAGTAGAATTTATACTCAGAAGGAGGGAGGGAGGAATGGGGAGGGGAAACTGGTGGATGCTTGCCTCTCCTGTCCAGGTACCCTGCAAGAGGAAGGCAAACATGGAGGGGTTGAGCCCTGCTTGGCAGGCCTCCACAGGTGGCTACAGAAGTATCCTGGAGCAAGCCGATCAATGTATGTATGTATGTAGGTAACTGTGGTGACAATGTGACTGTGTGCTGTGGCAGTGTGCAGGGGTCGAAACTAACTTTTCAGAGGACTGGTCCACAGGACCACCACTTCACAGATTTTGGTGGTCCTGCCAGACTTTTGGTGGTCCTGATTGACCATAACAAAATAAACGCCAAACAATGTAAATTGTGTAAACATTTTTTTACAATGGGCGTTACTGTATTTTGTTCCAAAAAAACAAAAAAAATTATATCCATAACATTACACAACAATCTTTAATTTTAACAATTTTAAAAATATTATCTGTTCAGTTGACTATGCTAGAGTAGTATAATTGCAACTACCTTGAGTGTTTTGTTGCGAAAATTATACACTGCTTTCAACCATAAAAAATAGCAAATTCCAAGCTTTTGACAACATGATAGTTTTTAACATGAGGTATTTTTTAAGTGTAAATTGCGTAGCAATTCAAAGCTCAAAATGACTGAAATGCATAAAAAGTACACAACAGTTAAAATAATACTGTCAACAGTATTTTACCATGTTAACTAGAATGTAGACTATGTCAGGCTAGTCTATAAAATAATGCCTTGGGTGTAGTCTATTTTGCTGTGAAAATACAACAAATGAATAAGTAGTATGAGTATCAGTACCGGATAGTAGGCCTAACCAACAAATTAAATTCAACTATCAACACATTATAAAAATGAATTTTAATGCAATAACAGAGTCACAATTCCAGCTCCCCAGCTGAGCAGGTGAGAGAGTTTGTCATCACTCTCCTTGGCCACTTTGTCATGTTCATCCTGGTCAAACTAATACAAATGTATGTCTAATGGCGAGTGCCCTTGAACATGGTTAATCTTGACCTCAGATAACTTACAGGCTGGTACAGTGTCACTCGTATTGCTGTGGGGCGAGATCCACCAGTTGTGAATGGAATAGCCTAAGTATTACTTAGTGTTATTAGGGCGAGATTGACATTGTATGCTAAGCTAGCTGGGTAGATGCAAGCAACGTTTTTTGTAAGGCCCGTGCAGCCCAATTACAGGGCTAGCTAACCAAACAAACAAACATAGGCCTACCTAAGCATTCAATCCTGCTGGCGATTGAAAAAGTTTGAAAGCCCGGGCAGCCTTATTCATGGCTAGCTACCTCAAACAAACAAACAGGAAGCTTCCAACTGAGCATGCTGGAGATCCCGCACCGATCCGTGGCACCAGTCATGCTAGCCTTGCCCTTGGGACTGGGTCTCACTCTGGGCCTATGCTAAGCGTGAGAATACCACTTAATTATTTATGGTTTAATATCAGGACCAGTAGTTAAGAGGATTTTACTGGCCCGCCAGTGGTTTACTGGTCTCGGGCCACAGGACCACTGGTAGTTTCGATCGTTGAGTGTGAGGTGTGTCAATTCAACAATTGTGATTCTGATTGTGATACAAGTACAAGTACTATACTTACCGTCAAATAAAAAATGATCAACCAGGATCGCATGATTTTCGGCCATTTCCCCGTCAATTTTGACCTGATTTCCTTGCAGTTTTGCAACCCAACAAAGTGGCAAAGGTAGGTAGACTACGTGAGTAAGTCAGAAGAAGACATTTTGATGTTTTTTTCGTGTTTTTTCAAGATTTATGTGAATTTGTGATACATTGCAATAAAAGACATATTTTTATTTCTTTGTTTGTTCTTTTTGCTCACTATTACTGGTAGAAATGATCTAATTTTTTTCTCAAATGCCCACTGTACATTGTTCCAAGGCGTATTTTATGTGATTTTTTTCTGCGTAATAATAATTTTGAATTTACTGTTCATGTTCTTTATATGGCATCAGTGATGGTACATGTATAAACAACTTTATAATAATTCAGGCTACCCAAGAATATGTTATTGCCACCAACCGATTTAAATTGCTGAATAATTTGTCATGAGTCTTTTAATAATTGCCATTACTATTCTTGATTCTGTATATATATCAACGATTTAATGTATAATGCTTTTGTGCAGCAATACCATACCACTTTATTCAGGCAACAATTATTTTTATTTTTTTCATCGCAAGAGAAGCCTCAATTACACTTTTGTACTGCTTCAATTGTTAATAAAATATGTTTACACTAAATGAAGCCATCATTGTAGAATTAAAAGAGTTATTTGTTTTGAATGACACTTTTATCACCTGTTCTGGGGGTTCCCATCATTAGATTTCTCGCAATTACGAAAAATGATGTCAGCTCTCACCTTTAATTTCATAATAGCTGCAAGGAATGCTTGAATAGGTAAGTGGAACAGGCATGCTGTGGCCTCTTCTGATAATTTTTTTTACGCAAGTGCCATTCTAACTTTTTTTGTACAAAAATGCAAAAAATGAAAATAGGCCGTGGCTAATCGTACGTGATTCCTCATAATGTAACTCTATGGGCAGCCTTGTTTCCGAAATGACAAGCTCCCATTGACTCCCATTATAACTTTCCCGTATGAATAGCCACTCCGATGAAAATAGACTATGTCCACTGCCCTATGAGGAAGTTCTAGAGGACATCATTAAGACCGTTTGGACAGAACAATGTGGGAATCTTAAAGAATTGAGATGCCTGGGGAAGGCTGCATTAGTTTACCCAGGGTAAAACCTGGGTGAAGTTTTGTTTGCCTGCCCTGCACTTCCTCATGGGGCGCACCGAGGGTAAAAATCGAAGTTTCATAGCTATAAGGATGAGAATCCATCAAAAGTTATGTTCTTCCTTGACCCCGTTGTAAAAAAAAACCGGAGGCCGGAGACTATGCCCAAATTTCAGATTATTATCTGCATATATGGTATATTTGCTACTGTAACTGTATTGCGGGGCACTCGTTGGGTGCCCTGGTGTATCAAAAAACAAAACTCAACAGCGGCAACACCTCAGTAGTTTTCTTCAGCTGCCTAAAAAAGTTCAAGTGTCTGGATGATGTTTTGGATTCTGTTACCCCCATAACCGTTTGCCACATTGAGGTGCCATCTTTTGGACGTTTTTATAATTTAGCTTATATTTTGATCTAGCACAGCATTTTTCTTGCTCAGTGAAAACTGTGGAATGTGGTCAAATATTTCTTTTAGCATGTCGGCAGTTACGAAAAAAGGCTCGTCATAATTTTATTGGACAATTTTAAAATTTATTGAATCTACCTACCAAAGGCCATTTTCTATTTTATATAGTCTATTTAATATTTCAAAAGGCAATATCCTGTTTTATGCCCACCATTTTTATGGCGTCTCATGACCTTCATCTTAAGTTTTAGGCTCACCTCAATGTTAATTGTTCTTTCAGGTGGGCCTAAAACAGTAGTAATATACAATAATATATTTTGTAGTTGTCGCTCACAAATTATATTACTGTTTTATGCCTATCTTAGTTTTATGCCTGTCTGTTATGGTTTAAACTAATAAATAATGGCATACATGGTGACACACTGCGCTTTTTACGAAACATGTATATGCATCTACAATCTTGCGTGTGTACAGGCGAAGGCCCAACAAAATGTTTTACTTGTAAAATTGGAGTGAGACAAGGATGCATGTTAAGCCCCTTTCTTTTTATACTGTACCTGAGCGAATTAATTGATATGTTGAAGGCTAATGGTTGCCAAGGAATTTACTTAGATGAACGAACGGAAAATGTCATGATTTTATTGTATGCCGATGATATGGCAATGTGCTCTGATACAGTTGGGAGAATACAGAAAATGATTGATGTCTTGGGTCAATTCTGTGAAAAATGGGCAATGATTGTTAATTTAACAAAGACAAAAATAGTTGTTTTTAGACGAGGAGGATGTTTGAAACAAAATGAAAAATAGTACTACAATGAAGGAAAGATAGAAGTGGTCTCTAGTTATAAATACCTTGGAATATTTTTCACCAGTAAATTAAAATGGTCGCAAGCTAAACGAAGTCTTGCAGCACAAGCTCGGAAAGCTATATTCCTTATAAAACAAGTTCAATATAAATGTGGATTTTTACCTTTTTCAACAGCTATGATAAAATGATTACCCCTATTTTGCTCTATGGATCTTAAATCTGGGGATATGAATTTAGCCATGTTATTGAACAGGTACAATTAGAATATTGTAAGAAAATTTTGGGTGTGAGGGGCAACACAATAAATTGTGCTGCTCTGGGTGAGTGTGGTCGACGACCTCTTGCTGTACATTATTTTAGTAAATGTGTTAAATATTGGTTAAAACTTATACAAATGCCTGTGAATCGTTACCCGCATGTATGGTACAATATGTTTAGGTCATATGATGACAGTGGGAAGATCTCATGGGCAACACATGTTAAAATATTATTGTACAAATACAGCTTTGGACATGTTTGGTTATCGCAAGGTGTTGGTGATGAAATAAGCTCAACTAAACTCAACTATTATGCTAAATTAAAATTAACATTAGAACCAGAACGTTATCTTCTTATCTTACAAGTACGGAAGCATTTTATAGCATTCGCTAAATTAAGATGCGCCAGCCATAATTTAGCTATAGAAAAAGGCAGACATGATAATATCCCAAAAGAAGAACGTTTATGCACAATGTACTGGAAGATGAATTTCACGCAGTAATGATTTGTGAAAAATCCAAAGAAATCAGATGTTTTTATATTCCACAATCTTATTTAAATCCACCATCTATCCACAATTTTAATAAACTGATGTCTACACAAGATGATAATACTATTTTTCAACTTTCTATTTTTATATACAAATTGTTTGAATTGAGAAAGAATTGAATGTGTGTGTTATTATATTTGCAATGTAGGCCAGTGGCCCTTATGCATGAATAAACCATTTGACTTTGATTTGACTATCTTAGTGGACATTTAACATTAAAGTGGGTCTAAAACAGTAGTATACTATACTACTGTTTTAATCCCACCTGAGTGGTTATTTAACCTTGAAGTGGGTTTAAAACAGTAGTAATATATAAGAATCTGAAATCGTCGCTCTTTAATTATACTACTGTTTTAAGCCCACCTGAGTGGACCTTTAATATTGAAGTGGGTCTAAAAGAGTAGTATACTATACTATACTACTGTTTTAAGCCCATCTGATTGGACAATTAACATTGAAGTGGGCCTAAAGCAGTAGTAATATATAAGAGCGACAAGCATTTAACATGTTTAATTTATTTTTATTTCCAATAATTTAAATTGTACGAAAACATTCTTTTCAACATCAGCCTGGAGATCAAAAGATGTAAAATTGTGCTTAGTGTAAACTGCTCCAGCATGAGGTGTTTGTGGTGAGTAACAGCTTAACAAACTAGCAGTAGGTGCAAGGTTGTTTCTGGTTGAATCATCGCATGGAGTAGGTGCGATTCGCTACAAGGTTAATACTGACGTTCATGACAAATTATCTTCTGAATTCTCCGGAATCGTTGACAATTTTAATAGCCAATATGCTGTTTCAGTGTTCAACCCCTCCACTAACATTACAATGGCCTCATTATCATGTTTTCGAAAAAGTTGAATTTCAGATGCATGACAGCGAGTCTGTTTTGGTTTTTCAGATGTTTGGCTGTTGTTCATTTTTGTGCTGCTTGGGCTCCCCAATGTACCCAGATAAATGAAGTATTAGAAGAATTATCAAAGGATAGCAGATACAAGAAATGTAAATTCATCAAGGTATGCTCATTTGTGGATCATTTCTATCCCCTGTGGGGTGTGGGTCATGGCGTCGCCTCAGCTGTCCGGCTGTCCGTCCATCCTTCTGTTCGCATTTCATTTGTGGAGCAGATCTCGGAAAACCCATTGGGGGGATTTCATTCCTATTGCACACACATATTCCTTAGGGGCTGTAGATGTGTTTTTTGCGTCGCCTAGAATGTCCGGCTGTCCGTCCATCCTTCTGTATGCATTTCGTTTCTGGAGCAGATCTTGGACACTCATGAGGGGATTCCTTTCATATTGCACACACATATCCCTTAGGGTCTGTAGATTTGCCATTTTTGTGGTTTATGACCTTTGAACATTTTACCCTACACCTCTCGGCCAGATTAGCCCATATCTGCCAAACAGTGCTAGATAGCTAGACCATTTTCAGGGGAGGAATAATGCCCTGAAAAATTTCAACTTAATCAAACTAAAAATGTCTGGCTTGCGACCATTGTTGACTTTAATATGAGTAGAATCTAGAAAACTATGACAGATAGCTAGACCATTACTATGAAACAGGGAGGGATATGCCCTGCAAAACAAAATGTGTTGTTTCAGAGGGGGGGGGGGGGGGTTATGCCCCTGAAATGTCAAATTGATCAAATCAGACTTATGACCATCATTGACTAAATAATATCTTAAATTGTTAAATATATATGACAAACTCTTACTGTGCTAGATAGGTAGATCATTACCATGATTACTGTAAAACAGAATGTGAGAGTTCAAAGGAAGGATGCACCCTGAAAAATTTCTGGCTAGCCTCTTGTTATTTCTACATTTCTACATCTATACTATTTACAGCACTATAATTACCGTACCTTTGAGTACAGTCTACAAACAATATGGCCACCACAATGTCTGGTAGCCTCGAATATTTTCACTTTGGTAGACTGGAAATTTGACTTGAGGCAATTATTGAATTTAACATACATGTGTAATATTGCGAATAACTGTAAGTATAAAACAAAATGTGTTGTTTCAGGGACGGATATATGCCCCAGAAAATGTCAAGTATCGTCTGATATGTAGAATCCGTACACATCAATAATAAAGTCACAGGGCGCACACCATAGTGAATCACTGAAGAAAATACTGTACATGTATCACTATTAGTGATACAGTATTTTCTTCAATATGTTCACGAAAAGAAATGTTTTAAACACAACTGTTATAATTTGGAGTGAAATATGTAAAAAAATTAAATGTAAAAGTTGTCAATATTATTTTCCATGTGAGCAGGACTCCTGTTATCTTTTTTAAGTTAGCACTGCACTTAGCAGTTTCTTTTGCTTCATAAACCAAATATGTACCAGTAGGTTAATAATACAGGTAATGAGTAAAACATGGTAATCATGATAATGCGATAGTTCTCAATGAGGTGCTTGTATGATAGTATAGGCATGATGTTATCAACAAAAACATATGAAATTTCCAAGAGGTGCTTCTGAATGCTCTTCTATTGTGGATAAAAGACTAACTGCTTTTAATCACATATTACTTAGTAACCATGGTGATAGTATGTGAAATAGAAATTATAATTAGAAAAAAGTATGCAAAAAACTATGAATATCCCAGACGTACAATTTACCGGTCATTGTACAGTTCATTTTTTTCTCTTATTTCACATCTGAGTCTCTATATTTGTTACGTGTTGCACAAAACGTTGGAGTGACAGGGCTGTCTACTTTTCTGGCCAGAATTCCAATAACCTTATTTTGCCATTTGCCAATATCGATGGACACCTGTCTCATAACTATATTTTATTTTTTATAATTGTCTGATTATAGGTGGAGGCAGAAGATTTGCCAGAAGTGTCACAGAAATTTAAAATCACTGCTGTTCCCACTTGTCTTCTGCTAAGGGTGATTAGATTTTTACTTATTTTTTATGTATTCAAAATTACATACTACAGACAAGTGATACAACTAACTTTAACCCTTAACCCTTTAAGCCCTCTCGATGCATTAAAGCATCATTTTACATCCCTGAAAACAGAATTAATTTTCCTGCAACCAACGGTTTTAGAACAAAAATTTCCATATAACTGGTTGACCAATACATAGCAATTTTCTTAAATTTTTAAGCCACATCAAATCATCTTCATCCACTACAAGATGAGAATTGCGGCAGCAATTCGCGGCTTGTAGTGGATGAAGATGACAATGGTAAATTCAGGATTTAATCGGTTAAAGCGCTGAATTTTCTTGTATGAACCGTGCATTTTCAATTTGAAATCTTGGATAAACAGATAAATGGATAAATGTCTTAGTTGCATGTAGCTCCTAACGCTTCATTTGAATAACTATGTTATGGGTCTACAGCCATTACAAATATTTTAATTCTTGCAGTGCGGGGATCGATTTTAGACGTCAGAATCTGACGTAAAGTTGATCCCCGCGCTGTGAAGGTTAAATTGCCATACATCACTGTCTATTACTAGTTCCCAGGTATACAAATAATATTTATATTCATTTAATACTTGGAAATAGTGTTATAAATTTTACCTTCAAATTGATGAGAATTATAAAACTAAAATTCAGAAGTCAATGATGTAGCCCACTGTGGGTTAATCATGTTAATTGTGATTGTAGAATGGAGTCGAAGTTGAACGAGTGAATGGAGCAAATGTACCAGAACTAAAGAAGAAGCTTGACTATCAGCTGGAAAATGAAGCGACTCCTGTACCTGTTGAGGTTTGTGAATCAGTGCTTCACATATAAAATAGGAGGAAACCCAGCAAACACAACACGTTAACCAATGCTGCTTTAATGTTAGGCCAGCCTCGCAGACGGTGGACCAACATTAAATCAGCATTGGTTTGCTGAGAAGCTACTAAATAATCTTGGAAATCATAAACAGAGCACTTCACAAAGGTTGTTTTCTGGTGATTGCCGCATAAAATCATCGACACCTGCAATCTTGGTGCCGGATTAATGAGCGTTGAGAAGGAGGCATACTCCATCAAATAATGGATTGTTCATTGTCTTACATTCTGTTTGATAATGAAGGCTTAGTTTTGCTACATGTACTATGTACATAATATGTAGACCAGAACATTGACCATTGTAGGCTACTTCATCTTTCCTCTCCTAGGATGTCTGCTTCCAATAAAACCAATGTCCACACAGTATGGAGCTGATATTAAATGATGTTTGTCAATCCAAAACTGTTTCAATGTTGAGGTGGCGTCTTAGATGCTGGCCCACCATTCCTGAGGCAAAGTGCAGAAAAAGTAATATAATATGGCATAATACCACAAAATATTAAATCTGATAAACAATATTCCTATATTGCTCGCTATGCTACTGCCAAGACTTCTTTGGTTATAAGATCCACTTTGTATGTGTATGGCAAATATGCTACATTGGATTAGCTCACAGTGTATGGATAATAGTAATCTAGGAAACAATAAAATCTAGCATTTTACTTTCAGGATCTAACCACAAGACTAAAGAAGATCATCAAAAAGGCACCTGTGATGTTATTTATGAAGGGTCGTCCAGATGAGCCAAAATGTGGTTTGTGTTTACTGTTTAATTCTTGATAATATTAAGCATGTTAAGGGGAGGACATAGTTAATGTCGAATTAGCATGTCTTTGTCTATCACAACTCTGTTCTTGTCATTCTTTTGAAAGCTGATAGGAGGTTGTGTTTTCTATGTTGGGGGATTATTACAAAAAGTATCCATCTAAAATGCCAAAAGACTTTGCGCCAACGCGTGGACCTCATTGTGAGCCGGTTTTACGCCACACACACTGAAAATCTGTGCTCGCAGTTTTATTGATCATGCACTGTCTATTGTCTTTTTTAGTAAGCATCCCCAGTTTAGAACTACACCCTCCCACTGATCTCTCGTCTGCTAGCTCTTGCAGAAAATTTGAATTGTAACATGTACTGTGATCGGGTAGGACATACAGGTATTTGAATAGGTGAGCGCCCAAGGCGTTGTTGTGTGCTTTGAACCCAAGTCTAATGAGTCTAAACCAGAGTCTAATGTTAACCCATTTCTCTGCTAGAGGCGACTATAGTCGCCCCAAAAAAACCAAGTGCAGCCTGCTGTCGCCGAGTAAATTCTTCAGATGTTTTTTTAAAGAAAAAACATGCCAGATATTACTTAGTGGGAAACCACACATGCTGCAAATTTTATGCAGCAGTGTAAGGGTTTTAAACAGATATTAGACCCATTACTCTAATGATGTATGGCAATATTTCCTAATGCTTTAAGCTGTAAATTTCATATTTGACACAAGTGCATCTGATTTGATGTTTTAATTACAGCTCCTACATGGATCGAAATTATAATTAATACAGACATTTAACCCCTCCAGCAAATGTCAAGAGTTCTTGTAACCTCTGCGATAATTTGAAAAATAAATGTTGGATCTCGCAAATTATTTATGTGAGGTTACCCATAAGTATGGAGATGACCTGATTAAATTTTAATCTTTCACCGATCATAAAAATCTCCTACAGCTGGGGATTTTTTTTTACTTTTCTTTTCAGAATTTACAATAGTGCCTTGAAACCTTCTATATATATATAGGTTTTCGGAATCTGCTACTATATTGGCATTGTTCGTTTTCATGTGTGACTGAAAATGAGGCTATGACGGCCATCTTTTTTTTATCAATTTCAATAAATTGTTTTCATTTTCAGCTAAGTGCCTTGAAACCCGGCATATATAGATTTTCAGGGTCTGCGAGTCTAGTGGCATTGTCTGTTTTCATGTGTGACCGAAAAGGAGGTTATGGTTGCCATCTTGATTTTATCAGTTTTACTCCATCTTTCTTATTTCCCGTTAAATGCCTTGAAACCTGGTACATATAGGACATTGCCCATTTTCATGTGCAACCAAAAGCGAAGCTGTGATGGCCATGTTCTGTCTACCCTTTAAGTGCGGGCACCAAGACAGTCCCCACACTAAAAGAATTAACATATTTATAATGACCATAGACATAGCATAGGGATTCAAATGAAGCCCAAAAAGAGCCAACTAAGATATTTATGATTATTTCAAATTAAAAAAACCCTTTGGTTTTAAGGGTTAAATACCTTAACACCTCATAATGTAGATAGGCAGTATAATTATATTAGTTTTTGTGGTCTTCAAGTACTAGCTTATTGTATTGGCAGCAGCTGTGTCAAATTTGTGTCCATTTTGAGTCACTATATCAACTGAGGGGTGTTTGAGTGCTTTCACAGTATTTTATTGTTTGTTGTAGGTTTCAGCAAAACAATGATCCAATTGCTAAACGATCAAAAAGTGGTATTTGATACTTTTGACATTCTTTCTGACCAAGAAATCAGACAAGGTTGGTTGAATAAAATTGAATATTTAATTTGCCAACCATAATATATATCCAGACTAAAATGGCTTCATATACAGATGACGATTACCATTTTATTTATTAATAATTATAATTTATTTATTTGATTAGGATATACCTTTTATGTATCAGAAAGGCATTATTATAACTGTTTCAATGTACATATGTGTATTGTAACTTGTAAGTATAAAACTATTTGTCTGACTCCTACTATTGTTTTAGAATTTAGGCAGAATAATCCTATTATTACACCATTTTGAAAAATATAGAACCTATAGAAAATTTATTGACTCCCTTCTAATAAATTAAAATGTGGGTCTACACACTCACTTCAAACATAATTTGTTTATGCATTAAGTTTTTATTGACCGTTTTACATGTCAACTTTGACATATTGATCATTTTTTTGTGTTGCTGGGAATTAGCTATACTTTTCAGTTGTCATTATCCCACGAAGTTGAGCAGTTTGGGTTACTGCATATGTGTGTGTGCACCAAGGAAAGATTTCAGCTGCAGTAGGTAACCCGGGCTCTGAGTCAGCCACGCTACCAATAATCTATCCTGGCACCAATGTAATAAGTTTGTTTTTTATTGAATTGCTTTTTTTTTCAAATGTATTTTGATCTGTTAGGTCTCAAGGAATTTTCAAAGTGGCCAACATATCCCCAGCTGTACATACAGGGAGAATTGGTAGGAGGGCTGGATATTGTGAAGGAACTGATTGAGACTGGAGAGTTTCAAGATCAATTACCAAAGCAGGCAAACCAAGAGGAGCACCTGAAAGAACTTATTAACCAGGAAGAAGTTATGCTTTTCATGAAAGGCAACCCAAGTGAACCTCGCTGTGGCTTTAGCAATACAACAATTGGCATATTGAATGAGACAGGGTGTGTTACTATAATTGTGCAATGTTATTTTCGAAATGAACAAAAAAAACTCAAACACTAAACCAGATGTGTGTATCTAGAATTGCTAAATGTTTAATGAGGGAAGTAGGGGCATGGGCTGGATCAATTTATGTAGATAGTAGCTTACAATTTACAACCAAAATTAGCCTTCCTTGAAAATGCAAGAAAATACATATTTTTCAGGTACATTATAGTTTTTACATTCTCAGTAGACTAAAATTATTTTTGTTATAGCACACCATTATTAATCCATGAATATCTTGTGTGGGTGTATGAGTGACATTATTTTAAGCATTGACCATTCTAATCATTGTAGTTATTTTTCTTCAATCATTTCAGAATAAAATATGGTCATTTTGACATTCTCCAAGATGAAACAGTAAGACAAGCTCTGAAAAAGTTCTCCAACTGGCCAACATATCCACAGATATATGTGAAAGGCGAGCTGATTGGTGGATTGGACATCCTGAAAGTCAGTTAATTTTATATCAAATCATGTCATTTTGATTTTGTATAGTGATTGATCGACCTGTATCATAACACCTAAGCAATTATCATTTAAAAAACTAGCTAGTTTATGGATATCAGAAAAACGTTATACATTTTTTCATCTTTTTCAGGAGCTGAAAGAAAGTGGTGACCTAGAATCAACGCTGAAAGGAGAATGATAAATAGTTTTAAAACATTTTAATTATGTCTTTCACATGTGCAGTTACTATATTATCATGTATTAAATTAAACAAGTCATAAATTGTCAGCTCTAAGAGGTTTATGAAGAATAAAAAGATATAAAAAATACCGAAATCAGGTGTAAGTCAACATTTATCAAACTGCTATAAATCCATCTGAACATCATAAAGTTGACAAAACTTTAAAAAAAAATTATATTTTTAATTTTGCTATATTCACATGCAGTGGTTAAGTATTTCACAGGGTATAGTATGCACCTGTGTATCTTACACGCATGCCAATATTTATACCAAGAAACATAGGGACAGTGTACGTCCTGGTGTGAACATAACGCACCTGTTACTATAAACACACATGTTTGTCTTATTCTGCAGTACAATGAATAACTGTTCCGCTTTTGTTTTGTTAGTTATTTTTATTACAGGTATTTTCATGAAAGAATAGTATTAATAATCAATTAATATAGCTGTAATACGTCTAAGAAATATGCAAATATGGCCACTATGATAATTTTTGGGCGTTGTATAATCGATTCTGTCCTGTATAACACGATTCACTTATAGCACGATTTCACTTATTGGACCCCGAACAATCATGTTATAACGATGTTCACCTGTAGTATGCACCGGTGGATAGTACGCAATAAGGTGTTGAGTATCTATGCAAGTTGTTTCTGGTGTGTCTATATAAAACTAGAATATTTACCGTTTTTGTAAATAAAAACCGGAGATGTCTCCCTTCCAGCACTGAGAAACTAAAAGGTTGATAGCTAATACCCAGCAAACACGGGTCATTCACCCAATGCTGTTTCAATGTTGGGCATCGTCGAAGACGGTGGGACAACATTGAACCAGCATTGTGTGAATATCCCGTGTTTGCTGGATAGCCAAGTGAACCATCCGTATCAGCGGCCAACTTGCCTACAACACAATGCCCAGCAAACACTACACTCAACCCAATGCCGGTTTAACGCTGATTCACCGTTGCCGACTCTGGCCATCAATCATTCAACACTGGACAGTGCTTTCTGTTGGCGTGGTGTGTCCACAGAGTACAAGCTGACACCGATCCATCGCCGGTGCTGGACATATTTCAGGGTCAATGGTGGCTTGTGTAGCATATACTATACCAGCACAATTCTTTGAACCAAAGCTGGGTTAATGTTGGCCCGCCGTCTGTGACGGTTGCCCACATTTACACGACCACCCCCCCCATTAACTAAATCCTGGGCTAATATTGGGTCAGCGTCGTAGACGGTGGGCCAACATTAGCCCAGCATTGTGTCAATTACCGTCGCATGTTTGAATGAATGGGACACTCCAGCCGGGGACACTCACAGACAGGCTGAGCGGTCACCTGTCTTTTCATTGAGTAACATGCAGAGCTTATATGCTAACAAATCTGACTTAAAACTATCTGAACTACAAATTATGGCAAATGACTGGCACATAGACGTGCTAGCCGTAACTGAAACCTGGCTGGATAGTAACATTCCCGACGCTCTTGTTTCTATCACTGGTTACCAGAAACCATTAAGACGGGACAGAAACAAGCGCGGCGGCGGTACTGCTATATACTGCGCCGACCATTTACCTGTACGCCGTAGAAACGATCTAGAAGATGCTAATTCAGAATGTATTTGGATTGAGTGTTTGTTAAACAACTATAAACTTTTATTCGCTGTATATTATCGTCCTGCCGGTCAATTAGCCGCCGATAGGGATATATTCCTATCATCTCTAACATCTTCAATAGAATTAGCGCAAGACAGCGGCGCTGACAGTATTGTAGTAACAGGTGATTTTAACGATCGATGCAAGTTATGGGGAGACAATCATGAATCTAGTGAGCTGCGCTGCCTGTTACGTGACCTTGTTAAGGACAAGGGCCTCACACAAATTATAAATCAACCCACTCGGCTCGCATATGACGGCTCTCCCCAAAACTTGCTAGACCTGGTTATTACTGACAGTCCTAATAAATTTATGGGATGTAATGTAATCCCACCTCTGGTCAAAATTGATCATTGCAATATTATTTGTAAAATGTATTTATCTACAAGACGTAATAACGTTTTTAAGCGTACTGTGTGGAACTATAAAAAATGTAACATAGATGGTTTAGTTGAAGCATTGTCTTCCGCACCTTGGGATGCTGGTTTTAATGTTTTTAATGATATTGATGATATTGTTACTTATTGGTCGTCATTACTAATGCAGACCGCAGGTGAGTTCATCCCAAACACCACGGTGACAGTTCGCGCTAGAGAGAAACCATGGGTAAACGGTAACCTTAAAAGGCTGATTAGGAGACGCAATGTTCTGTGGAGGCGTTACAGACGGTCACGATCTGATGCACACCTCAATACCTGCAAAATTGTTCGTAATCAGGTGGTTGCCCTCAACAGAACACTGCGTCTCAACTAACTATACAAGCCTGGGGGAGGAGTTGAGCAGCTCTGACATGCCTAATCGTAAGTGGTGGAAAACTGTCCGCCAGGTAACTGGTGACAAAGTGTGCACCTTTATACCACCATTGATTGAAAACGGCGTCTCTCTTACTGACCCATGTGTGAAAGCTGCCATTTTTAACCAATACTTTAAAATGGCAGTCAGTGTACATAACCACCCGAGCAGAAAACCACCCTTTACCACCCTTTGAATACGAGACGCAGGCAAGATTATCTGATATGTCCTTCTCAATACCAGAAGTTAAGAAGATTTTAAAATCACTTAATGTAAATAAGGCAACTGGTCCTGATGGCATTAGTAATTTTTTGTTAAAAAATACCGCAGATGTTTTGGCTAAGCCACTTTGTAAATTTTTTAATTATTTCTTAGAAGCTGGCGTGTTTCCCAGCGATTGGAAAACTAGCAATGTCGTCCCTGTGCACAAGAAAAATAATGCCCAAAATAAATGTAATTGTAGACCGGTATCCCTTCTTTGTAATGTTTCTAAAATTTTCGAAAGGCTTTCCTGATGGAAAATAAGTTATTAAACCCACACAATTCTGGTTTCCACTCTGGTGACGGTACTGTTTCTCAACTATTATCCATTACGCATAAGTTAACCGAGGCCTTAGATGATGGTATAGATGTGAGAATTGTTTTCCTAGATTTATCAAAGGCATTTGATAAGGTATGGCATAAAGGTGTTCTATTTAAACTGAAGCGGAAAGGAATTTCTGGAAATTTACTCGTCGTGGATCTCATCATATCTTCATCAGCGAGTACAATGTGTTGTACTTGATGGTCATCATTCGGAGACCCTCCCTGTGGACGCTGGTGTACCACAGGGATCTATTTTAGGACCCTTACTCTTTCTTGTGCACTTAGACGACATGGTTATAAACTTAGCATGTGCTATTAGTATTAGATTATATGCTGACGATGCTTGCCTCATAGAAATTGTAGACTCAAGTCCGGCTGTGTCAGCGACTAAGATAAATTCTTATCTTTAAAGGTTCTAAGTCGTCTCATTCCGGCATGCGCAAACGTTTTGTCAACAATAGGTTGTTGTTATTGTTTTATTGTTTTGTGTTGTTGACTATCTATTTTTAGATCGAGGGAAGCCACAAAATGAATGAAAGAAATCAGTCAGCTAGACAGCCCCAATGTTTGTTTGTTTAGTTAGCTAGCCTTATAGCCGGGCTGCCCGGGCCTTCCGACAAGTGTCAATTGCTCTGAAACCTATACACGATACCAAGAGCTACAAACATCAGATCCCCGAGTATCAGGCTAGACAACCACACTACAATTACCACGATCTCGCCCCCAGCTCTTCTTCAGTTTTCCCTGACGACTACTCGAGGTAGCAAACCAATCTGGGCACAATGGCAATGCCACGTGTTGGCATGAACACATCACATTGACATAACAAGAATGGTCTCAACTAAAGTAATGCAGTCAATGTGGAATGTTTTTATTCAATTATGGTAAACTGTTGCGGCATGTAGGTTATACCAGATAAAAAAAAATTAAAACATCTGTACATTGGACAGCAGATAATTGCAGGTGTAATACCATAGGCCTAACGGTTTTGTAGGTGGGAGCTTAGGTTCAGCCCGGGGGTTGAGCCTATTAGTCTTAAGCACCATAACTAAATCGGAAATAGATGAGCAAGATGATGTTAGATTTATTAAAAGATAATAAACCTACTAGGCCTACTACTATTACCAAATGCAATAATGACATTTTTCGGTTATTTTCCAACTATCAAATTGATGTAAAATAAATAGATCTAACAGCTAGGTATTGTCTGTGCCCGGTAGGCATTGCCTGTGACATGCCAGCTAGGCCTCTTTCTACATTTTAATATGAATGAATGCCTAACCAAATACAGACTACGAACTTGTACAAGACTCCATCTGTCAATTTGGGGTGTTTACATACATGCTACTGTAGTCTCCTGACGTAAGGAGGGTGCAGTTGGCATAGTAACCGATTCCTGCCAGCCTGAACAACCTACCATAAAGGGAGCACTGTATAAGCCTATGTGAGGGGTGTGTATGCGCTAGGCCTGCCATCACAGACTTATTCTGTATGCCATGTATGCTCCACTGTGCCATCTCCTTGCTCCGGCGATAGTCCTAGTTATTATTTTAACAGGACTGCACGTTTTCATCTATATAATTCCGATAATGGCTGGTTTGAAACCATTTTCTAGCCAAACCTTTTTCTGTTCATGTAAGAACACGTGTAATCGGCCATGTCCAGTCCAAATGTCCCGGACCCTGTTTTTACGACATTAAACCCCAAGTCTTGTTCAGATTTTATGTATAGGCCTATATAACACGAGGGATAAGGCATGTAAGCATACAGACCGGATGTGAAGGGGATTCTAACGATGATAATCAGTCAGCTCATAATGTGGGTTTATTATTACTTTTTCTAGATTCCTGTTTGAGAACTAACCAGCACAAGCCGAGGAGGGCTGCTTACTGTATTCCACACGGACCGCCGCCGCAGTTATTTGTTTTCAAGATAGCTACTAATCTATCAACTTCTGTTTTCTCATACTTCACATAGCCATCACATACCACTGGGAATTGTTTTGGTGACACTTTGATCCCCATATCATCAACCCTTTAATTACTATGGCCACTAGCGAAGAAATGTTTGTTAGCACATTTCAGGAAAAAGTTGCCATCAGATCTTTTAATTTGGCAAATATGTTCAGCTATGTCAGCCAATGACCTAATTAACTTTTGGGATCAAACAATTTTAAAATGGCCGTTCAGCGGTCATTTCGAATTTTGTAATATTTACTTAACTCAAGAAATGCAAAACGACTGGACCATGAATATAAAATAAAATGTAATCTCTCAACAAAGAATGACAAATTTCACACTAAAAAATCAAAAATGGCCGCCAGTCGGCCAATTAAATTTTTTTTTAGCAAACAATTTTAAAATATCGGTCGAGTGATAACAGAAGGCTGCTTTCGTGTTCGTTTCCGAACAACTTTTTCTAGTTTGTAATCTACTCCACTACTAAAAAGCTGATCGGTTCAAGAATGCCATCTTCCATCAGAATTTTAAATGTTATCTTTGTTTATGAAATTATATTAGTCCATACTCCCCTTCTCATTTCCCTCCACCCCGGGCTTCCACCACAGCTAAACAACATCGTGTAGCTTGCTATTAAGATAGTGGAGGGATGTCGAATTTTAAAAACTAGTAGGGCCTAGTATGCCCACATAATCTTGGCTGAGTGTACATTTAGGCTGTCTAAACAAGCAAGCAAATTATTTATATAATTGAATTAATTTATCAAGTTTTGTCTGTATTAGAAAACATGCATAATTACAAAAAATATTTTTTTTCCTATGATTAAATTTATTTATTTTAAATCAAATCTACTCTACATTAACTGATTATTAAATATAATTTGATAACATTTAAACTATGGTTACTCTACCAATTCACAAAAGGAAAAGAAAAATATCTGCCACCATTAGCAGACAACTAGTTAGAGCATAACCACCACCGGTACCGGTCACAGTTAAGGTAAGTAGGGAGGGGGGGCACCAAATCTTATTGGCTCAGGTATTTATCAACCCCTCTGCTTTGCAAAATGAATATTATCAAAACAAGTAAAATCATATAAACAACTTTTTTTATTCTCTTTCATAGCCCTGTAGGCCTATATTTTATATACTATATACAGTTTGTCACTTCTTCGGGGCAATCATTTTCAGCGTTATTTGAAATGAAAAGAAAGTCTTCTAGCACTAAATCCTCAGGTGTCCCTAGCTCAGAGGCGTGTTATTTGCAACATTTCCAGTACCCGGTACAATAAACTAAGCGATGAAAATAATTTAGATGTATTTGAGAAACAACCTAAACATTTTGACTCCCCATTAAATGTAGGCTTACATATAAATAAAAATCTTATGTACTGTAGATCTGGTAATTCGTTTAGATGTTCGCAAATTCGTAATTTTGGAACTTTTCGTGAAGTCTAGAATTTGCGAATTATCAATTTAGATGATAGTAGCGCTAGTATAAAAATAATTTTCGCAAGATTTTTAAATTGTCCTCCTCGCGAAAAATAAAACCTCGCTAATATTGCCGGATCTACAGTAAACAAAACAAAAAAATATTACAAAGAGAATATTTTTTTCTAGCAAAAGTTATAACATTAAAATTACTTAGCTAAATAAAGAAATTAGTGAATAGTGATACACATCCACCTGTTTTATAAATAACAAAAAATAACTGTTAACGTAACTAGTACATCAAAGAGGCCACTTTTAAAATATAAGTTTTCACTAAGTTTTTTTATGTCAGCATATAATTAATTTATACATGTGAATACCAAGTTATATTAGATGTATCAAGCAAAAGCCTATATGGCAGACTTCTATACGGCTATATCTCAGACAAGCACCTTTAACGTAATCAGGGTGAGAATGTCATAATTTGACGAAAGAAGATTAATGATGACCCCCATGACCTGGAAATTGTTCTGATCTTTTCCAAAACATTATGCAATCTAGGAAATAATACTACCATCCAGTATGCAGAGATTCCAGTGGGTCATGGGAAAAAATCCGGATTTACTTTTTTTTGAAGTCGAAAAAACTCGTTTTAAGTTGAAAAAAAAACATTTTTAGGTCATACAGTATCATAAAAATCTCCAAACTGGCATCTCTGGTATGTCAAATACTGGGTATTTATATATCATAATTGGCATTGAAGTTATCACGGTAACAAGGTCCAAGTTTGATGAAATAAGATTAAAGATGGCCACCATGACCCGTATATTTTTATGAACCTAATGAAAAATTGATGCAGTCTAGGAATTAATCCTAGTATCATATAAGTTGAGTATTGAGTTTATTGCGTAAGAATTTTAGTTATCGGGGTGACAGTTTCTTAATTTAATTAAAAACAATTAAAGATGGCTACAATGCTCAGGATATTTTCCCTAGGGTTCTCCAGTATATATATACATATTGAACACTGGGTGAGCAAGAGGCCTGAAGTCCTATAACATCCCCGGCTATAAATTAGGCTAACAGTTTTTGCGGTCACAAATATTAAAAAGTTCACTTGTCGTGGCCATTTTAAATTTCAGTAAAATCACCTGCACATTTCCAGATGGTGATTGTAAAATGTGAATTATTTATGACTTCAATTTTTCGTTTTAACGACCACAAAAAATTATGAAGTTCATCAACTTCGAATTTCAGTAAAACCTTGAAAAAACACCTGCACATCTCTATACCGTGGGGAACGTGATTGCAAAATTTGTATAATTTTCACTCAAAATACTGTGCAATCACTCAAACACACTTGGCTGATGCACTGACGCGAAATGTCCACAAATCTGACACAACCGTTTCCAATATATGCTATGCCAATAATAGAAGATCAATGATAAAATCAAGATGGCCGCTATATCAAGAGTTTGGATCGCACATGAAAAAGGACAATGCCAATAGACTCGCGGACCCTGAAAACCTATATACCGGTACCAGGTTTCAAGGGGATTCAGAAAAAAAAATAAGTCAAAAAAGAAATAATGATGGCCAGGTGGCGGCCATTTTGATTATTGGTGGAAAGCTGAAAATCTAATGGGTAACTATAAGTAAAACAAGAGCACACTCGATAATAGCCCGCCGCCGAATTATGATAAAGAAAGTAAAGACGAATGTCATCACGTAAATAACAACCCAAGATATAAATGGTATGTTAAATAAGATAGATACATGTATAATATGATATACTATATAATACTTGCATAGACTACAAGCAGATCTATAAGATGCGTCTGACAAAAATGTTTTCTATTGGTGTCATAAAGATCAAAGTCGATATATGAGGAGGGGGGTATTACAATATTTATTAGTAACATGCATAACAAATTTGAAGAGGATATGTGAAAAACTTTTCAAGTTATCGCGCCCACAAGGTCAAATTATTGACGTAAAATGAGAAAAATCACAATAAATCAGCCATTTTTTTCAGCCATTATTGAACTTGTCCAAGAACTACTTATAAGTAACATACATAACAAATTTGACGAGAATATGTGAAAAACTTTTCCAGTTATCGCGCCCACAGGGTCAAATTATTGACGTAAAATGAGAAAAATCGCAATAAATCGGCCATTTTTTTTTTCAGCCATTATTGAACTTCTTCAAGAACTACTTATTAGTAATATGCATAACCAATTTGAAGAGGATATGTGAAAAACTTTTCAAGTTTTCGCGCCCACAAGGTCAAATTATTGACGTAAAATGTGAAAAATCGCAATAAATCGGCCGGTTTTTTTTTTTCGGCCATTATTGAACTTGTCCAAGAACTACTTATTAGTAACATGCATAACCAATTTGAAGAGGATATGTGAAAAACTTTTCAACTTATCGCGCCCACAAGGTCAAATTATTGACCTAAAATGTGAAAAATCGCAATAAATCGGCCATTTTTTTTTTTTTGCCATTATTGAACTTGTCCGAGAACTGGTCATTAGTAACATGCATAACAAATTTGAAAAGGATACGTGAAAAACTTTTCAAGTTATCGCGCCCACAAGGTCAAATTATTGACGTAAAAGGTGAAAAATTCGCAATAAGTCGGCCATTTTAATTTTTTTTTCAGCCATTATTGAACTTGTCCGAGAAGTGGTCATTAGTAACATGCAAAACAAATTTGGGAAGGAAACATGAGAAACTTTTCAAGTTATCGCGCCCACAAGTGAATGTTAATGCCGACGCCGACGACGCCGAAATTCAATTGCACTAGCCCACCTTTTTTAATTAAAATTAAAAGGCGGGCTAAAAATGGAGAGATCCAATTATTATTTTTCAAGTTATGGCGTTAACAAGAATTTTTTTGACCCTTTGACCTTGGGTAAAAAAAGTGCCAGGAGGGTTTGAATGTTTGTATGAATAATTCAATTATGAATTCAATCTGTTGCACCATGTTGATGTAGTAGCCAAAAAACCGTGTGCGGCGGCGGAAACGGCGCGTGCAGGGACGACATCACTTGCACATCCCCATGCTGCTTTAAATGTTAAAAATTAAAAAAAAAAATTGACCAGTAGTTATTGCGGCCACAAGAAAACGTAACGCCTGACGGGATCCTGGCGCGACTAAAATCCTCCTTCCCCTACGGGCGGGGATACTAAAGAAGCACAGTTTTATAGAAATCCGGGTGACAAGGTCTGAATTTGATGAAAAAAAGTTAGAGAAGGCAGCCATGACCCAGATATTTTTCAGATATTTTTCTGAACTTTCTGAAAAAACTATGCAGCCTAGGAATTTATACTAGTATTTAGTAAGTTAAATACAGAGTGAATGAAAAAAAAGTTCTGGAGATATCAGGGTGAGTGTCAGGGTATGGATGTTGTGGCCACATTAGAAGGCGGCGAGTTAACATGAAACATGACACTAAAGTGGTTGTTTTTGATGCCAAGTTGTTAGTGATGCAACATCGGTATCTGGAGCAAAATTGAATCAACACAGGCTATCTGCCACCGAGAGAGGGCTAAAATATAGGACTAAAAATTAAGGCACACACTAGTTGCTGATTGATTATTATTATCACTTCACCGTCCGTTTCCTATGCCATTTTTTAGAATTAATGTTTGTTATAATTATTTGTAAATACAGTTCCGGGTGGCCACATAAATTTTCAGACAGACAATTAAAAACATAAGCAAGTGAGTGCTCTGTTGACATTCCTCTAAAATTGTAATTCCTAGTCCTGACCCAGATGTTTTTCAGATATGACCCGTATATTTTTATGAACTTAAAAAATAAAACCTCGCTAATATTACCAGATATACAGTAAACAAAACAAAAAAATATTACAAATGGAATATTTCTTTCTTAACAAAAGCAGTGATATTTCGGTACTCCGGGTCAATTGATATATTTTCAAACTGTTCGTAGATATATTTCCAACGTTACTCAAAATCATGAAATGGGTTCTCTGATCTCTTTCCTTGATGGATTAACAATGTGTGGGATATTTGGTCTCCGTAGATAATCTTCTGACAGCTCAGCAGGCTGGTACACTGGTAGTTCACCCATCATTTTCCTTGGAATATCATATGGTGTATATCTCAGGTGTTATCACAATTTCTAGCAACCTTCTGAGGTAGCAGGACAGACTTCTCACTTATTGCTTTGTTGCATTCTGCAAGCAGAAAAAGATCAAATTATTTTTAATGAACCGACCATAAATATTTTTTTATTATTAGTTTGTCCATCCTAAAATTTTCAAACTGTTCGTAGATATATTTCCAACGTTACTCAGCATTATTTTTATTTCTAAACCCTTTCTATCAGTTAGAAAAATATAGTTACAAAATTTATAATAAATTGCTAGTTTGTAAGGAAGACCCCAGGTGATCATGGTGATCAAGTTATATATATGCAAATTAGCAATTTTTTCAAACTTACCAGGATAATCCCCCCAAAAATTGACAACAACATTTTTTGAAAATTTTATAAATATTGACGTCTATCATGTCTACAGCGTCTATGCTAGTAAGATGTCATGTTATAAAAAAGAGCCAAATTAGCCACTCAAACCCAACCAGGGTAATCCATCAGAGAGTAAAGAAAAAAAATATGAAGGTCAGACGAATATTGGGGACTGTATACAGTGTTTATGTCGTTGAACTGTTTAAGAATAATAATGATTAGATACATGACAAATATTTCCACCTTCTACAATTTCAAAGTTTATAGCCAATATTAGAAGTGCCATGGTGGCCATATTGGATATGCGAATTAGCCTATTTTCAAATCAGTAGTAACTAGATATCTTACATTTGCATGGCAAATATGAAAGTCTCCACCTTCCACAATTAAAAGTTCATTGCCAATGCAGTAACGATGGGCTATATAACATAAGTGCCATGGCGGCCATCTTGGATATGCAAATTAGCTGATTTTCGAACTCAACCAGGGAAATCCATCAGAGGGTGTTCAGAAAAAAAATTGCGAAGATCTGATGAACATTGGCGACTTGAGAGCATTTACATTGATCTTGAATATACAAATTAGCCCATGGCGGCCATGTTGGATATGCAAATCAGCTGATTTTCGAACTCAGTCAGAATAATCTATCAGAGGGTGTTTAGGAAAAAATCGCGAAGATCGGATGAATGTTGGGGACTGGAGAGCGTTTACGTCGATCTTGAATATGCAAATTAGCCCATGGCGGCCATGTTGAATATGCAAATTAGCTGATTTTCGAACTCAGGCAGGATAATCAATCAGACAGAGGGTGTTCAGGAAAAAAATCGCAAAGATCGTATGAATATTAGCGACTGGAGAGCGTTTACGTCGATCATCGATATCGGATATGCATGGCGGCCATCTTGGATATTCAAATTAGCTGATTTTCGAAATTTTACAGGATAATCCATCAGAGAGTGTTCAGAAAAAAAGTTGCGAAGATCGGATAAATATTGGCGACTGGAGAGAGTTTACGTCGTCAAATTGTTGAATAATAATAATAATAATAAGAACAATAGACAGCACTAAAACAATAAGTCTACACCACATAGTGGGTGGAGACTTAATAAATCATATAATGCTTAAGAAAACTTTGGTGAAAATCAGATCTTCGGCATACTGACTGCTCAGTGAATAAATGTACATATTTATCATGTAAACACCCAAGAAGGCTCCCCCTGACACTTTTCAAATAAAAATTGTAAATTATTTATAATCCCTCCAGATAATCAATTTGTACATGTAATTATCAAGTAATATACTTTGAGGCAGATGCTAGCAGCTTTAGGGCATGACAAGGTGCTAAATTTTGAGTCAAAAAGAATAAAGATGGCCGCCATGACCCAGATATTCCCCCAAACTTTGTGAAAAATTGACTTACTCTAGGAATTATTACTACTATGCAGTGTGTTGAATATTAAGTATATCGGATAAGCAGCTTTGAAGTTATCAGGGTGACAAGGTCCTAATTTGACGAAAAAGGAGCAAAGATGGCCGACATGACCCGGGTTTTTTTTTTAAACTTCCTGAAAAATTTATGCAGCTTGGGACATGATTTTAGTTATCAGTATCTGGAACACCGTATGAATCCGAGAAGCGGTTTTGTAGATCTATCTGGGTAAGAAATTACGGGTGCGGCCACACGTGGCTGCAGTGCCAGCGGCGACGGACAAAACCGTACAAAAACAAAAAGCCCCCCCCCCCCGGCAGGGTTTACATTGATATATATAAGGAAATGTAATTTTAAACCATCTTTGAAATGAAAATTAGCCCATTTTCAAATGTAATAAAACAAGTGTTTCGATAAAGGATATTAAGATTGGAGGAATGTTCATGATGTTGGTGACTGTAGAAAGGTGACAAATAAGAGAATGTTTATAAAAAAAATTGTGAAGAAAGGATGAATAATCATATTGTTATTTAATCCTTTATACTGGATGTTATATTTGCGTGGCAAATATGAGAATCTCCACCTTCCACTGCAGCCATCTTTGCTATCTTGCTAATTAGCCAATTTATTATTTCCAGAGATTACTAATAATAGTAATAATAACAATACACAAATTTGAAAAGAATACACTGAAAATGAAGGACTCACTAACAATACATTAGCGAAATTAAAACATTTCAATTGAAAAAGGTGCATGTTTAGAATGAATCTGCACGGCAACAAGAGCAGTGATATTTCGGTACTCCGGTGAAGTCCCAGCTAGTCCTTTTTAGTTTTCTTTCTAATTCTTCCATCTTCTTGTTCTTTCTCTTCCAATTCCTCCTATGTATCCTCTTCCATTTTTCCTCTTCTTCATTCCTTCTCTTCCATCTTACTTCTACTCCTCCTCCTCCATTCTGCTTTTCCTCCCCATTCCATCCTGCTCCAGCTTCTCTTCATCATGGATCCTTCTATATTTTACTTTCTTCTCTCTTCTTCTCGTTTTCCATCTTCTCCTTCTCTCCCTCTTCTTTCCATTTATCTCTCTATCCCATTCCTTCATTCTCCTTTTCCTCTACCTACCCTTTCTCCTCCCTCATTCATCCCGCTTCTATTTACTTTCTTTCATTAGCATCACAGTATACTCCTCTTCTTTTGTCTTATCCTTCATCTAGTCTCCCTCTTTTCTTTCTCCTTTATTCTCTTCTTTCAATTTTTTCTGTTCCTCAGTCTCCACTTCTTCTTCCTCCTCATTCCCCTTCTTTTTTTTCTTTATTTTCAATGTCCCGCCTTCTCCTCCTTATCCTTTTCTTCATATTTCTATTTTTCTTTCCCTCTTTATTCTTTCATGATCCTCCTCTTCATCCTTCTTCAATTCTCCTTTCCTCCTCTTCCTATAACTATCCTATCCTTATTTTTTAATATTTTTTTTGTACTTATTCTTCTTCTACTTTGTTTTCTCCTTCTCTCTCTCTGTCCTTCATTCCCTCTCTCTCATCTCCATCCTGCTGCTGATTTTCTTCATATCACCCTAAGCCTTTTGACCTACTTTTTTATCTACATCTATCCACCAAAATAGCCTATTTTTTTCAATGTTGTTGGTATATGTATCTGGATGACTGCTCCAGCTTCTCTCCATCATGGATCCTTCTATATTTTACTTTCTTCACTCTTCTTCTCGTTTTCCATCTTCTCCTTCTCTCCCTCTTCTTTCCATTTATCTCTCCATCCCATTCCTTCATTCTCTTTTTCCTCTACCTACCCTTTCTCCTCCCTCATTCATCCCGCTTCTATTTACTTTCTTTCATCAGCATCACAGTATACTCCTCTTCTTTTTTCTTATCCTTCATCTAGTATTCCTCTTTTCTTTCTCCTTTATTCTCTTCTTTCAATTTTTTCTGTTCCTCAGTCTCCACTTCTTCTTCCTCCTCATTCCCCTTCTTTTTTTTCTTTATTTTCAATGTCCCGCCTTCTCCTCCTTATCCTTTTCTTCATATTTCTATTTTTCTTTCCCTCTTCATTCTTTCATGATCCTCCTCTTCATCCTCCTTCAATTCTCCTTTCCTCTTCTTCCTATAATTATCCTATCCTTATTTTTTAATATTTTTTTTGTACTTATTCTTCTTCTACTTTGTTTTCTCCTTCTCTCTCTCTGTCCTTCATTCCCTCTCTCTCATCTCCATCCTGCTGCTGATTTTCTTCATATCACCCTAAGCCTTTTGACCTACTTTTTTATCTACATCTATCCACCAAAATAGCCTATTTTTTTCAATGTTGTTGGTACATGTATCTGGATGACTGCTCCAGCTTCTCTCCATCATGGATCCTTCTATATTTTACTTTCTTCACTCTTCTTCTCGTTTTCCATCTTCTCCTTCTCTCCCTCTTCTTTCCATTTATCTCTCCATCCCATGCCTTCATTCTCCTTTTCCTCTACCTACCCTTTCTCCTCCCTCATTCATCCTGCTTCTATTTACTTTCTTTCATTAGCATCACAGTATACTCTTCTTTTTTTTCTTATCCTTCATCTAGTCTTCCTCTTTTCTTTCTCCTTTATTCTCTTCTTTCAATTTTTTTCTGTTCCTCAGTCTCCACTTCTTCCTCCTCATTCCCCTTCTTTTTTTTCTTTATTTTCAATGTCCCGCCTTCTCCTCCTTATCCTTTTCTTCATATTTCTATTTTTCTTTCCCTCTTCATTCTTTCATGATCCTCCTCTTCATCCTCCTTCAATTCTCCTTTCCTCCTCTTCCTATAATTATCCTATCCTTATTTATTTTTTTTTTTGTACTTATTCTTCTTCTACTTTGTTTTCTCCTTCTCTCTCTCTGTCCTTCATTCCCTCTCTCTCATCTCCATCCTGCTGCTGATTTTCTTCATATCACCCTAGGCCTTTTGACCTACTTTTTTATCTACATCTATCCACCAAAATAGCCTATTTTTTTCAATGTTGTTGGTACATGTATCTGGATGACTGTGCCAGATAGCTAGACTATTTTACTGTATCTACATGCATACATTCATGTATTTATATACACACATTACTGTATTTAATACTAATTTTTGTTTTAAAACAAAATGTGTGGTTTCAGGAATGCATATATGAGAATGCTCTGAGAAATTTAAACCCAATCAAATGCAAAATGACCAACTTTCGGTCATTATTAACCGTAGTCATGGTAGTATGCATAAAATCTGGAAAACCTTGCTAGATACATGTAGGTAGACCATTACTATAACACAAAATGTGCGGCTTCAGAAGTGAAATATGCCCTGAAAAAAAATGTCAACTCGAACAAAATCAGGGACTTGTGGCCATTATTGACTGTGATATATGCTATTTTAAACAATACAATTTAAAATTCATTTGATTTTGAGTAAGTGAGAAGAATGTTCAATCTGTTAATTGCAGAAAACTTATCGCATGGATGGATCACGATGTCCTTGGTTATGGTATATTAGTGCTCACCTCTAAGGATCAGTAAAGGTGGATATATTCTTTAAAAACATTTATAGTGTGGTTTGTGCAGCATTGGTTACTCATTTTTAGAAAAAAACCCCACTAATGTCTAAAATAGGAGAAACAAATGTACACATGTGTACAGGAGACACTGTCAGGGTATTTTACATTTGCTATGTTTTGGCATCTCCAGGACTGATATTTATAATTAACAAAAGTATGAAAGAAGAGCTGGCTAAATTATAAGACATAATTGTACTTCAGTGGTGGCATGGCAATCCTAGAAGAAGATGCAGCAATGCAGCGATCAGTTGAAAGTATTATTTAATTACCATAATTATCAATAATAATTACATTATTTTTGCAATGTAGCCATGTGCACAATCAAAATCATTACATTGACAGGGTTCCCACTCAAAACTGAAAACAAAATTCTATGATCATGATTTTTCCATGATTTTTCAATGATACCAGGTTATTTTCCCAGGAAATAAAATAGGGCTCAATTCCGTTTTGGCTGCATGTGTAATTTACCTAAATTGTTATCATTTGCCTAAATTGTTTTTGTACGTCAAAAGATTTGGGCACATATATATGCAACCACCAGTAGTCAAATATCAGGCTATTAGAAAGGAACACTTGTGCAAAGAATAAATTCTTCAAAATTTATTCTGATATTGAAAAAAATGGGGATAACTGAAGCAAAATTCCATGAAAATGTCCTTTTTTTAAAATTCCATGATTTTTCCATGCATGGAATTTTTTTCCAGGTTTTCCAGGTGAGTGGGAACCCTGCATTGATATTGTGGAAAACAAATTAGCAATATAGCATTCATCAGTTCATTTTAAAGATTTTTGTTAAAATTTATTTAGTTAAAAATATAATAATCAGACTTCAGCTATGTTTTGTCTGAGAAGTTGTCAGCTGCCAGTACAAAAAAAACAAGAAATAACTGCACTACATTTAGGCCTACTCACCGGATAGCCTACATCCAATATATAAGTTCAATTTCTCTCCCTGTTTCAGAAGCCTAATAGGTGGTTTCAGGAACTATGAAATACATCAGTTCATTTTAAAGATTTTTGTTAAAATTTATTTAGTTAAAAATATAATAATCAGACTTCAGCTATGTTTTGTCTGAGAAGTTGTCAGCTGCCAGTACAAAAAAAAAAGAAATAACTGCACTACATTTAGGCCTACTCACCGGATAGCCTACATCCAATTTATAAGTTCAATTTCTCTCCCTGTTTTAGAAGCCTAATAGGTGGTTTCAGGATTAATGAAATACATTTTCAGGCTATATTTCCCACATTGTTCAGATGTCTTTAGTACACTGGAAAAATGAAAATGTCATAATTTGTAACAACAATACAAAAAATAAAAAAATGTAGAGCTTGATAAAAAAATAAATGACAAAGAAAGAAGCTGATTATTATTTCACAACTGGAATATACAATTCCACAAACAATAAACAAACAATAATTATGACACTTGCCCTGCTAAATTATTTATTTACATTGTCATCTTAAAATAATTAAGAATATTTTCATAGATTTATATTCATGAAAATTGAATATCTCCAAATACATAAAATATGAGTATAATGCGAATAAGCGAGCATCAATATGATCAATATTCAACTACCTATTTATCAGTACATGTATGTACATGTACACTGTATATTATTTTCAGTACATTTGAGTTAGTCAACCCTTAAAGCGCTTAAATAATGTTGTTTAAGCCATGGGGATCAAAGGGGTTTTTCAATTTAAAATCATCATAAATGTTTTAGTTAGCTCTTCCAGCTTCATTTGATATATGCTATGAGTCTACAGCCATTATAAATATTTTTACCTTTACATTGCAGATCAAATGATTTTTTTACTCAAGATTACAGTGCTGGGATCAAATTTAGACTTCAGAATCTGATGTCTCAAATTGTTTCCCGCGCTTTAAGGGTTAAACCGGGTGGAAACTTTATGGCTGTGGACTCATTAAGATTCACTTTAAATATCAATCAGAATTACATTATATTATTTATTGTCATTCAAATTTCTTATATTGGCCTGTATGTATAGTTCACTTTCAGATACTGCAGTGATTGTGGACGTAGCTTACAATGAACCTTTGCTCATGAATACACTATGTAGGCAGACAGACTGAATTTTATTCTAATTGTGTTAAACTGTCAGGGTTGTCAGGCTTAGGCCACTGGTTTTTATTTCTCTGTTTTAGATCAGAAAAAATCAAAAATCTAAAGAGGGCGGGTGGTAAAAAAAACATTTGAGAAAAAAAAAACATTCCAACTATTTTCAGAAAAGTTAATGAGGGCGACCAAATAAAAAAAACATTGGACAAATTCTGGAAAAGGTAATGAGGGCGACGAAAAAACAAGCAAAAAAAACATAGCTGGAAATAAGTTTTTTATTTCATTAAATGAACTTGTTTTTTTTCGGAATGTTTTTGTTATCTACCAAAATTAAATGTTTTTTTTTCAAAAATCGGCAACAATCCAATGCGCGCCTGGGCAGAAAAAAACACTATGTTTTTTTTTTGGTAATGCGCGGCCTAAATCTAATGCGCGCGCTCATCTAAAACAGAGAAAAAAACATAGTGGCCTTATACTCAAAAATAATAAATTAATGGGATTTTCATGACTTTAGGCCACATTTGTGCACATATACTATTTTAAGCATGATAATTTAAAACCCTATTTTTTCAAGGATGAACACCCACACCCTTTTCGGTACCCCCACCAAACGTTTCTGGAGGAAACTTGGTGTAGTAGGGCCTATATTTATGTAAATATCTTGCAAAATGGTTCAACTTCTGGGTTTCCAACAGGGAGTGGGGGGGGGGGAGGATCATGAGTTCCCCCCTCCCCCTCACTCAGCACAAAGGGGGTTGGCAAAGGAAAATACATGTACATCCAATATTATGCTGTCATTTCAGTTAAAATAGGCCACTGTTTTCAGCACAAACAATTTAAACTATTTTTTCCTACTTTTAGATCCCAAGTGCCAAATGAAACATTAATGTCAGAGGATCAAAGCCTGAACATTTGAAATAACAGTGGGATCTATAGCCATGGGCCTATACTGCTAGATTGTATGTACATAGTCTATGTACAGTCAATTTTCTCAGCTGCTATTCAAAACTTTGGGTTAAAATTTTCTTGGTACATATTTTATGCTTCCCTCAACATCGGTAAAAATTTCGTATTTTTTGTTATATGCAGAATTACAAAAGTTAGCTCATTTGACATATATAGCCCTAGTAAATAGAAGATATGACATGGATCCTCTGTGAACCCATTAATTACACTATCTATACCCGCCGTCAGATTAACTTGTATCGCATGTTTTTCGCCGATTTCTGAGTCAATTCTCAACCGATTTTGATGAAATTTAGCAAGGTCTATTTTCGAGGCATGCGGCAACTACCTTGAAATTTTCATCGAAAATATTGTATATAGCTAAAAAGTTAGACCATCTGGCATGTAATGCCAAAAACGAACCTTATATTAACCAGTGCAATGGGTTTATAGAGGGACGTCGTAATTACAAATTTACTACCATGTCAAATGGTGACCGGGGTTCAACTTTTAAACTATGTAATTTTTTTTTATGAAAATTTTATGGTAGTCGCCGCGTGACTGGAAAACAGTCCTTGCAAAATGTCATCAAAATCAGTTGAGACTTGACTTAAAAATCGGCGAAAAACATGCGATACAAGTTAATCTGACGGCAGGTATAACTAATTCTGGAATTTTATTACATGTCAAATGGTCTAACTTTTGAAATATTGAATATAATTTGGCGAATTTTTCACCGATGTTACTGTTAGGACATACTCACATAGCCATAGGCCTAACTTGGAATGTCCTATGCAAGAAAATCGGTTCAGAAATGACAGAGAAATCGATAACCTTAATATAATTAATTGTGTCATACTCATACTAGGGGCCTAGACTGGTCATAGACTAAAAGTTGAAAAAAAAAAAAAATTATGTGAGAGTACTATGTCTAGGCCTATGATCTGATCTGAGGGTAATGTTACTCAATAGGCCCATTTCTCACATTAAGCCTATGGGAGGCTATGGGGTCTAACTGTTAGCGCCCTAACCTGTGCAACAGTCCTCTCATGGCTTTTCACTGACATCTAAATTTACGCTAGAGACGGATTTTCTGTCTATTAGCGCCCATGAATGCATGATGCCATGAATGACACTGACAGAAACTTTTATTATCGCCCGGCCACAGTCTGAGCTTAGCCTTTTTTCAGGCCTATTTCGTTGAAAATAAAGACATGTTTATTGTTACTGTTAGACTTGGAAGTAGAATCTAGATTCTTTCGAAACAAAATAGTCAAAAGTTGTATCCATTGTCGCTAACTTACCTTCTATCGTAGAATACTGTCAAGAAAGATGTGACAGACTATTGTCGTCGACGTCGTGTCGCCAAACCAAATCACAACATCATTCAAATGCACTGCGACGCTCTGTCAGTTGACCAAGGTCCAAGTGTCTTTTTCGTGTCATTCCAGCGGTCTATAGCGGTACCGATCTAAACCTGACGACGTACTCGCCTATTTACATATACTTTTCTTCTTCTTTTACCCTCACTCGCAGAAAAACATGGCTTAATTCGAAATCTGTTCAACTTGCCTCCAATGTCGGCCATTTTTTCCCCTGGATTCAAAGCTTGGTGTCGTCATAGTCACGTGACTTCAGATTTCCCTCCCAGTGTTTACTTAGTAACTTACGGAGCCCGTAAAATAGCAATATTGTGACCGGCGCAGTCGTGACGACGTACTTCCTTTAATCCTTACTTAACTGGTCTATCCAATGGCTTATGATATTCAATGCTTTAAAAAGCTTAGCATTGACACTGACTAGAAAGCGTAAACTATTACATCACCCACATCTAACTATTAATGGAGTTATACTCGAAGAAGTAAACCAGCACTGTCATCTTGGATTATTAATAAATAAATCTTTAACATGGGAAAACCACATAAATTTACATACTTGGTAAGGCAGGGAAAATTGTAAACATAATGAGATGCCTGAAATATACTCTACCCCGGAAAGCACTTGAACGACTATTTATTAACCGTATTAGACCCATAATAAAATATGCAGACGTAATATATGACAACTGTCCTAAATATTTAGCAGACAGACTTGAGGGTGTGCAGATGGAGGCTGCTAGGATATGTACTGGTGGGATGAGGCAAACTAGCTCCGAAAAACTCTTATTAGTACTTGGCTGGGAACCCTTTTTTAAAAGAAGGAAGTGGCATAAACTAATTTATATGTTTAAGATCGTTCATGGGCTATCACCATTGTATTTGTCCCAAATTTGTTAACCAACAGCTAGCTCAACTAGATATGCTACACGAAGCGCTAATAACATCAGGGTGCCACGTTGTAGAACTTCCTATTTTAAAAATTATTTTTTTCCTTCATCTATTAGGTACTGGAACAGTTTGGATTACAGTATTCGAAACTTCCATCTGGCACACTCGTCTGCGTCTCGGAATATCACAGTTATCTGCTCATCTCTTTCTCTTCGGCTTTGTTGAGTCTCCTAGATGCTTTTGTGGCGTAACACATGAGACTGTTCCTCATTATTTCCTGGACTGCCCCCTCTATGCTGCTCAACGAGAGAGACTACTGGTTGATATTAGAAATATCATCTCTCCTACTCTACATCCGGCTACATTACCAATTTTAGACAAAGATGCATATATTAAAATTTTACTTTTTGGATCCAAAGATTTATCTTCGGAAGAAAATATTCTTCTTTTCAGAGCCACACAAAATTTCATTTTAAACTCTGATAGATTTAGTCAACATAATAATATATTATAATTTACCTTATCCATAACCGAGTAAAATTGAGCTACGATGTTTTTTCGATCTGTGTTAGCTGCTTTAAATGAAACAGATTTTTACGTGACATTTTGCTGAATATCAAATTAATGTTTTGTATTGTATTGTATTTTAAGGTATTGTATTGTATTGTACTGTATTGTATTGTATTGTTCGTATTGTATTGTATTGTTCGTATTGTACATAAATGTTATGTATATGTGGAGAACCCCTCCTCTAGTGCTTAATGCGCTATTTGGGCAATCCACCTGAAATAAATATGTTTATATATATATAAACCAACATGTAGAGGTGGAGACATAATAAACAAAATGTTTTATTGTTCAAATGTTTATATCTATGTGAAAATGTTTTTTATCACTCCTGAAATATTGAAAGTTAAAAATATTTTCAAAATACTGGTGCTTTAAATTTCACGTTTTCTCTCCACGGTTTCCCTTCCGGTTTTCATTACTGTATTCCTTCCTCAAAAACTCCTCTAATATAATAACAGAAAAATGTTGGTCCTTCCAAAATATTCGACTTCTGCTTGTTTTTAGATGGAGAGTGACTTCTGCTTGGTTTTGGATACGGTCTGTCACGCAGTATGTGTATAAATATGCATCTCCCAGATGCATGTTTGTGTTCTTCTTCTTCTTTGTGTGAGCAGCGTTCGCTCCTTTATTGGAGCATTGCACGCCGTGGTATGTTCAATAGATAGCTGATGCGCTGCTGCTCGCTACTCCTCGTGAGCACTATATTTACAGAACCCTGGTCCAAAGCACTCGTAATTTTGTATGTGGGGCGATTACTGCCTCACAACGTAATGAAAAGGCTTTGGTCACGGTTCAGCAATTTTCATAAAAATGGCCGCCATTTAAACTTTGTCAAGACTTTGGAATGGCTTATGTTGAACCACATGCTTCTATCATATCATATCATGCTCAAAATATCTACCCTCCACAAATTCGAGGGCGGCCGTGGGCCCTAGGGTAGTGGTTAGCACCGCTGCCTTTCACGCCAGAGTTCAAGGTTCGGTTTCCAGTGTCTCGGCGGCTTGAAAGAAACAAAAATGCTTCTTCCCCATCACGTGTGAAAGTCAGTATTGTGGGGAGCCTCCGTGACCGAGAGGTAGCGTGCTCGGCCTAAGACCGCCAGGGCTCGAATTTCGAATCCTGTGTCTGGAGGACAGTGTCATCTCGCCATCCTCAGGAGGTTCTTCTGGCCCAGTTTAGCCTATATGTGCACAAAGGTGGCCTAAAACCCGATTCATTTCATTTCCACAAATTCGAATAGATTTACTGTATTTCTCCTCTAAAACTCCTCTAATATAATCAACAGAAAAATGTCGGTCCTTCAAAAATATTTGACTTCTGCTTGGTTTTTGGATGGAGAGTGACGTCTGCTTGGTTTTGGATATGGTCTGTCACGCAGTATGTGTATAAACGGGGGATGCATGTATGTGTTCAGTAGATAGCTGATGCGCTGCTGCTCGTCACTACTCGTGAGCACTATATTACCTGAACCCTGGTCCAAATCACTCGTGATTTTGTATGTGGGGCGATTACCTGCCTGACAACCAAATGAAAAGGCTTTGGTCACGGCTCAGCAATTTTCATAAAAATGACCGCCATTTAAACTTTTTCCAGCCTTTGTAAATGGCTTATGCTTGAAGCGCATGCTTCTATCATATCATATCATGCTCAAAATATCTACCCTTCACAAATTTGAATAGATTTGTTGTTCCTAGTATAAAAACTAGGACTGGGTCAAGAGCTTTCTCTACATCTGACCCAACCTTATGGAACTCTCTGCCTGTGCAATACGTAATGCCGAAACAATTTAAAAATTCTGGAAATTACCTAAATCTCACCTATTTTATCTGGCTTTCCCACCCCAGCTCCTCAGCAGCTCGGCTCCCTGTAGACGTACCTGCTTTGGCCTCGATTATGACAGATGATCACGCTAATGATTTGTGACGTGGTGAGGTAGGGTGGGTTTTCTGGAGGTGATGTGGTTAGCTAGGGTGGGTTTTGTGGAGATGATCATACTGTGGTGACGTAGGGAGGGTTTTGTGGAGGTGACGTGGTTAGGTAGGGTGGTTTTTTTTGTGAGATAGACAGGGTTTTGTGGAGGTGGTGTGGTGACGTAGGGAGAGTCATTGGAGGTGATGTGGTGACATAGGGAAGGTTTTGTGGATAGACAGGGTTTTGTGGAGGTGATGTAGGGAGGGTTTGTGGAGGTGGTGTGGTTAGGTAGGGTAGGTTTTGTGTAGGTCACGTGGCTTGGTAGGGTGGGTTTTGTGGAGGTGATGTGGTTAGGTAGGGAGGGTTTTGTGGAGGTGACGTACATGTAGGGCGGGGGGGGGGGGTGGTGGTTCGTGAAGGTGATTTTGGGAGATATGGAGGGTTTTGTGGAAGTGATGTGGTTAGATAGGGTAGGTTTTGTGGAGGTGATGTGTTGAGATCGAGAGGGTTTTGTGGTGAGATAGGGAGGGTTTTGTGGAGGATATGTGGTTAGGTATGGTAGGTTTGGTGGAGGTGACGTGGTGAGACAAAGAGGGTTTTGTGGAGGTGACGTGTTTAGGTAGGTTTTTTTGTGGAGGTGATGTGGTGAGATAGGGAGGGTTTTGTGGTGATGTTGTGAGATAGGGATGGTTTTGTGGAGGTGATGTGGTTAGATATGGTAGGTTTTGTGGAGGTGACGTGGTGAGATAAGGAGGGTTTTGTGGAGGTGATGTGGTTAGGTGGGATGGGTTTTTTGGGGAGGGGGGTTTGTGGATGTGATGTGGTGAGGTAGGGTGAGTTTTGAGGAGGAGATGTGGTTAGGTAGGGAGGGTTTTGTGTAGGTCACGTGATTGGTACTGAGGGTTTTGTGAAGATGATGTGTTGACGTTGGGTTGGCTTAGTGGAGATGTTCATATGTGGTGACGTGGGGAGTGTTTTGTGGACCTGACGTGGTCAGCTAGGGTAGGTTTTGTGTTGGTATATAGATTGTTTGTGGAGGTGATGTGGTGACGTAGGGAGGGTTTTTGTGGAGGTGATGTGGTTAGATAAAGAGGGTTTGTGGAGGTAATGTAGTTAGGGAGGGTTTTGTGGAGGTGATGTGGTGACGCACGTAGGGAAGGTTTGTGGAGGTGATGTGGTTAGGCAGGGTAGGTAGGGTGGGTTTTTTGGTGGCCGTGTGTTGACACAGAGAGGGTTCTGTGGAGGTGATGTGGCTAGGTAGGGAGGGTTTTGTCGAGGTGATGTGGTTAGTTAGGATGGGTTTTGTGGAAATGATTTGGTTAGGTAGGGTAGGTTTTGTGTAGGTGATGTGGTTAGGTAGGCAGGCTGTTGTTGAGGTGACGTGGTTAGGTAAAGAGGGTATTGTAGAGATGGTGTGTTGACGTTGGGTTGGTTTAGTGGTGATGTTCATATGTGGTAACGTAGGGAAGCTTTTGTGGCACTGACGTGCTTAGGTAGTGTGGGTTTTGTGGAGGTCATTTGGTGACATGGGAGGCTTTTGTGGAGGTGACGTGGTTTGTTAGGGTGGGTTTTGTGGAGGTTATGTGTTGAGGTAGGGTGGGTTTTCTGGAAATGTTCATATGTGGTGACGTAGGGAGTGTTTTGTGGGGGTGGCGTGGATAGGTGGGGTGGGTGTTTTGGTGAAATAGAGAGGGTTTTGTGGAGGTGATGTGGTGAGATAGGGAGGGTTTTGTGGAGGTGATGTGGTAAGGTAGGGAGGGTTTAGTTGATATGGTGTGTTGAGGTAGGGTGGGTTTTGTTGAGTAGAGGTGACGTGGTTAGGTAGGGATGATTTTGTGGAGGTGATGTGGTGACGTACGTAAGGAGAGTTTGTGGAGGTGATGTGGTTAGGTGGGGTAGGTGGGATATGGAGGGTTTTGTGGTGACGTGGTAAGATAGGGATGGTTTTGTGGTGAGATAGGGATGGTTTTGTGGTAAGATAGTGAGGGTTTTGTGGAAGTGATGTGGTCAGGTAGGGTGGGTTTTGTGGTGGTGACGTGGTGAGGTAGGGTGGGTTGGGTTGGTTTAGTAGAGATGTTCATATGTGGTGACGTGGGGAGTGTTTTGTGAACCTAACGGGGTCAGGTAGGGTAGGTTTTGTGGTTATATATAGATTGCTTGTGGAGGTGATCTGATGACGTGGGGGAGGGGTGGGGGTAGGGGGTGTGGAGGTGATGTGTTTAGGTAGGGAGGGTTTCTGTGGAAGTGATGTGGTTAGGTAGGGAGGGTTTGTGGAGGTTATGTATTTAGCGAGGGTTTTGTGGTTAGGCAGGGTGGGTTTTGTGTAGGTCACGTGGGTAGGTAGGGTGGGTTTTGAGGAGGCGGTGTGGAGACACAGAGAGGGTTTTGCGGGGGTGATGTGGCTAGATAGGGAGGGTTTTGTCGAGGTGCTGTGGTTAGTTAGGATGGGTTTTATGGAGGTGATGTGGTTAGGTAGACAGGTTTCAACGGATAACACTGCACTTCACTACGGCATACAACGTGAACAATATTGCAAAATAATCCAGCTATAGAGAAATACCAAATCATAATCGGTATATATTGGATAGTAATTGGTATTGCACAGATTATTTATTTGGTATACACTGTAGGCCCCTATACCACATAATAATCGGTGTATACCGGATAGTAGTTGGTATATACCGGATAGTAATCTGTTTGTACCCAATAATTATCGGTATATACCGAATATTAATCAGAATATACCGAATAGTACTCTGTAGACACCAGATATACCAGAACAAAAAATCCCCAATGCGCTTCTTACCTATATACAGGTGAATAACTGGGAATTTTCGCAATGCTGGTACGTGCACTATCTTTGATGTTTGCCAATCAAAAAAAAAACATTGGATACCGAAACACAGTTCCCAGTTTACTTGGTGATTAGTCGACTGTCCATAATTATTATGTTCACGATTCAGTCCAGTCAAGCTGGCATATCATAATTAAAACTGTTGCGTTCAGATGGCTACATGATTTAGTAGAGTGCAAAATTTATTTTTTTCAAATTGACTGAAATATAAATACCAGAATTTAAAGCTGCATAACTGTTTTGTTTATTTCATTCAAACGATTAATCCATGGAGAATGGTGTTTTATTTTTTTATTTTACTGCTCTGGTTACTGAGTTATTAACAATTTAAGTTTGCTGTTTTTTAATATTGTTGCCCCACCAAAACAAACCTGCTCACAGCGGAGTAAGACATACTGTCTATATAATCAGGACATTATAAGTACCAAGTGGCAGATAACGGTCATCATAGAAAAAAGAGTGGACGACTTTTAAACTTATTGTTATTTTTTAAGTGATCATAGATACATTTCACAGTACAACGTGTATTGTCTCATATCAGTTAGACATATCTAGAAGTTATTACTTAGTTATTACTTTGTGTGATATGGATGATATCTGCATGTAATGTCATGTTTAATATCGGTACCGGTATAGAGAATGTCACTCACTTGAAAAAATAGAGCTCTATTTCAGTATGGTGCTTTTAAGTGTGGGCCAGCATCATAGCCTTTGGCCCGCCATTAAGACGCTCTCCCCAGACCGTGAGAAATTGTACTCGGAATAACCATCAAAATCAGTGATGTAAATCATCGTTTTCGCTCTTTGGATTTTCTTGAAAAACATTTGCATTTTTTTATTAGGTATCTCATGGACATTTCAAAATGTAGTCGAAATGCTACTAGACAATATCATACTTTATTTTATCGTAAATCATCACATGCAGTGATATACATCGCGCTATGCGGTAAAATAAAATTTAAAAACATCAGACTTTACTGTAACCGATTTGACCCAGTATCCTCTAACCCAGATCTCTAACGCAGGCATTGATCCAATGGCAGAATAATGCTGTCCATCGTCTGCGGTATTGGCCCAACATTATGCCGATTCAGTTCAACGTATGTGTTTGCTATTAAGGGGGTGGTTTCGTGCTGGCCAATGTAACATTAGGCCTATATCGGTCCATAACCTTACCGCTATTACATTAATATTGTACACACACCGAATCACTACTTAATAATACTTGATGGTGTACCGCATGGTGAACTAATTCCGCTACATTTACCCAGTTTTAGTGCATTTATAAGGCCTTTAAAACAATAGCAATGATTGTTTTGTATGTTTTAGGTTATTTAAATCGAAATCAACAAAACAGTTATGCAGCTTTAAAATAAACAAAATTGTATACAAAACATTTCCCTATAATAGTATTTGTATTCCACCTGAAAACGTGTCAATTTGTTGGATCAAATTGGACACTGCCAACGAGTAGAATACATGGTGAGAGCCAAGACAGCAACACACAATTTACATATAAACATGTTTTATATGCAATTGTGATACAAAATATAGCACTAATGATGACAGATACTAATTGCAAGAATCCAATAGAATATCATCAAAGTACGCAGTTTTTCTGAATAAGGATTCGCTTTTCCTTTTTTCATGACTATTAACTTAAAGGAGGACCCCCATACTCACTTTGGGACACACTAATATTGAACTTTAAAACATTTCCCTCACTGCAATGATTATAAATTGCAATTTATTAATGTTCTTCTGTCAAGTACGATTATCCATGGATAATTTTTTTTTAAACAGTTATATTTAAATTTAATAATACTATCTGTAAAATAAACCAACATTAAGATAACACCTTGTGTCGCATGAGCTGCCAGTTATTGTGACGGGGTTTCGCAAAATAGAGACAGCATAGATATCGTAGGCTCTACATGACTGTGAAGTCATCCACGATGCTGATGAGCTAGACATACCGGTAATACAGTTTACGAGTTTTATGGGTTAGATACATGTAATACATGATTGATTTCGGCTCCCAAAAAACAACTCCACCCCCCCCCCCATTCCGTGTAGGGCCTATATTTTCGACAAGATGTGGGAAATGTTGTTACTGCAATGGCATTTTCATCAATCACTGCTTTTCTATGATATGAAGCAAAAAACTATTAGAATGGGTGGACCGTGTTTCTACCTTCAGGGCTGAACATTTTCTGAATCTACCACTGAAAACTGATTAGAAATTATCAGGGGAGCAGAGCATTAGTAAAAAAGTTTTTATAACGTAATTTGTACATAGATTACATAAATTAATACATGTACATAAATTAATTGTCTATTAAGTACTATGTATTTCATAGCCGAAGTATCGTAGAAGTATGTCATCAGATTGCGAGAACAGTATGGCAGAGTCTATATGTTAAAAATTGTAATTAATAAATTTATTGCAATGAAACACGATTACAAAAAATATCAGATTTTAATATCTCAGTTGAATGTTGTAACTGGGATTTTCACATAAATAGGTGCTTGCGTAAAATAACCCTCATCGTTCGGATTTTCAAGAATTATATCAGGTCTGTCAGATATTTCAGTACGTGAAACAGTGATAAAAGAAGTGGCAGCCTCATCGTTGTGATGAGTCGCCAGTCTGTTGGTGGAGGAGGATTCACTTTGCATCAGCCCATCTGCGCTTGCAGACGCGCTTGGAGTAAACATTGTATTTAAAGACTGAATGATTATTTGAGGTCTGGGAGTTATTGCAGTATGAGAAGTGGTTACAAAAGGGGCTGTGGTGTTCTCAATCTTTATGCGCTGATCAATGTCAGTTATTTTTGTTTTGTGTTTACTGCCACCAATGTTATGCAATTGTTGCTTGTGTGATTTAACCGTCTGACTTTGGTTAAACCTCTTCCCACAAACATCACAACTGTATGGCTTTTCTCCAGTATGTATTCTGGCATGGCGAATGAGATTACTGTGACACGTGAACACTTTTTTACATAGCATACATTTAAATTTCTCATCCGGCCGATGCCGATTCATATGATATACCAAACTGCTCTTATGGCGAAATGTCACTCCACAAACTGTACAGCAGAACTCTTCAATACGATCATGCATTGTTCGTTGATGCTTAATCAGACCCTTCCTCGTTGTACAAACAAAACCACAAGTGGAACACAAGTTGCCGTTGTCAGGTGGGAGACCAATGTGGCTACGCACGTGAGCGTTATAAGATTCTTGAACCTGATAACCCTTCCCACACACATCACATGTATAATTAAAGTCTCCTCTATGGCGAGCCTCGTGAGCTTTTAAACGGCCTAATCTGTAAAATTTCTGATCACAATAAGAGCAACGCAGTACCCGTTCTGGCGCAGGTTCTTTTACTTCGCATGATGATTTTTTCTCACTTGTCTTTTGTAAAGTCCTGTTAGATTTGTTAGAAGTGTGGAATAAAATTGTGTGTTTTTTCACTACATTATGTCTCAATACTGATTTTTTCCCTGCTTCTTCGTATACATATGTATCCTGTGTGTCTGTCGATGTAGGGCTGTACGGCAAAGCAGTATCTTTTGCTGCTTTTGGACTTGCTCGGGCAACATTGTCAATCAGCTCATCGATCTCAGTGTCCCATTTCATCTCGAGGTGTTGGATATCTTCTGAAACAATCATGAACAATAAAATACCACACAGCAAATATAAATAATTGAGACAAATATGAAATATAGGATGAGTGAGTAGAAGGAAGATCATTTATAAAATGCCCTATTTACAAGCTGTATGTTTACTGTTTTACCCTCAAAAATATCACAAACTATTCTCCTAAAAAATGAAACTCACCAACTATTGTTTGATCCATGCAAGTCAATGGATCTTCGGATGATTTTGTTGCCCTCTGCTCTTTTTCTAAAGTCCTGGGAAACTCACAATCGTTGTCTTGATCATTATCTTCTTCAGTTAACTCAATATGGGTCATAGTGTTGTCATTATTTTCATTAAATGACCTGGCATAATTATGGACGCTCGCATCAATGAAATGTTTATTCTCTTCTGGCATGTTTTCATCTACATGTATATCATAGTCTGATTTTGAATAGGGAGCATCATAGGATGGAAGCTTGACTAAGGCTTCATGTTGATCACCAAAAGGTATATTTAAAATGTCAACATTTAAAATGCCAATTTTTTTCATAAGAGTATATATTTTAAATTTGGTTGCTATATTTGTTATTTCAGCCAAATCTGTTGCAGCCACATCAATCTCACCTGTATACATAAATTCAACTACTGCTTGTATGGACAAATAGGAAAATTCTTGTAGTTGTAGAATTATTTCACCTGGCAATGAATTTTTCATAGTATATTCCTTTAGTAAATCCTTCAATACAGGGCTTGATGCTGCTAGAACAATAGAATGAGCAACTGTGGATATCTGATCCCTGCCCAAAAGCAACACATCACAAAATAAATTTTCTTGCCACAATTCCCACATAGTCTGAACAACATCATGCTGCCAGGAAATGGATTTTTTCGTAACAACTCTATTTTCATCATCACATGATTCATGCCTGATTAGTTCACTTTCAGTTGAATCATTTTTATCTCTGCTTTCTGGTTCCAGCTTAATGTAATTATATGTGTTATTTAGGCTAAATTTTCTGTTGTTCCTATCAAAATTGGACAAATAAAGATCTGATACTTTGACAGTGCTCGCTTTTTGAAGCTTTCTATTTATGTTATAACTAGTGTTAACTGTTTCTTCCTGAGATATTTCTGGAGCATCACATATGTGTATAAAATCTGATTTCAGTGCCATCTTTCCTGTAAACAAAAAATTATACATTTTTTCATACACTATGATTATCATCCTATTACCATGATTACCGTATTAGAAAGAATTCCAATACGGCAATATATGAACCTAAATCAACTGGAGAGTCCGTACAAAAATTCCCACGTCAAATGGTTGCTTCCAATTCTGGTGAATTGAAAAAAATTCAGGAATGTTATAATTCTGTGGATACATTGTAACTGTATAAGCACACACTGATTTCGGTATGTATGATATGAGGTCTAACTGTTTCCGATGGACACAGGGGTGAGAAGGATTTGTGTCTCTACTGGGAATGGGCGCAAGAATATTTAGGGAGATCCGGGCAATGTTGACCTTTTCCCGAATAAGGGTTCTAGTTCAGAAAATCATTGGTTAGCATACCATTTTTCGAAACTGTTTTACAGTTAGGACAGCTTAGGCCTTATTATGGTGCGTCACATCGGGAGAGGGGTAGGTCCATCGGGATCACAGTGGTGCAATTAGCCCTTAGATTTATCCAGGATTGATCCACGATTAGAATTATATATCATGATCTTTCTGCTGTTTAATGTGAAGAAAACGTATTTAATCTGTGCGCTGGTGAAGAGTCAAAAGGAGGTAAGTCCATTTGACCCCCCTCCCTTGGATGCTACCGAAGTGGTTCTACATACACTCAACAGTATGATTATAACGTTTTGCTTTTATGCTAAAATCCTCGAGGACTTATTCTAATTTGACACTAGATGCTCACACATAAGTTTAGCTTATGGAAGGCCATTAACCATTAACTTATCTCACTTTGACTCTTCACCAGCGCTGTGTTTAATTGTTTTCTCATCGCCGATGCAATAAATTCGACTTCAAACTTTAGAATAAAATGCATATAATCGATGAACAGATGTGACAACTGGTTGGTATCTATATAGGATGGTGTGCTTTGGGGGGGGGGGTATTTCAAAGATAGCATGCTTTTCTAACGTAATTGACTGGTTGTATGGATAAATATAAATGGAAAAATATGGGGAAATTAACACATATGTGGTGTTCTTCTTCTTCTTCTTTGTGAGAACAGCGTTCGCTCCTTTCTTGGAGCATTGCACGCCGTGGTGTGTGTGCACATATTACAGTAACATGTCGGAAACTCGTGTTAAAGAGTGCTAGTTGTAACCTAAAGAGAAAACAGGAGGTTACAGCAAAACAAAAATTGTGCATAAAAAACAAAGGTGAATTAAAAAACCCTGTGGTTTACATAGTATTCAGTCGTAGGCGGAAGGAGTCTAGTGTTGGAGAGGAGACAACATGGAGTGGGAGGCTGTTCCAGACTGGTATAGTGCAGGGTAAGAAGGAAAATTTGTAAGGGTCATTTGACGGGCTCAGTGGAATATACCTCCACGGATGGAATCCTCGTGTTTGTCTGGTGGATAGGGTCAACCACCTGTGCCAGGGATCTCCCATTGTAGTATGCACTATTCTGTACATTGTATGCAGTCTCATATTACTGCGACGCACAGCAAGGGATTCCCAGCCAAGGTGGTTAACCATCTCGCTAACACTGCTGGTATTATGCCAGCGGTTGCAGACATACCTTGCAGCACGTCTCTGCACCATCTCCACTTTTTTGATATTATCAGATGTATGTGGGCTCCAAACCGTGGAGGCATATTCCAGGTGAGGTCGGACTAAAGATTGATATGCTTGAGTCTTGACAGCCTGCGATGAAATTTTCAAGTTTCTGCGCAGGAGGCCAAGAACGCTATTAGCTTTTGCTGTAACATTGTTGATGTGGGAGTTAAATTTAAGATCGGGAGTAAGTGTTAGGCCAAGATATTTAACAGAATCTGTACTTTGGAGTGGCTGGTCATGTAGATTGTAAGATGCATTGATTTTAGATTTGCTTCTGCCGGTCCTCATGGTAAAACACTCGTCTGCATTAAACTGCATAAGCCAAGTCTTTTCCCAGGAGCCGACAGAATTTAGGTCAGATTGGAGTAGTTCGGTGTCTTTTTTACATCTGATGGGACGGTAAATAATACAGTCATCAGCGAATAAGCGGACTGTACTATTCACGACCCCGTCAGGGAGGTCATTTATATATATAAGAAAGAGTATGGGTCCCAGGACAGTCCCTTGGGGCACCCCCGACAATACAGGAGCACTGTCAGAGGTAGCACCATCCAGGACTACTCTCTGGGATCTGGAACAGAGAAAGTCTGTGATCCATTCAAGTGTATCCCCTCGGATGCCATACCAGTTGAGTTTGTAATTTAAACGTTTTACATCTGATGGGACGGTAAATAATACAGTCATCAGCGAATAAGCGGACTGTACTATTCACGACCCCGTCAGGGAGGTCATTTATATATATAAGAAAGAGTATGGGTCCCAGGACAGTCCCTTGGGGCACCCCCGACAATACAGGAGCACTGTCAGAGGTAGCACCATCCAGGACTACTCTCTGGGATCTGGAACAGAGAAAGTCTGTGATCCATTCAAGTGTATCCCCTCGGATGCCATACCAGTTGAGTTTGTAATTTAAACGTTTGTGCGGAACCTTGTCGAAAGCTTTGCTAAAGTCCATAATAAGCATGTCTGTTTGAGTTGTACTACTGGCCAGGTCCTGAAAGGTAAAACACTTGTCTGCATTAAACTGCATAAGCCAAGTCTTTTCCCAGGAGCCGACAGAATTTAGGTCAGATTGGAGTAGTTCGGTGTCTTTTTTACATCTGATGGGACGGTAAATAATACAGTCATCAGCGAATAAGCGGACTGTACTATTCACGACCCCGTCAGGGAGGTCATTTATATATATAAGAAAGAGTATGGGTCCCAGGACAGTCCCTTGGGGCACCCCCGACAATACAGGAGCACTGTCAGAGGTAGCACCATCCAGGACTACTCTCTGGGATCTGGAACAGAGAAAGTCTGTGATCCATTCAAGTGTATCCCCTCGGATGCCATACCAGTTGAGTTTGTAATTTAAACGTTTGTGCGGAACCTTGTCGAAAGCTTTGCTAAAGTCCATAATAAGCATGTCTGTTTGAGTTGTACTACTGGCCAGGTCCTGAAAGAGGGAAAGAAGCTGTGATTCGCAAGAATGATTTCGCCGAAAACCATGCTGAAGAGGAAATAGAATGTTCTGAATTTCGAGATGTTTCATCAAGTTACTTACAATAATATGTTCCATAATTTTTGATGTTATACATGTCAATATGACTGGGCGATAGTTACTTGGCTTGTGCTTATCACCCTTTTTGAAAATTGGAGCCACATTAGCTTCTTTCCAGTCGTCCGGCACCTGTCCAGTTGTAAGGGAAATTTGGAAGATAATTTGTAGTATGGGGGCGATTTCATTACTAAGTTCCTTTAAGACCGTCGGAGGTATTGAATCGGGGCCTGAAGCTTTATGGGGTTTTAAGTTATCCAAAAGTTTTTTAACGCCAGGAGTAGAAATTTCAATTTGGGGCATAGAAGGGAAGGAACTGGGTCCTTTGTCTGGCATGGATCCGATGGGTTCTTGAGTGAACACAGAGCTAAATTGATTGTTTAGAATTTTAGCTTTGTCAGAGGCATCGCTGAAAGTGTCTCCCTGGCTACGCAATGGGGCAACACCCGCCGAGTCCTTTCGCATGTTTTTAATGAAGGACCAGAATTTCTTTTGTTTAAATTTTCTTTCAGAGTTGTTATCTTCTTCCGAATAGTCTATAATATTTTCTATATACTGCCAGTATGCCTGTCTCATTTCTTTTTGTAAACTGTGCCGAATATTTTTGAGTTTTTTCGAAATCCTGGCAGATGGTTTGGCTAATTTCTTTGATTTTGTGTGAATTTTGTTTCTTTTCCGAATCATTTTCTTAATTTTTGGCGTGACCCAGGGAAGGTGGTGTTTACCATTGAGCTTTTTCTGTGGAATGTACTCGTCCATGCTTGATGTTAAAGTGGATTTGAATTTTGTCCAAAGGTCGTTAGCTGAATACCCTTGGTTGGCATTTTTTATGCTAGTATAGAGAGAATTTAGGTTTGATCTAATGCCATCCCAGTCTGCTTTTCTATACAGAAAGATGTTACGTTTTGGTTTTGAAATACGGCAAGGCTGGGTATCAATTTCTGCAAAAACAATTTCGTGATCAGATTTTCCAATACCGGGAAGAATTTCGATTTTCTGGAGGCTAGATTTGTTGTTCGTAAAAAGTAAGTCAAGAATTTTGTCTTCCCTGGTTGGCTTATCGACTACCTGCTCCAAGTTGTGGTCGAGTGATACATCGATAAGTCTCTGATTTTGCGGTCGTTCACTTCCAGCAGCGGGGGACACTTCCAGCTAAGTCCAATTGACAAAGCGAGCATTGAAGTCGCCACCAAGCCAAACATAACCATTTGTTGTGTGTGTAATTCTACTGAGGGATGCATCTAATTGGAAAAGGGGGTCTAAATCGTTTCGAGGTGGTCTGTGGAAAGCGCCAAAGTGTAAAGATTTGCATCCTATTAAATTTATATGGACCCAAAGAATTTCACAAGTTGTGTCCAGTTCTGTGGCTTCTGAGCTAATTAAATTGTTTGATACCGCAATTAGGACTCCACCATATGACTGGTTTGGTCTGTCTTTGCGGTATACAGTGTATTCCCAATCGGGCTTGAAAATTTCTATCGAATTAATGTTTGAATTTAGCCAAGTTTCCGTTCCGATGATTATGTCAGGCTTGGTGGAGTGAATAACATGTTCTAGTTCTATGGTCTTGTTTTTGACTGATTGGAAATTTATGTTTAAGACTCTAAGTGGGCGGTTCAAAGAATTTGGTTTACTTGGGGCTGTCTTTGTTGTTTTACTTGGTGTAGAAGTATGGATGGGTTTTGGGGGCTGCGGTGATTTGTCGGAAGCGAAAGTTGTGTCCAGAGATGAAAATGAGTTGGATAGTTCTATGGGAGTAGTGTTGAAGAGGGATGAGGAGAAGGATGGAAGGCCGCATTGACAGCAAATCCACGAGATGTTGCTGTGGTTTGCTAGAATATTGTAAACCTGCGGGTTCATACTCATGCAATCGATGTGATACCAGGTTTCGCATTCATCACACCGGATTGCATCCTGACCCCATTTAACAGCCTTTTGGCAGACACCGCAAGGGTATTTGGTCGTACGGGGGCCCGGATTGGTGGAAATATCTCCTGACAGCAAAAGTAGGAGACTAAGTGAGGTAGATAGAAAGTTTGGATTGCATCTACTTTTGATTTTTGAGCAAGCATACTTAATGCTTGCAATCTCGACTTGGTGAGATGTGTGTCTGGTTGGGGGTGTAACTGACCAAGAGCCAGTGGCGTCAGGCTCAGGGGAGGTCTCAGTTAGTTTTACATTGTTGTGCGAGTGTCTCTGAATGGCAAGGATAATGCCAGCAACAAAAACAGTGACACGCAGGTGCATGGTTAATGATTGAAGTCCAAGGCTAGCCCTGGACCTAGTCCAAGCCAGGGATTAGCGTTAGAATAGGTGGATTTAATTGGTAACCCATCATACCTCTTCGTCCTGTGGGCCGACTCACGGGAGCAGATGTAATAGAGAAGTAGGCCTGAGTGGTTAATAACAGTTTAGTTCTTACCGTTACTCTTATTAGAGGGTGATCATGGTAAGTCAGTGGTTTGTTTACTTCGATTTCAGTGAGCGATAATAGGTGTAAATAGGAAAATTCACGAGAGTCAAGTTAAAATGGACTCTCGTAAGTGTTTTAATCGTGCAAAGAACTCAAAATCGAGGTCTATATGATCCAAAGAACCAGAACGTGCTGTTTTAATTTGGTAGGTTCATGGATCCGGTCAAAAACAAGAAAAATATAATTTAATTTTCTAATAATTTTCTTTGCGTCCGATCTTCGCGCATGCGCACACACACTCCAGTGTTATTAAATGTTATTAAACATTTATTCTGTTATTAAACATTTATTCTGATTGCTGTGTTATTTTTCTGCATGATTTTAAGTCATAAATTTATGGTCACCATGACTAAATAAGAGTGAAAACTGCTTTTTTATTCAACCACACGCCCTGTACCATGTGTACATAGTAGATATTTGGAGAAAACTACCTGTTTTTCAGTCTCGGCGCTTGATAAAAGAGCTTTTACGTGAGCGCGGGCGCTGAATTCGGTTCAGTCTTGAGGTTGCCCACCGGCTTAGTGATACACTGTACACAGCTCCGAGTAAAAAACAACTGGACTGATGGCGGGATCATATCGATCGATATATTATTGGAAGGCCCGGGCAGCCTTCATGTGGGCTAGCTAAACCAAACTAGCAAACAAACAGTTCTCCCCCTTTTATCGCCCAGCCAAACACAACGTATGTCGACTTAATATACTAATTAGATTTATAGTCGCATCTTTATATAGGCTAGCACAGGCTCAGATGTAATATAACACTCTCCATGATAGTGTACACAAAAAAAACAAATTTGAAGGATTACACACTTATAGAATAAAAATAAACACATTACGTTTCAGATGGTATCGTTTTCTGTGTTTATTCCGTTTGTTGTTGTTTGTGTTGATTGCTTGGGATAGCTAGCTGGGGATACAGGCTGGCCGGGCCTTCCGACTTTGTCGGTCGCACTTCCGACAAGGATCGAATACATAGGACCGGTGACTGTCCGAGCCAATTTCCTCACTTTAAACTGCCAGCCACAACTCTCAGTCTGCTACATTAGTATAATTAGTCAGTTGGCCAGACGTGGACAAGGCCAGGAAGGTTTCTAAAACTTCCCCACAACACTTCAAGAGCGTGCATGCCTGAAACCTTTTTAGCATGTCAATGAGACCTCAGGGCATAACTGAGGGACTATAGCCCCAGACTGTATAGCCCCCCCCCCCCCAATTCCGGTCGATAGCATTCGTTCTGCGAGCGGCGGTTACAGTGGGAGCTATGCATTTATAAATTTAGCACCCGGTTGTCAAGTTGCAAGTGTGTGCATGAGTGTTTGGAGGAACAAAATAAGATGGATTACGGAATCGCAATAAAACTAATCCCGAGTAATTTAATTTAGGCCAGCACGGAACGTTTAAAAAATGTTATAGAATCAGAGCTAAATCCGTGTCCTAGGCCTACTTTGACCTACAACCATATCCCGTCTCAAGGGCCTAACCCTTGTCCTGCTATGGCCGCCTACCATATCCAGTCTCAAGTGTCTAACCATTGTCCTGCTAGGGCCGCCAACCATATCAGGGCCAAGGGGCCTAACTCTTGTCCTGCTAGGGCCGCCAAGGGACATAACCACAAAGGTAATAAATTCACGTCAATAAATAAGTGTCATAGGCCTATAGACTATGACTGAAATCGCAGAAGAATCAATTTTGATGAATATAAACATAGCTTAGGCGTACATGCACATTAAAGCTTATTTACAAAACCGCCTCACAGAGACAAAAACAATTCTGGTCATTTTTGTTATAAATGAAGATATTTACCTTCCATTGTTGAAAAAAATGACCCCTAATTCTGTATTTCAAAACATTCATCTCTTTAAAAATACCCCTTCTGGAGGTTTTAGGTCATTTTGACCCCCTAACCGCGTAACGCATGTTAATTACACGCTTTATTCACGAAAAACAACCAGAATAACGTGCTTTCTCCTTCACGGATGGGGCGCCACATTTCCGGGTAGCAGTCCCCCCCCCATCGGGGTCAGAATGCTGATCATGAATTTCCCGTGAGGTCGATGGGTACTATAGAAAATGTACTATGTAGAAAAACAATGATACCACATTGCATAGGCCTATACAGGCCCCTATGAACACCCCTATGATCACCCTGTGTACACCGGTACTAAATTACCTACATGTGTTAACAATGATTTATTTCGCTGAAGTTGATATATGCGGATATGTAGGCCTACGTTTAAATACCCACGCTAAGGCATTTTATTTTCAAATAGTTCGGCTTTGTCTGTAACTTACCATTGTCGAAGGGCGATTTCTCGCAAACGCGATCTTGGGTGTTCCCATGTCTCTTGGTATGTAAGAGGTCAAATTCAAAATGGCTCCACGTCTTTAAAATGAACTTTATCGTTTGTAGATAATTATTATAAAATGCACAATATTCTTACTCTACTATGTACCAGTAGGCCCCTATAATCAATATACGGACCGTTTTGATGCAAATCCCTAAATCCAGATGGTTTCAACATTACCTCCACGAGGCCGCCACAAACGTCACCGTCTATCACATTGAGCTGTTGAGATGGGAGGAACAATCGTAGTTCATGAAAGACCCAAGTATGATCAGTAAGGTTCAAACCGGGACGCCTTCGTGATTGGCGCCCCTCTAACACTAAAAACGCTTCCAGGAGGTTAATTATAACTTCGGTATGCACTACGGATAACTAGGATACATGGGAAGACAACCACCAATGGCTGATAGCTAGCTAGCTTCGGGCCTACCGGTAGGCCTACCTTGTTTTCATTGAAAACATCAACGAACGCTGTGAGGCCCATGCAGACTGTATACTATTTCGTCCAGGCTGACTGGTTGCTTGCCTATTATAACATTATTACCATGCATGTATAAAAGGTAACAGTAAGCAAATCATGCACTTCACCGTGACAGAATGACTTTTTTTTTACAAATATCGACTATTTTTTGCGCTTGCATTTGCATACTTTTAATAAAAAAAAACTTTCTTTGAGTAACACCGCCATCATCTTTTTCGCTGTGAAAGGTATTAGCCCTTATCCTGGTAAGTCAATTTATTTAATTTTTCAGCCACTTCGAGTGGTATCTGGCTACCGCGACCCACAACTTCAAGTGGCTGAAAATTCGTTTTATTTTAGCACAATTATTTGCAAATCTTGATGTTTAGACACACATTTCATTCCCAATATCAGTGATTTGGTCGAATAATAAAACCGATAAAAAACGACAATGGTCGTGATCAGCAGGATAAGTATTTTGTTTCTGCGGAAATATTATACATGGTGGTCATTTTGAATAGTAAGTATGATCATGAAATACTGCTCTTTTGAATATACATGTACATTTGTTTTTGAAGTTGAAGGCAAGCAGGAATCAGATCACCCAGTAAAAATATTGAATTGACTAACTATTGGTTTAATGTTGTATGCCTATCACGGTCTGCAAAGCTGATCCAACTTTGGATCAACGCTTGTTAATGTAGCATTTGAAATCCAACGTTGGTTCAATGTTGTACCCTCATCTGCGACACTGGCCCTGCATTGAAACATACTAGGGTAAATGTATTTTTTTGCGGCTGTTGAGAGTGGGTCATTCTTGCAGGTGGTTGCCCATCACTAGTAACCTTTTATTAAATGTTATATTAATTTGAAAAAAAACAGTTGTAATTCCATCAAACACGAAACGTCGATACAATGGTGTTTTAATGTTGGGTCAGTGTCGCGGACAGTGATACAACATTCCAAGTAGACCTAATTAGTTGCGTGGGACCTTAGTGATTGGGTGAAATGAAATGAATCGGGTTTTAGGCCACCTTTGTGCACATATAGGCTAAACTGGGCCAGGAGAACCTCCTGAAGATGGTGAGATGATTGAGATGCACTGTCCTCCAGACACAGGAGTCGAAATTCGAGCCCTGGCGGTCTGAGGCCAAGCACGCTACCTCTCGGTCAAGGATGCTTCCCACAATACTGACTTTCACACGTGGATAGGGAAGAAACATTTTTTTGTTTCTTTTAAACCGCCGAGACCGGGAACCGAACTCTGGCGTGAAAGGCAGCGGTGCTAATCACTACCCTAGGGCCCCCGCCCAGTGATTGGGTGAGAAACATCTCCCGTGTTTTCATGTTGATGTCGAGAGACAATGCGCGATATTTCAACCAATCACGTCAGTCAGCGGTTTATGGATATTCAAGATCTGTCAATCAAGCCCCTGCTACAACCGAAAATTCTGACGTCACAGTAGGTTTATATTAAGACTACATCAACCGTCTCGCCATAGCGTAACAGAGGCCTCAGATGACCGGAAATATCCACCCAACTATTGAGCCAACGTCGCCAGCGTTTGTCCAACATTGAGCTAGCCAGTTTTGTGCAAAGTCTGCTGCCTGTTAATAATGGATGTATCAGAAAGGTTGATTGTTATAGGGCCTATTAAAATAACAGAGTGGGCGTGGTTAGTAGTATACCTACTTCTCTGGGCTTACAAAGCCCACTTGTGAGTAAATGAGCAGATACTGCCTTTTCACTTTGCACGACAATAAGCTTTGGCCATTATGCGCGGCAATTTGACATTAGATTTACATTTGCACGATATCTCTATGACCATAGCTCACCATTGCTTCTAGAATCACCCTTAAGGAACCCTGTAGTAGTGCAAATTGTTTTACATGCATTCTATTGTACTTGTGAGTAAATGAGCAGATATTGCCTTTTCACTTTGCACGACAATAACCTTGGGCCATTATGGGTAGCAATATGACATATTATATCTACATTTTCATGATATCTCTATCACCATTGCTTACAGAATCAACCTCAACGAACCCTGTAGTAGTGCAATTTGTTTTACATGCATTCCACCATGACGGAATGATGTTTTCTACAAATACCGACTATGTTTTGCGCCTGCATTTGCATATACTCTTAAAAAAACAATTCATTCTTAGGTTTTTAGGTGGCATCGCCAGCGTCTTTTTGTTGTAAAAAGTATCACTATGTAGGCCTATATATTTCGTTTCTATAGAGAAAATAATACATAATCTTATAAGACCAGGGTTTAATTCTATTTTTTTAATTCCAATTCCTGATCCAATTCCTTTTTTCTTATACTTCCAATTCACATTCCAATTCATAATTTCTAATTCCTTTTTAATTCCGGACTGATTGTAATGCTATAAAATTATGTTATTTTAGGCACACTGTGAGAATAATAAACAACCCATTTTATATGAGAGAGCATTTTATTAGTAGTAGTAAATCAATCAGAATCAACTGAACTAATTATTGTGACATGTATTTTAATATACTTTCGTGTTAAATTCTTGGTCATTATATTGAATATTTTGTATAACCTTTGTCTATTTGTTGTAACGTAAGAAAATTAATAAATAAAGTATCGCGCGTGTTTATAGCTAAACTAATATACTGAAAATAAAAAATACTGAAATCATCAGTGAATCTATGAAAAAGATTGTGCGTTTTGCCAGACAATAACAAGTTACAAGTTGTTTATTTTTTTAAATTATTCACATAATTACTATCAGTTTACTTATACGAGATGTTCGGCTAGTGTCATTTTTAATAGAAATCACGATAAACATGATGAACCAGTGTGGTGTTTTATTTTATATAGCGGCATAAAGTATATAAAAAAGACAATACTATCAATGAAAAAAGATGATAAATTCAGAGCCTTTGTTGTATTGTTATGCTTTGTATTTTTCATATGAGGAGTCACCGTGTCCAGTCAGAGCTAGAACTGTCATGCTCAACAAAGTGTTATCGCACCACACCCCCCCCCCTCCCGCCGCTCCTGCGAGCTGTTACATCACACCTCTTTACTTTTTAATAACACTGTGTATCCCCTGTCATGTTAATAGAGCTCATTGACATAATTTAGTGCTTTATCGAATTTTACTGAATGATAAGAATATCTTAATTATATGAAATTTTTTATATTGTGTCCGTGATATTTATTTTGTGATCTAATTGTTTAGGTAACTCGACTGGTATACATATCAGAAAATACAATACAACGGTAAAAGTTAATGTTAGCAATGTGGGTACCTTTAACTTCAAAAACAAAGTATTCTTAGCAATTTTAAGGTTTCTTTCAACCGTGCAGCCAGAAGCTTACGTCAGCTTCGACCCTTAAATATTGTTAATCCTACAGAGTAATTATTATTCATTAAACAAATAACCTTAAGGGGGTCACCATTCGATCGCCGGGGGGGGGGGAGGGGGCTGGAGTTTTTGTCGCAGACAAATTATTCATTTCGACCCGACTCGGCGGCGCTCTGAAAATTTCAAATCTTACTACATTTTTATATAGAACAGTTCTTGAAGTAAATTATTGATTTTATGCAGAGTCTGCCCAAAATTATTTATTAAAAAAATACTCCAGCCCTCCCCCTGGAGATTGAATGGTGGCCCCCTAATATTTCGCACCTAACTATATTTATAGAAACCATTTTATACATGGCAAATTGTTACTCACGAATTCGTATACACAGCGTCATCTTAATCCTATTAATAAAATTATAACAAAATACATTTATTATATTCACAGCTCTTATATACGTAAGTAGTCCTCTATAGTTGGGTCATATCCTAGGTCACGTGACCATGGAGTTCAGTACTACGTTTTTGCAAATTGGATTTTTTGTATCAAGGAATGTCAGAGTGCAAAACTTTATTGAAGAAATGAATTCCTTGGCCATAAAAACACCTTATAAATTTGTTGTTTTTTATTACAAAAATGTGATTATCACAGTTTTTTCCAAATTTCATCATTAGTGTTTGTATTTTTTATTTTCCAGAAAGTGCCGCCCACACTTTTCAGAGGTGCTCATGGTCCAATTTTCTTATTTAATTCCTAGAGATGACAAAACCACCATATACGTAGTACTGGACTCTATGGTCACGGGACCTGAGGAGATGACCCAACAACTATTATATGGGTATCACAAGTATATGCCTGCACACAGCCACCACCTGTCAAACAACCCCCTCCTCCTCCTGGCCACAATACTCACACACATTAACCCTTGAAGCGCTGAATATTTTTTTGAAATCCTTGGAGACCAAAGGGTTTTTTTCAATTTGAAATCATCATAACTGTCTTAGATAGCTCTTCCCGATTCATTTGAATACCTATGTTATAGGTCTACAGCCATAAAAATTTAACTCTTACAGGGACGTGACCGACTTTATTCGACAGAATCTGACGTCTACAGACGACTAAAGTCGGTTCCGGCCCTGTAAAGGTTAGGATTGTATCGTAATGATGCTAATAACAAGTTTATCATTCGCTGATAGCAATAATAGAAATAAAAATAAATATATTCCGACCCTCACAACAACTGTCATAATAGCATTGTAAGATATGCCATTCTGTCAATTCAAATGCAGATTTTAAGGCTATATATGCAAATATATTTATTGATTATCTAAGTAACATTATGTTACACTTTCATACAGACTGGAACATGTTTATATTGTGTATTATGGATTATACCTTCCAGTTAGCGTGACAAGTGTCATCGACTCTTTAGTGCCACGTTTTGTTTTATTTTGCTCACACCTGTGAACAGTTGCAAGTTAATGTTCTGATTCTGACATGCAGCATTTTTGAAGAAACATTCCCTATACATGGAATCGATATATAAAAACACGTATCTTGCAATGCCTTTGTGTAGTAAATTTACATTCTTTATAGCAAGTGATAAATTCGAGGAGTCACAGAACCACAAATAAACATTTTATGAGGCATGTTTCCCAGGCACAAACCGATTTAGGTGTCGCATCAACACAAAACTTGGTCTACGCTGTCTCTGTCGATAACTGAACGGATAAGAGATAATACACACTACTGACACAAGACATAATAGAATAATAGCATTCTACAGCTTATTTTACATTCCTAACGTTACATTGGCATTAATTCTAACATTATATTGTTTTTTTTGTCAAAGTCACCACATGTGCAAATTCACTTCAGCTGACGATAAATTATTGCTTACTTTTTGAATAATAAATGTATACTATGTAGGTCTGCGTGACGCTCTGACGAATCACATAGTATAATTTATGATAATGATTGTAATTGAGTAAAGTACTAAACAATCAGATAGTTATATCAGTAATGTTTATATTAGACATATCGCTTCTTTTTTAATAATACACAGGGAGTAATATGTCATCATATCAAACGTGGTGTGAACAAAATTGTATTTAATTAGTTTGTGAGTGTGACAGGATCATGGGTACTTGTACAAGGGGACTCGATCAGCTGTTAATAACCCTATACTAGGCCCTATATGTAACTAATCACATTCCACGAAATGCACATTTGCGTGAAAATTACAAGGATGTACAATGATGATGATTACCTAATAGTAACTTCATTACATTTCTTTTCTTTCGTTTGTTTACTGTCATTTAATGTTATTCTTGTACAATTATTTATGATCTATAAGCAGTTCTAACTGTGATCATTCTATTTTAATATTATTATTTTCATTTCTTTATCATCACCATGCTTTTATGTATACGTTTGCACAAAGACTATTTTTGTCTATGAATCGCTCATCCCAAGATGATATAATTTGTCGTCTTCTATCACGTAAAAAATATGATACTGCTTCAGTTAGTGATCTCTTAAATTACTGTTGGCGGTTACTTCTAATTATCAGTCTCACTGATCTTGATACGCCACAAAGCTAGATTTCACTGAGGAGTTAGGCGCGTTAGAAGTTCGATATTAGATATATATGCGAATATAATGCAGGAAATTACCATTAAATTATCATGCTTAGTTTTATACTATGCTATTGACTAATAATTATTGATTGTTTTATGCTGACAAAAAAGCCAACATAACAAATTATATCAGAACCATAATTTCTTCGTTATGTTGTAGAATAAAAAAATTATGGAGTTCGCTTGTATTGTACTATAATTATTTCAGTGATGTATTTATACGTTAGACTTATTTTCTATTAAACACACGTTCTTGAAAATAAGTTTTAAGGATTACAGTTTGAGACTCAGCTAGAGGCTGTGTGCAGCTAAATAACGACAGTTATATTTTATTGAAGCGGAAAAAAGGATAGTTAAAATAACATGCGTTCGGTATATTTATTGTGAATGATATTTTCACGATGAAGATACAAAAACATAATTGCTGAAAAGCAAACTTGATTCAATATTTATTTTTCATATAATATAAAATCCTTTTCTAAAAGAGTTAAATCGACATGTATGCTATCTTTGTACTCCATAACATTAGGCACACGTGGCATAATATATATCGGTATGATTCAAATCGCACACATATCTGATTCCGTATCTGAATAATGTGACGAATGATCAAGAGCTCTATCTGGTCTTACACATAGATAATGCATTTTGTAAAAAGAAAAAAAACATCGAATCAAAGAAATATAAAGGCTCTTTGCATTTGTAAGATTTTTTAGACTAAATGTAATATTGCATTGTATTGTATTGTATTGTATATTTTAATTATAGTGACATGTACAGAAACATCACAATGACAATATAAATATGCTTACATTATAGCACTCAATCCATTTGGGCTTATAAGTCACTCCAAAATGTAAGTAGTAGAAAACATATATGCTGTACTCCCACTAATGAAAGATTAGCTCATGCCCGGCAAACACAAGGCATTTCCCCAATGTTGTTTTGATGTAAGCCCGCCGTCTTCGACGTCGGCCCAACATCAAAACAACATTGGGGAAATGCCTCGTGTTTGCAGGTTCAGCCTGTCACACGACTAGATCAGCTAATCGCCGCCATCATTCAGTTGTTATTTGTGACACATCTGCACGAAATGAGTCGCATGTCGGCTCCGTACAAGTTGTAAAAATGGGCAATATGCATGATATGGGCTAATAATAGCGAATTTTGTTTTTTTTGTCAAATGATGATGCTTTAAAGGCTGGAATTATCATTTTAAGGCCAGAAATGGGTTCTACGCCCCGATATTAGTCGGAAATGACATATTACATGATTGTGATTATCAGATTGTTTGGTAATTTGTTTTCAAAATGGCCGCTGGCGGCCATCTTGGATATTACCCATTTTAAAAAACGCTCGAAGTTAACCAAAGTCCACACGCCAGATTCTGAAAGTAGACATCCTAGGCTATAAAAATCAATCGTTAAAAAGTATAATTATATACAAAATTTCCAGGTTTGGCAGAAAAATCTTGTTTGGCCATTAGGGACTATTTTTTTTATAATATAAAGAGCTTACAATCAATTTTTTTGTCATGACTTTAAAGCCAATTTTCTCCATTTTCATTTTTTAAAATATTAACCCATTCGCTTCACTAAAATGATCATAACTCAGCTCCGGATCAACATAAATTAATGTTCTTGGTGTCATATTAAAGCTCCAGCTATGTGCTAGCCATTAACTCCATATTTTATTTTTCCGACATGAAACTGGTTATGTACAGATGGGTCACATTTATAGTAGAGAGTAGAATACCACACTTGGCCTGAACATATTACATAAAGAATAATCAATATTTTTATTAGCATTTATACGAGTTTAACAGATGCAATCAAACATGTATTTGCATATTCCAGAAGAACAGATGATAAGCTCCCCGACTGCGATATCACCATTACACCAATGTTGTTTCAGTTTTGATTTACCAGTTGACGTGGCATTATATATTCTACTATGCTCATTTAATGCAGGAGTAATGAAGATGAAGCTGTACGGTCGCTTGTGTACACTGTGTGCCGTGTGTTTTATGCTTGTAATCATACACATATTACGAACTCGCACAGAAATACAACAGCTTCTATTACAAAGAATCAAGAAAGATTTTCAGAATGACCATTTACCACCACATACAGTTGGCTTTCCAGTTTCATTGCCTAACTATTTGGATGATATAGATATGAACCAAGCTGAATGGATAAAAAATAGAGAAACTTCTGCTGATGGCCAATGTTTACAGATCAATCCACCAGAAGTTGAAGCAGATATAGACACTCACCTCATACTAGAAGAAGTTCAAACTGACGAAAAATGGCTGGATTACTTCAAGAAACTCAATAATCCTTTACAAAATAGTTCCGATTTAAGTCAGCCGCTGGATGTAATTGTTTGTCCGTTCTCTCATAACGATCCTGGATGGCTGAAGTCTGTGGATGAGTATTTCGAAGATGAGACTTGCCACATTCTGGATAACATGGTTAGTAAGCTGACAAAGTATCCTGATATGACGTTCGTCTGGTTTGAGACTGTTCTACTGGCTATGTGGTGGGAGAAACGCAATGAGAGTGTTCACAGTCAGGTGAGACGTCTGATAAAACGAGGCCAGCTGGAGATCTCTATTGGAAGTTGGGTGATGCCAGATGAAGCTAACACACACTACTTCGCTCTGATAGACCAAATGATTGAAGGGCACTCTTGGCTGACAGAACATGTAACTAGCATTAAGCCAGAGACTACGTGGAGCGTTGATCCATTTGGATACTCCTCCACAATGGCATACCTAAACAAGAAGGCTGGTTTCAAAAACATGATGATATTACGAGTACATGAATTGGTGAAATCAAAGCTGAAGGACAGACAAGCATTGCAATTTTATTGGAGGCAAGAATGGGACACATCTGGTGACTTGGATATTCCAACATATCTTATGCCAAGTTATCTTTACGAAGTTAGTTATGCGTGTGGCCCAGCTCAGAAAATATGTGCGCAGTTTGATTTCTCCAATAAAGGTGCAGAAAGTGCCAAGTTCCACAATGTATTTGTAGAATCTGTCACAGCAAGCAATGTTCATGAACGAGCGACGACTTTATTGGAACAGTATCATGCAAAAGCCTACACATTTAAAACAAATTCAGTAGTTTTTATACCTATTGGATCCGATTTTAAATTTGTGAGTGAAGAGGAATGGGAATGGCAGTATGGTAATTATTCCAGATTATTTAGCTATATAAATAATAATGAGAAGTGGGGTGCTACTATAAGATTTGGTACTCCTACAGATTATTTTAACATTTTAAAGAAAAGATACAATGAGAGAAAAATCTACCCCACACTGGTTGGAGATTTTTTTCCATATGTTGATGATACACAATACCATTGGGTTGGGTTTTTCTCGACAAGGGAAATATGTAAGGTGATGAGCCGTGAAGTTGAAGTGCACCTACGTGCTGCAGAAATATTATTTAGCTTCTGTTCAGCTTTATCAAAAAGACAAAGCAGTAAGACAAACTGGCTGAGTAAAATACAATCTACGTTGTCGTTGGCAAGACGAGAACTTGCATTATTTCAACATCACGATTCTATTACCGGAACATCGAGAGAACAACCAACTCGCCATTCTCTACGTCGCCTTGAGGACGGGTTAATATCTGCAAAGGCAGTCATTGTAAACAGCACCTGCTATATTTTAGGATTACCACAAAGTGAAAAACTACAGTTGAAATCACCAAAATTTTTGGGAATGACAAGAGCAGACGCACAGACGATTACAGTTTCGCAGATCGGGACTAAACTAATAATATTCAACAACAAATTGAGCAGCAGAGAAGAAGTCGTACGATTGAAGGTTACATGCTTCACTGTTGTTGTCAGAGACATCAATAATAAAGTTATACAAAGTCAAACAAATCCTGTACTGACAGACGGCGTTATCGGGTATGGTGTATTTGAATTGATATTTATTGTTCAGCTTTCTCCACTGAGCTTACAGACATATTACTTGCATAAGGTCAGCGAAGCCACCTATAGACAAAACAACCATCCGGCTTCAGTTAGTGTGGCTAACACAAGAATTTCTCCTACTTTGAAAAAATGGTTTCATGTTAAAAAAATAGAAGATTCTATTGTTAATCAGACAATAGAAAATCATTACTTTTTGCTGGAATTCAACGTGAAAACAGGAATGCTAATATCTGTAGTTCTGAAACACTCTAAAAAACATATTCCAGCTAAGTTGTCATTCATGTCTTATCTTAACTCACGAGGGGGTGCTTATGTGTTTTGGCCTAGAGAAAAGTCTAATAATGTGACATTTTCTGGTAAACCATCTGTTTATATCTATGAAGGGGTGGTCACTACAGAAGTGCACGTAATTCACAAAACTATAACTCATGTCGTGGCTCTTGTTAAGGCAACAGGCCTTCTAGGACTAGCAATAGAAATAAACAACGTTGTGCACCTCAAAAGCAAAGCTACAGAAGAAACTGTCCTCCGTTTTGAATCTGAACTGTCAGTGGGCAATCACTTTTACACAGATTTAAATGGATTTAAGGTGGTGAAAAGGAAGGCTTACAGGAATGTTGCTATACAGTCCAATTACTATCCTATGTCTGTTTTCGCTTTTATCCAGGATAATAACGTGCGATGCAGTGTGATTTCTGCTCAGCCGGTTGGTGTAACAAGCCACGTAGATGGTGGGCTTGAGATCATGCTTCATCGCCAGGTTCTCTCTGATGATTACAGAGGAATGAGTGAACTTGTAATAGATACAGTGCCCACGCCATCTCGCTTCTACCTGATGTTTGAAGAAATGCATTTCAGGAAGCACAAAAACAACCAGAGGCATCGACCCACAGCGGCTGCGCACCATCTGGCAGATCACATCCGGAATTACCCAATGGTTCTGTTTGCCAAATTGTCGAGTAAACAGTCTGCTTCCAAAGTTACATTGGGGGCTCGCTCGTTACCCTGTGACATGCAAATGGTGAATTTGAGAAGTCTGGCTAACCATAGAGATACAAGAAGTGGTGGCAGCACCGTTAGTGCGGCACTGATACTGCACAGAGTGTCGGCAGAGTGCGGTCCATACACTCATCTGCTGCGGAGAGAACTGGATTGTGATTTCTCAGCCGATGGCTATGTAACGCCCAGTAAAATGTTTAAAGGAATAACGGTAGATAATGTCACCGTCAAGTCGCTTTCCTTGATGTATGATCTCGGTCACATCCTGTCTGGAGAGAGGCTGAAAATAGAGCCGATGGAGATCGTTGTGCTTAATATAACTCACAGGTAGACTAAAACAATGATACCCAACAAGAACGAGACGTTCACCCAATGCTGGTTTATTGTTGGTCCAGCGTCGTAGACGATGGACCAACAATAAGCCGGCATTGGGTCATCATCGTGTGTTCATGGGTACACAAATACCTGATTGTAAAGCTGATTGTATACATGTGGTTTTTTATTTTAGCTAAAGTTAGACATGATATGGATACGGTTCAAAATTTTAAGATAAAGAATATTCTGCACTCCTATGGGGAAAAGGTATTTAGTCAGCCTATCAAAAAGGTTCAATTTAGTATTCGTATGGGTGTAATAGTGAAGTTAAATACATTATTATAATTTATGTAAATAAAAATTACTATTGCCATGCTGATTTCTGTGAGCGTGACATATTGATAATTTTATTATTTCAGATAAATCATCACGCCAAGGTTCGAACCGATGCCAATTATTATTATGCACGCTTCTGTGATGGGTTTTATTCAGATATGTTTGTTATTCAAAGCATAAACCTTGTTACTGTGAAGAGTTTAGATAGGCCTACTGTATAGATATTGTTATTAAACTGAAAATGATGTTGATATGTTATAAATACGATTGTAATGCATTTTCAGAGTATATTAAATACATTAGAATTACGTTATCATCGAAAAATAAATGAATGTATACAGTGTATGGACGTTCCATAAGGCTGGACCGGATATAGAGAGAGCTTTGACCCAGTCTTAGTCTTTTTACGAGGAACAACAAATCTATACGAATTAGTGGAACGTAGATATTTTCAGCATTTCGTCCAAACAAGTAAATCAGCCAGATATGCAGGTTGGTTTTCTTTTAGGGTTCGTAAAGTTATTGCGCATATTTTAAAATGAATGCAAAACTTGACAGGAAGCCAATGTAATCGTTTTAGATTTGGAACGGAACGACTAGATCGTGGGGCCTTGGTTACCACTCTAGCAAGGCAGTTTTGAACGCGTTGTAATCTAGCGATATCCTTTTCTGGCATATTGTGAAAAAGTGAGTTACAATAATCTAACTTACTACTGACGAGTGCCACTGCAATTTGCTTGGCGAGATCTAAGGACAGACTTTTTCGAATTCGACGCAGGTCACGGATATGATAGAATCATGTCCTACATGTTTGGGATAGGTGTTTTCAGAAATTCAGGCTACTGTCGAATAGTACACCAAGATTTAGCTGATGTAGATGAATGTCTTGACCTAGAAGTAAGCATGGGAAATTATTCAAGAATTTTTCTCGTTGAAGTTTGGTCCGAATAAGAAGAAATTCTGTTTTGCTAGGATTAAGCTTCAGCTTAGATCCTGTCATCCAGGCCGACACACCCATTAAACAATGTTTCAACTTCTCAATATGCATTATTGCATGAAGCCCATTGTAATAAGTTCCAAACTTGGCAGAGGCTTGTATTTTTATTTGTGGAGGCCTAAAATAGTATCCGAAATAATACTACACAGGACAGAACCAAAAATGCTAGGACATTTTTAGCAAGAATATCATTTTAACCAAATTTGTTAAAATCAATGTTAAATCAACATGAAAAGTATTTGTCATTGGAAAAGACGTTTCAAGCAAGATTAATAATGATGGTCACTATTTTCAGTAATAGGCTACGCCATTGTATATGTCACTGACAATGTATCCCAGAAAATCAGTATCTTGTGAACATATCAAAGATGACCAGAAATCAATCAATCGATCGATCGATCGATCGATCGATCGATCGATCGATCGATCGATCAATCAATCAATCAATCAATCAATCAATCAATCAATTAATCAATCAATCAATCAATCAATCAATCAATCAATCAATCAATCAATCAATCAATCAATCAAGTTGCTCAGAGGCGCACAAATACGTTGCTTGACTATGTGTGTCAAATTTGTATAGCATGGTATTGTTTTTTTAGCTATAGTACAATTACAAATGAATGAAGTAATAAAAAAATACACCCTGAAAAATTTCAACTCAGATTAAAAGCAAAATGGCTGACTGTCTGACATGGAGAATCCATTCAAATTTCAGAATACATGACAACCTGATTCACATATGCCATTATGACTGAGCAATTTCTTTTATATGTTCTCAAAAATAAATATTTTGAAAACAAGTCAACTCTTACGCTGTGAAATAATATGTTAGTCTTCTAAAAGCAAAAATCAACTTTGGACATTGTTTCGGTGGTATACGTAGGCCTACAACTGTAGTGCAAAGGAAAACAACAGTTCATTTGATGTTTGTATTGTAGTAGGGTCTACATGTATTAATAGTATGACAGTGATATTTGCTTCGTTGGTAGGCTTATAGCCAATTCACCGGTGGTAAAGATTGATTATTTTGCCACCACTGAGAACGCAACGCTCATGCATTTCTAGTGAAGCGTTTTAAATTAATATTTTTATTATTATTTTTATGGCTCTATCAGCATACACTCTATCAGCATACACGGCTGATATGATGACATTTACTCTGCACATTGAGTTGATGGAACTAACCGTGAGCAGCATTTTGTAAAAATAAAATAAATACGACCGCCAAAAATCCTATATATTTACAGCATCGGCCAATGTCTGATTATAGAGTCTATATCTACGATGCACAAGTGTACATAATGATATATGCACCGGCAAGCGCTATCATAGACAATCATAATAACTGATAATAGAACACCATGCCTGCACTCAACACGGTTCGCCTAACGTTACTGTGGTTGATGGTGTCACTATGCTTCGGAGACAAAATCTTACTTGTTTCTCATCAAATGGTGAGTCATCTCACCCAGATACATATGGTGGGTGAAGGCTTAGCCGGTAAAGGACACGATGTCTACAGCATTATACATGGTGCTGTGGATACGACCAGGCTACCAATGAAAGGCATACAACCAATCTACCAAAACACATCGCAACAAGATATTGATCGATTGAAGAACTTGGAAAAAGTAATAAGTAAGATTGTATGGGACAAAGACGCTACTAATCTAGAGAAAGCAAGTGGACCGTTGACAGAAGCAAACCATGCATGTGATGTGGTGCTACATGATGTAGAGCTGCTGGTCAATTTACGGGAACATCACTTTGAGTTGGCAGTTGTGGATCTTTTTACAGCTGCACCTTGTTTGTTTCTTCTACCATACAGCATTGGTATACCATACGTATCGATGGGGGTTTCTGCGGCCGGCGCATTTGCTGGCGGTACACCAAGTTTGCCATCTTTCGTTCCTTTTGCCGTTTTCCCCTTCTCCGACAAAATGGATTTCATCCAAAGATTGAATAATTTCGCCGTTGCACATTTTGTAATGAGCCCTTTCTTTGTCGGCAACTCAAACACCACTTTTTTGGAAGAGTTTGCTCCGGAGGTTACCAGCTGGTATGCATTAATGGAGAAGTCGCTCATACATTGTCTGTCAGGAGACCATGTTTTAAACTGGCCAGCTCCCAGCATGCCTAATGTCATACGAACACCGGGAATAACAATAAAGCCATCAAAAGCTTTACCTGATCATCTACAATCCATTGTATCAAGTGTGGGTTTACCAGTCATCATCGTCTCATTTGGGTCTTCATTCTCCAATCTTCCTCTGGATATAACAGAGAAGTTTGTCACAGCTTTCTCCCGAGTTAACTACACCATCATCTGGAAACTTGATGCCGAGTCCAGCAGTCAGGTGACCATGCCTGATAACGTGCACGTGGTCAGCTGGCTACCTCAGAATGACCTGCTGGGTCATCCTGCCACTAAACTGTTCATCACACACTGTGGTAATAATGGTCAGTATGAAGCCGTCTACCAAGCTGTTCCCATGATAGGATTCCCTCTGTTTGCCGAACAACCGTACAATTGCCATCGTATGGAATATCATCAACTAGGAAAATGCATGGATATCAATTCCTTTGGTCCTGATTTATTGGCTAATTATATTAATCAAGTGGCCGCCGAGGGTTCCATTTATGAGGTAAATACCAAGAAGAAGTCTGCTATCCTTCGTGACATTGAACCTCCTGTGAACACCATGGTGAGATGGATAGAGCACGTGATGACACATGGTGGAGAACATCTTCACTCTCACGCTGTAGACATGCCCTGGTACCAGTATTGGATGCTCGATGTATTATCACTCATCATCATAGTCATCGTTCTCATAATTGTTTCCGCTATATGGTTTGCTAGAAAACTCTGCTGCTCTCAACAAAAGAAATATAAACAACAATAATGATAGTATATTTTATCTATATACCTAATTAAATTGCTTAGATCATCATATGATTTTTTTTAGTTTATCACCACATTTTTCTAATAATAAAATAAAGATATACAGATAAAAAAACAGTGCTTGTATTAAATAGAAGCAGTTTGTCTTAGTGTGTGGTAACTCCTTTACTGCACAAACAAAACGGCGTGCCGCTATTTCGCATATTATGCCTTCTATTTTTATTGTTCACATAAATGATATAGAATTAGTAAGTGATTAGTTCAAAGTAATCAAATTGTATTTAAATATTTGCAATTAATTTGTATCTTGAAAATACCTCACTAACTTCAAGAATTATATATAACAGACAATACCGAAATAGAATCTATCACATCTTTCAATTCTGTTGATATTATCAACACTTTTCCTTTTGATATAATGAGAAATGATTTTCTTGGTTCTCTCCATGTCCTATATATATATTCTACAATATGTGTAGGCCTATGACTCTGTCGTGGTTGTACTTGTCGTCACAATAATTTAATAACCACTAAAGCTAACAGTTTCATATTAATATCAATGACAGACCTCATGGAAGTCTAGGTCAAGTTCAAATATCCTATATTTTAATGTCATAAAGGCTAATAAAGGACAAATATTGTCATCAAGATATCTCCACACCTACAATTTATATTACTTCCATATCTATACCAGTGATCCATATGATGAAACTCAAGGTCAAGTTAAAAGATTGTTGACCTTGACCTATTTATCAAGGTCACAGAGATCGATAAAGGAAAAACGTTTGTCATGAAGATATCTCCACACCTACAATTTGTATTGTTGCTTCCATATGAATACGAGTGATCCATATGATGTAACACAATGTCAAATTGTTGACCTTGACCTATTTGTCATGGTCACATAAAGTGATAAAGGAAAACAGTGTGTCCTCATGATATCTCCACACCTACAATATGTATTGCTTCCATATTAAAACCAGTGATCCATATGATAAAACTCAAGTTCAAGGATGGGTGACTTTTATCTTTTTGTCTAGGTCACATAGGCTGATAAATCTCGGTTCGTACAAATTGTATCGCTTTCGTATTCATACAATTGATAGAACTTAAACAACTTTTCGTCAAATTGGAAGATGGTGATCTGAGCTGTTTTTGTATTTTGTATTTCGATGTCTCAGAAAACTCTATAGGTCAAGGGGACAGGAGATAAAATAGGCCTACAAAGGCCTAATGTGATAGCGCAGGCATAAATTATATTGACGCATATATTATATGAGGGCAACCCACTGTACAGAAGCACTATGTGAAATGGCAGATACCGAGGTTTGTAGTCGAATATATTTTATCTTTGCTGTCATTCATACATATTTCTACGAATTTCTTTGACAGTATCCATGTGATTGAAAGCGAAATGTCTCTTGTCTAATGCAGTTGTGCTCTTCAAGAAATCGTCCACACAAATTATATTAATTGAATGCAATAAAAACCACTGAGGGTTGGGAACTCAATTAACATAATTTATCTTTCATACTGTCCGTGTGGCGGCTCCAACATGTAAGTGGTCATAAGCGAAATGTATCTTGTCCTATGCAGTTGTGCCGTTGAAGCAATCGTCCGGACAAATTTTAATAAATTAATGTATTATTCTCCAATGAGGGCTAGGGACTCAAATAACATATCCAAATGCACATTATATTTGAATTATTATTGCAACCTTTCTCATAAAAGTCGGTCACAGCACGGCCGAGATTGGCTGTAAACCAGGGTTGGGGCCAAAGTACTCGGTACTCGAATACCGATTTTGAAGTACTCATCAGTACTCAGTACTCCTACTTTTGAAAAGTACTTGTACTCGTACTTGTACTCAAGTCCTTTTAAAAATGAAAGTACTTTTAACGAGTACTTACGAGTACTAGTCATCTTAAATTGATTCAAAATAGCTCACAGACAAATCATAAATCATTATAGCGGGATAATTAAATAGCTGTTCTTAAAAAAAAGACAAGCGACGTGTATCTGGAAAACAGGAATACATGTTGATATAAATCATTTACACGTGATTATACTATACGGTAGGACCAGTAATTATTGAAGGGGAAGGCGTGATTTCAACAATGATGTCGCGCCATATTAAAATCACACTTACATAACCCTTTTTTTCGCAGCTAATCCCCAGCAAACATGAGGCATTGAACCAATGGTGGTATAATGTTGGGCCAACGTTGAAGACGAAGTACCAACATTACTACAGGTTTAATGTCTTGTGTTTGTTGGGACGATCAATCGGTATTTGCATAATATTTGCACAATATTGGCCCAATTGCGTAGACAGTTCCCCAGCACCGGACAAATAATGTCACTTGAGTGAACAAGTAGTTTATAACTATTATCTTATAAACAGTTGAGACTCAGTGTCGACTAAGATATATTAACACTGCCATAGCTCATACAACTCTGTACCAATGTTGTGTAAGTACTAAAAACACGACAGCGATAACGCGACGTCTTATCTACAGTGACCTTACAATACCGGGCCAATGTCCAAGACATTGGGCCAAGAATTAATCAGCATTGTACCGAGAAGACATAGGATTAACACGTGATATAACAGTGCTGTTCAAGCACAGATGACCTCAGTAATTAGACGGCAAACATCACCCTTTAACTGCGGGACAATACTCTTATTTGTATATCATTATTACATATCATTTTATAAAGCGGTCCATCAAAAAATCAGATCGCTGTACATACTAAAAACAAGAAAAAAATAAAAGTAGACGAAGTTATGCAACAAGTTCAGAAGACGTTAGGTGTCTAACGAGCTAAACAACCCTAAAATGTACAATATACATTGCGTCAGGTCACCAGTAAGCAGCAGGTAATATTTTTTTTTATTATTGTCTATTTTAACATCGTGATTATGTAGTTTTTCATTTGAAGCTATAAATGGAGTCAGCAATAATAGCTGCAAATGAGAAAAGATGTAATTGAACACGTTAGTGTCGCGTAAGGGTTAAAGGAGTGAGGTTACATAATGAGTCAATTGTAGGCCTGCGACGGCTTTAAATAACCCTTTCCGTCCCCGAAATGTGATGTCGGACCGAGTATAAAAATAAATACAACAGTGAGGTGCTCTTCCTATAAATCGCATAAAAATGTATTTTTAAACTAATAGTAGGATAGTATATCAGCGTATGCCCAGGTTGCATCTTGTAAGGATATACATGAATTATGGTAATACATTTGATTTTATATAACCAGCAACTAATAAAGTGTGTCTGTTATCACAAAACAATTCTGCAGTGCAAAGCCACAAGGCAGTTCTGTTCACTTTACAAGTAAGCAGATACTGTCTTTTGGATTTTCAGGCCAGAATTGCGATCCGTGTACCCTTAATAGCCTTGATCTTTTCCATGACACAATGTGTGTTCAGGCTCATCTAAACGTTTTTTACAGTGGCGGCCAAATGTTCCTGGCACTGGCCCAAAATTTAAACATCATTAGAACTACTGCAAGTTTTCAAGCTAGCGTGTTTTGCAACGTAAGGCTTTGAAGACAGACAATTTATATATGTATTCATTTATCTATTATGATTCGCCAAATAGGCCTAAATGGCATCAGATATGCAATATCAATAATAGGCCTGTCCCATAAAATATTATTTTCACCACTCACATAATTATATCTATATGTGACCCGATCTAGCAATATGAATCGTAAGTTGCATATTTAAATATCGGAGTTATTAAGATATCCCAAACATACACAAAATTATATTTAAAATGGTATATCACATAACTAACGTGTTTAACTCCGAAAATATGACTCGACAAACTCAGAAAAATATGAAGTCCGAAAATGTATGAGAAAATGGCAATTGAATTTCAAAAAGGCTATTTCTGCACTTTTGGAAAATAACACACAATTGTATTAAAATAAACTAAATAGAAGAAATATTCATTACCACCTCCATTTTCTTAATAATCGTTTGCCAAAGTGCGACTTAAGATTCATTTTGCTAGATCGGGTCAAATATATCAACATGAAGTAACATACTGTAGATCTGGTAATTTTCGCGTGTTTAAATTTTCGCGAATTTCTGATTTTAGGACTTCTCACGAAGTTCAGAATTCGCGAATTTCCACTTTTCTTTAGTAGCGCTATTGTAACGATAATTTCCGCGAGATTCTCGAATTCGCGAATTTGTCCTCCTCGCGAAATTTGCGAAAATTAAAACCTCGCTAATATTACCAGATGTACAGTATATCATAATCATTTTTTTATTGAATAAATTTCATGTAATTATTTTTTACAATCAAAGTACTCGGTACTTGTACTCAAGTACTTTTGAAAATCCAGTGCTTGTACTTGTACTTGTCAATTTTTCAGGTACTTGTACATGTACTCGAGTACTTTTGTCCAGTACTCGCCCCAAGCCTGCTGTAAACTGTCACCGGGTGATTGGACCTCGCCTGCACCTCAGACTGTTCTCTCAATTCGTTTTAATCCCCGACTGGCGTGGACGGTGCTTTTAACCATTAAAGCGCTGAAATATTTTGTCTATAAACCATGGAAACTAAAGTGTTTTTTTTAATTTGAAATCATCATAAATGTCTTAGTTACCTCTTTGCGATTCATTTGAGTACCTATGTTATGGGTCTACGATCATTAGAAATATGTTTGCTTTTACAGTGCGGTAATCGACTTTAGTCGTCTGAATCTGACGTCTACAGACGTCAGATTCTGACGACTCAAGTCGATCCCCGCGCTGTAAGGGTTAAAGGGACAGCTGAAAAATCTGTGACCACAGATTCGAATCTGTGGGAACAGATTTGAATCTGTAGGAATAGATTCCAATCTGTGGCCACAGTTTTAAATCTGTGGCAATCTGTGTCCACATATTTTGTATATTCAAGTTTCCAACGGATCACACTTTGTTAATTATTTTATTATCGTATCGTCTCCTCGTACATGTATGTAGGCCTGTCATATAAATTATGGATTGTTTAAACGTACTTTATTCCAGTAAAACTATAGACAAAACTAAAAACCACCTTTATTAGTTGATTTCAATGGTTACACTTTTAATTGGCATTGTTATTTCAAATTTAAAGCACCAAGAATTATAAAAAAATGGCATGCTTCAATTGAAAGAGATCATTACGCTGTATTATTCTGGCTGAATCAGCTCGACTTTATTTCCATTTATCTTGGTTAGAAAGAAGTGATTTGGTGCAACCTGGTTTATTATCATCAACGTGGGGTTATCAGAGAGCATTTCGTCGCCTCGATCATATAATTTGAGTAGCAGATATGACACTTCAGCTCTCAGGCGACGATTTGTTAAACGTGCTTCATTTGAGTCCGCATAATTTTACTTTAGCATACACAATCCGAAAGTAACTTTTTTATGTTAACTAACGAAAGTTTAGCCAACGAAATTAGGATTATTCAAACCAATTACATGTCATCCACATTATGACGGGTACATTAATTAGGCCACTAACTATACTTTTTTCGGTGTTTTAGATGAGAAAATATCTAATGAGGGAGGGAGGTAGAAACATTTATGAAAAAAAAACACTTTTTGCCCATTTCTGGAAAAATTATTGAGGGCGATAAAAAACAAACTCGTGACTGGAGAAGCCAATAAGAGCAACGGAAAACAACAACTTTGAGTATATTTTATTAAACTTTAAAAAAAATGGTGCGGTAAAAAAATGTGCGGCCTTATAATGCGCGCGCTCATTTTTCAAATGTGATGATGTGACCTAAGCCAACAGATACCAGTTAATTTCTCGTTATTTGTGTGTATACATATCGTGACATATATACATAACGCCATCGTGGGATGTGTTACAATCGTATTTTTATAGGGCAGTAAACCAAAGTCACAGAACATGTAGATTAGTTTGAAACTGTGGCCACAGATTGCAATCTGTTCCCACAGACTCGAATCTGTGGAAACGGATTGCAATCTGTGGCCACAGATTTGAATCTGTGGGAACGAGTTCGAATCTGTTGAAACGGATTGAAATCTGTGGCCACAGATGCAAATCTGTGGCCACATATTCGAATCTGTGGCCACAAATTTCAATCTGTTCCCACAGATTTCAAACTGTGGCCACAGATTGCAATCCGCTCCCACAGATTTGAAACTGTGGCCACAGATTTGAATCTGTGGCCGCATATTCGAATCTGTGGGAGCAGATTTGAATCTGTGGCCACTTGGCTATCATAATAATTATATTTACTGTGTGTAATATGTTATAATTATTTCAATGGTTTTAAGTAATAATTTGCACATTTACTTGATTTACTTAGGTGTGGTGAAGTACTTGGCTATTTTTCCATTCACTTTAATATTTTTTCATTTATTCCGTGATGTATCTTCGTGAATAATTATTCTCACTGGTTTAATGTCAAGACGACATTTCTCGGAGAGGGGGAGTATGTGACAGTGTGGTTTAGACTGCACTGTGCCGATCAGGTTTCATAATTATTTCCACTGTGAAGTCCGTAGCTGTCACCTGGTGAACCCATTACTATTTTACCAGACCTGACATCTGGTGTTGTGGTATAGGCGTCCGCCGTTGCCATGGTAAATTCTTCTTTACTGGGCTATTTCCGTCAAGCCGGGATATTTGAAGATCATTCATTCATTCTGACAGTTGACAGAGGCAGATAGATTTATTCTAAGTATCATGTTGTTTGATATCAAGTCATGTAGAATACTATGAATGATATATAGCCTCCTATCATGACTGGTTGGCTACCTTAGTGTGTTGTGAATGACAGGGTATTAGGCTTATCTGCGGAAAAAAAGCCTTCTTATCAAACTTTTCGATTTTATGTTCTTGAATATATCACAGAAAAAAAGTCCCGAGAAATATAGCTTAAAGAAAAAAATTGACAACACTTTAAATAATTCACCAATTTACACAAATTACGTTAATTTCTTGTCCATTCATCAAATTTCGGGACCACTTTTTTGCACAAAAAAACGAGACTCATTTATAAGTCAAGAAAGCTTTCTGAGCAGGTTAGGTTGGGTTATACGCCAGAAAAAGTCAGAAAGAAGTCACTGTGGAACCAACAATTCAAAATGACCGCCATTTTCATAAACATGATAGATATTTGCTACCCGAGGTGATCTAAATCTTCATTTTTTTGCCAAATTGTTCATGGGTCACGGAAAACGTCTCGATATTCATAATTAGGGTGCGTGTTACAGTTAAAAGAGAAATCCAAGATGGCCGTCATTAACTGAAAAAGGGCTCAACGTTGGCGGCTGAAGTTAGGCCTGTTACCATTTGCTATGAAGCTGAAACACATAATTTTTGTCGATTAAAAACACAACCCAGGTCTTCAGCATTATCTTCAAACATTATAATTGGTACAAATATTACAAATAAAATACGTAATTGTCCCACTGTCGTGTAAATTGATTCAAAATATAATTCGACCTAGCTGTAAACCAATTTTACTGTGTATACTTTCCAACTTCTCAGGGGTCGTATTCTCGTACAAATTACGATATATCGCAGGCTTCTGATTGGTCGAGATGTTCATCTCGACCAATCAGAAGCCTACGATATATCGTAACTTGAGTTACGATATATCGTATGGCTTCTGATTGGTCGAGATGGACATCTTGACCAATCAGAAGCCTACGATATATCGTAACTTGAGTTACGATATATCGTATGGCTTCTGATTGGTCGAGATGGACATCTCGACCAATCAGAAGCCTACGATATATCGTAACTTGTACGAGAATACGGGCCCAGTAATTCCCCTGACACAAAACAAAAGTGTCTGGAGTAATATTTGAAAGAGCTATGGTTATATAATTACTAGTCATTTATCGCCTTCCATACAATACAGTGTGAATTACAAATAAACATGTGTAACCCATGTCATCTAGTGCAGACAAACTTACATGTAGGTCATATAATTATGTATTGAACACTCTTTAAAACGGTCGAGCTGCTGCCTTGAATTGTAAGGTCTTATTAGAGGATTTTGCGTTTTATTTTTAGTTATTTACGTAGTTTATGAAACGCTTATACGGTTGTACTTCTTTGTTTTTTTGAGTCCCGTACTACTGGTACTATTGATTACTTGCAATGGTGAGTTATGTTTGGTAACTAAACACTAGGCTTGAAATATTTCCTTCAGGCTGTATAAAATATCTTGAGGGCTTTAGCTAAGTCGTCTAAACGTTAAGAGCTATACTGCCAAACAAAAGGTTTTCTCTTGACATTGCCTGCGATTAAACCAAAGTTTGATAATAACTGATTAGTTTTAATATACAATTAATTATTTTCATAAGTGAATATTTTAATGCTCAGTATGATAAGGTGAAACGTTAAGCAAGGTCGAACGTGACTGAAGTAATTTGCCCTGAAATGGGTCACTATTCTGTCTCATGGGCGGGGGCCCTAGGGTAGTGGTTAGCACCGCTGCCTTTCACGCCGGAGTTCGGGGTTCGGTCCCCGGTCTCGGCGGTTTGAAAGAAACAAAAATGTTCCTTCCCCATCCACGTGTGAAAGTCAGTATTGTGGGGAGCCTCCGTGACCGAGAGGTAGCGTGCTCGGCCTCAGACCGCCAGGGCTCGAATTTCGAATCCTGTGTCTGGAGGGCAGTGTCATCTCAATCATCTCATCATCATCAGGAGGTTCTCCTGGCCCAGTTTAGCCTATATGTGCACAAAGGTGGCCTAAAGCCCGATTCATTTCATTTCATTCTGTCTCATGTTTTTAAAAGTTGAGAAAAATAAATTGAGATTTAGAAAATATATCTAAGGCATTACAAATGACAATATACATACACTTTTTCTTATCAAAATTACAAAATATTTTTTCGAAATTTATCTCTACTCTTTATTGGTTCTGTGATAGTGTTAGTATTGATGAAAAAATATATAAGCTATTTTCTCTTACTTGGTACTTCATTTCACACAGCGGTATAGCCCTACGCCAATTTATATCGCTATGTTTGCAATTTAAACTCATCGATTTTCTCAAAAGTAAGACAATCAGATATTTTAATTGTACTTTTGTGACCAATAAATCTTTCAATTTGTTGATGGGATAAGATGTGTATCTTAGCCGACACTATATCTAAACAATACATCACATTTAAACTTTGCTCTTCTGTGACAACATATGCAAACTGCCTTATGACAATGAGTCTGATCACGATTATGTTTTGTCGCGTCTGTGAGCTCGGACCACAGAGGATTCAGGCGCTATAGAAGTTGTTTTCTATACATGTCAAACTGTGTCACCAGTAGATTCGAGATGTCCATGTAGCTATAGTAGGCCAAATCGCGACTGGCAACCAACAACCCACCAAACACAAAACATTTGTATAACATTTGTACAACGTCGGCCCAACGTCTTTGACGTTGGGCCGACGTTGTACAAATGTTATGCATATGTTTTGTGTTTACTGGGTAGCTACATCCCACAATGACGTTTTATAGAAAGTTATCTATTCCATAAATAATCAATCTAATATGTAAACATGGTAAACGTGATATACTATATAACCATGTATAAACCACAATGAAGTTATATAAAACTTTTACCACTGGGTTATTTCTCCAATTATGCCTTTGACAAAACAGGAAACACTTGATTCGACAAAGGGGCATAGGCATAAAAACCCACCTATGACGTTGTATATTTTATCTCCTGTATTTGTGTTATTTTTAACATCCACATAAAATAAATATTTCCTGAAAGATAATTAATCGAAAATGAATGATTTCTTTTAAATATGTTGATTCTGTCTCTTGTAGTCCGTATTACGCAGAAGAGGACACACAACAATATTCATGTATTTATGTACAGCTTAAAAAAATATACACATTAATTATTAATCAGCAAAGCGAAACGACATAATATGGCTATAATAAAATATATATATATATCATATATATATTTTTATTATAGCCTTTTAATTAATCTTGCGTTTCCATAAGTGCACCAAATTTAAGTAACATTGAATCAACAGAAATATTAGTATATATTCTATCAAAAAAAGAAGATTCTCAGTTTTATTTCATACAAAAGGCTTACAAAACCAGATATATATATGATTTGATATCTGAGAGGCTGCGATAGATGGATTTTGTTTTGTGAAGAATGTTGTTTATTTATATAGCTCCTAAAGTCTTCGTGGGTTGTATAATTATATAGGTCCTAAATAATTATATATATACACACACATTAGAAACACCTTATTATTCAATATTTCAGCTACCCGAATAATAATTATCGGGTCTTTCAACTACCCCAATAATTCCACTCATTTAGTTAAAATCGAAAACAAAGCTAAATGACGGAAAACTACAAATTGTGATTCAATCCGGAATAAAAGATTTAAATATAGACAAGGTCACTTCACCGGCAATTACACTTGTTTACGTCTCTTCGTGTTCAACAGATATACCATGACGAGACGTCCATTAGCCTTCATCCTGCCAAGGTAATTTATTTCAATTTTCACCCACTTGAAGTTGTGTCTCGCTACCGCGACCCACAACTTCAAATGGGTGATAATTACTTATTTATTTTAATTTAAGACGAAACATTTGAAAATCCTGATGTTTACGCACACATTTTCCTCCCGATAGCAGTGATTTGATCGACTAATAAAAGAGGTTAAAAACGGCAATACTGCCGTGCGAAGCCAAAAGGCAGTATCTGCTTACTCTACGAGTAAGCAGATACTGCCTTTTGACTTTGCAGAGGAGAATAGTCCTGATCAGCAGGATAAGGGTCAACCCTCCCACCACCAACATAGTTCATCTAATTATATTCCACATCTAGATGATAAGTGCTGGTGTGGCCTGATTTCATAGACATATACACCTGAGTATAGCATCTCAGAATTGCCTAATTGTGATGACTACTATCAGCTTGTATTCAATTAATTGCATTCCAAATATGCCATGGTTCAATTCAATGTGGCGGAGCTCAAAGGGTTACAACTGTGTCCTGACCTTGGGGTAGTTTGTCGTAAGTCAGGCTTATCGCAATGATGCAAAACAGTTGGCACAACATCGAATGCCATTTATTGAATAAAATAACAGGCTGTTTGAATTGGTGACACTGGAAAACATCCAGCACTCACTTGATTAAAGTAGGCCTAACCTATTTGAACTTAACCCTTAGACCGCCGGTGCCGCATATATTCGGGTTTTCATTTTTTATTAGCACATTAAGTACCACCTTTTAAACATGTTAAAGATGAAATGTGACATCAACCAGCAAGATTTGAAAAGAGTTGACCTCCATTTTGTCAAATCTGAATAATTTTCACTCACTTGAAGTTGTGGATCGCGTCAGCGAGACACAACTTCAAGTGGGTGAAAATTCAAATTGAATAATTTGGCGGTTAAAGGATTAACCCTTAGAACACTGATGTCGACTACAGTAGACATTCTCTGTTTTTTTAGCACCTGTATAGCCCCTGATAACCAGTTGTTAAAAATGAATATGCCTTCAATCTTGAAACACTGATATATATATTGGGACTTCAATTTCACAATTTACACAAATTTTCAGTCACTTGAAGTTGTGTATCGCGGTAGCGAGACACAAATTCAAGTGACTGAAAATTTAAATTGAATATCTCTGTGAACTAAGGGTTAACCCTTATCCTGCTGATCACGACCATTTTTGTTTTTAATCTGTTTTATTAGTCGACCAAATCACTGTTATTGGGAATTAAATGTCCGTCTAAGCGTACATTCTATATAGGCCGGGGGCCAGATCTAGCCCTCGTACTCACAAAAGCTAAGAAATTTTCACTGCGATTTTTACTTAGCTTGACCCTTGAAACATATCAAGTTTTGATTCTTTTTTGCCAAACAGGACGCTTTAAGCCCTAGGGCCTATTTTACCGTTGTTTAGAAGGACACTAAAATAAAATTGACAACAATTCGAAAAATTGTTCAAAATAGTAGTAGATTTATTTATTTTCGCTATTGTTCTAGTCACAGACCTCGGCCATATACACATGTAGGTCACTGAAATATATTTGTGCCCAGATTTTATTTTCAATATTTTTTTCAACTTTTTTATCAATACGGGCGCCTAAAAAAAACATTATAAAATATGTCTAAAGTTTAGAAATCTGTCGTTTTAGTTGAGTTCTATTAAGAAGCAAGCTAGTTCACAAAAAGTTTCCCCTTTATGTCCAGAGGGGACTGCAAGTTAAAGTTTATCAAAATCTGTTGCCAATTTTTTTCTATAACTACATATTTAGGATACGCGCGTCTTTATCACGAACTCTAATTTGCGGTAAAATTCAAATGTGCTGATATTTCTGCCTCCTGTAGGATATTATAATCAGGTTAACTCGACATGCTATGGTTATTTATTATTATATTTGTTATACATGAATCTCATATTTGTGTTTGTTTACATTTTTACGGAGAACTGAATAATATATAAAGTGACACTTTGAATGCTAAGGCTGATTTTTTTGTTTCTAAAATACTATATCTACTATGGCTATTTAACATTTTTATTAACTTGATTATTTCATGTTTATCTCATATTGATGTTTATGTTTACATGTTGTATGGAAAATTATATACATAATGACACCTTGAATGCCAAGGCTGGGTTTTAAAAATAAATGTAAAATAATGTAAAGTAAGGCACAATGTTTGAGACTTAGTAGGTTGTATCTTGATCATTATGGCATTATTCTAATATAAACGAAGATTATAACAGTAAACATAACTTTCTGTCTACATGTTTTATGGAGAACACACTAATATGTATATATAATGACACTTTGAATGCTACTGAACAATGTTTGAGACATTACATGTCGACTGGTATATCGAGCATTATTTTACAATCCATATATCCCTAAAGATAAAAACAATAAACAGATGATAAATATGTTATATTTATGCTAATAAATGATCATAAGCACAAGGTGAAATTAACATTCCTTGTTTTTATACAGCTAGATGTATAAAATTAATTTCAATATACTGATCTTTCCCGATCAGAAAATAGTCATGCAACATAATTTAATTCACATGATAATTTAAGTTTAATTCACACTCCTCATCACACAAACACTTTTAGTAAAGAATATATATATTTACTCTTAAATATAGAATAAATATATTCAACATTAATTTTAGCAAAAATATAGATATACCATACAACAAGCAAACAAATAAATTACCGCTTAATTCTTAAATTTGGAATATTGTTTAACTCCAAAAAGAATGCTTGTGGAATTTTGTTAATGTTGTTTCATGCTGTTTCATTCAACATATTTACTTCAAACATCATGGCATGTAATGCTTCGCTGAATTTACATCTATCATAACCAGCTGCCGCACCAACGTTATACACAAAATACAGGCTTCAAAATAGTGCAAGAGCATTAGGGTTGAACCTGGAATAAAATTGCAGAAAGCTGATTTCTTCAGGAATGATACATGGACATCTCCCCAGACGAATGCCGAAGAGTCCCCAAAAATCCCCTTTGTGCATTTCTTTTAATTCAAGATGGCCGCCACCATTTAACGCCATTTTCGAAAAAACAGGGGTATACTACAATTCCTCACTTTTGCAGTTAAAAAAAAATATTCAGGTGTCTCTACTTATGTTTGAGCACACAAAGAGTTCATCCAGATGATCAGAAATGATATCAGTACTTTTCTCAATACCAAAAATCCAAGATGGCCGCCATATTGATATATTGAGTATGTTGAGCGATCTCTTAAAAAAACGAAAATATGAGGTAACTATCTCGTTGTTGAGCCCAAAATATATTTTTTGCCTAAACCCATGGAGTCTAGCACTTATTTAGATCACCAATATTTTATTATATTGAATTTATCAACATGAATCCCACATAGCTTAATGTTATGTAACGTAATATAACGCCATTTTTTCCAAAAAAAACAGGAGTATACCCCAACACCTCACTTTTGCGGTTAAAACAAATTTATTTTGGTGCCTCTACACATGTCTTAAGGCACAAAATCCAAGATGGCGGCCATTATGTCAAGCGTCCCCCCCACCTCAGAAAATCACGTACATGCCATAATCATCATATTGTTGAAACTTTTTTTTCAGAGCCATCGAATCTAGAATATATTTCCATCACCATTTGTTTTAATATAATGTGCTTATCAACACAAAATCCAACATGGCTGCCATATTGGTTATCAACACAAAATCTAACATGGCTGCCATATTGGTTAGCTCTTTTAGCGCTGGTGGCACGATTAAGCGATGTCCAACTGCTTCATTCTATGGAAAATGTAGATAAAGATTTATCAAATTTACAAAATCTCATATGTCAGAAATCATTGATTAAAAATTCTAACATGTCTCATTTTTAAATATAAGGGTATTTTTCATCCATTTGAAGCTTGAGATAGCGTAAGAAATTCCTGTTTCAAACCCAACGACTAATTCCAATGTAGGTATTTTATATAGTAGGCCTATATAAAATGTTTTTCGATTTTGGTTAAGTATTAGTTGTGACTATTCTAGGATATGAATATTAGCTAATTTTGTGTGAATGTACATAATAACAGAGCTAAGTACAATATTACACCAGCTTGAACACGTGTCCTACGAGACTGTTGGTTATTTACATGTACTACTAAATAAGAAAAAGTTTTAAATCACATCATTTTACTGGCAGAGTTTGGCCATCTATAGGCCTACGTAATTTGGTCAATTTCCTGAAAATGGTATTAAATACCTTGGATTATAGATTAGAATATTCAGATATTTTATTTGAATATTAGTGTATTACGTAATAAATATATGACACTGTATGATATTTAATGTGATATTACATTGAAATGTCAGACTATGACATCAAATTAGAGGATGTGACAGTTTAACGTCAGGATATGATAGTTTTATGTCAGGATATATGAATATGATATCAGGATATGACACTTTAATATCATGTTATGTAATATAATGTCCAAACATTGGTGTTTAATAATTATAGCAAAATCACGTTATGATGGCTCAATACAGCTTTATAAAGGCAGTATATAGTGGCTAAACATCACGTTGCTGTATTAAAATGAAAAGATATGGCATCATATTATCACGAAATGCATTACAATTTCGTGATTTATCATTTTAACATCACTATGACATTTTAATGTCAGGATATGACATTTGAATATTATGATATGGTACTTGAATATTATGATATGACTTTCTACATTGATGCAATGACACACTGAGGTCACAATAAAGCATTGATTATGTGTCATTATAATGACAAACATGTTATTATAATATCGAATATTGTATAATAGACTTGTCGGATTAAGACATTAAAATAGGAAAAACATAAAAAACAGTTTGAAGTCAGGATCTGGCATATTTACGCCAGGATATTAGATTGTGATTTATCGGAATATGGCACTTTAACGTCATGAGATGGTATTATAATGTCCAAATGTTGTCCTTTTATATCACACAATAAGATTTGAATGTCAAGATATTCCATTTTTTATGATAGGATATGGCATTATCAAATCAAGATATGGCGGGCTTGGCGGCATTCTAATGTGACATTTTAATGACTGAATATGACACTACAATATTTTAATGTGACCATAGGATGTCAGGATATGTCACTTTAAAGTCTGGATATAGCATTTTATTATCAGGATATTATATTGTCATGTCAAGGTATAACATTTCAATAACATTATATTGAGAGACGCACGTTACCATATGGTAATACAGAATCGACATAGAACATTCCAATATCAGGATGGCACATGTCAGTTCAACATATATATCGCAATATAATTCAGTATATAAAGTTATCTACATTGCTCAAATACCGGTACTCCAAAACTGCCAACAACAAAAGCACTTCGGAAGATTAAATAAAATGGAAGGTAAGATAGGGTTAGGACACATGCTCTTTGAACAGCATGTGGCCTTGCCCTTTTTCACTTTCATTTCCTCTTACACTATAATGTCATATTGTCATGTTAATGTGCTATATCATGATATTATAATGATATCGTGACAATACACTAAAACAATCTGTCACTCTAATACCATACCGTGATGCCTAACCACCATATCCTGCATTTATAAAGCTGTATCCAGACATCATAACGTCATTTTACTATAATAAAGAGCAATATTTGGACACTACAAAACCATATCATGACGTTATTGTGTCTTGTCCTCATATTATCATATCCAGATATTATCGTGACATAAAAAGATCATATCCTGACGATAAACTGTGACATCAATTAATTTAATGTCATATTCCGATATTCTGATGTAAAATCATCTCATTACAACACCATACAATGCCATAACTTCATTACGAAATATATATATCCTAATATTCAAAATGTAATATTTGATATTTAAATAATATATTTCATGATATTAAACATTTTGACATTGGCAGATCACGGACAAAAGTAAGTATTTATAAGAGCATTGTTACATGACGATTATCAAAGATGTACATGTAACGTGTGAGGCGCAAGTCCTTATCTTGTAATTAATTTTTGCTAGAAAGCCTTCCTTCAACGTCACCTACTGCCCCAGTCAACACGGGGCATTAATCAAATTCTGTTTAATTTTTGGGCTAGCGTCAAAGACGGTCAGCCAATATTAAAACAGCATTGCATGAATGCCTCGTGTTTAAACTCCATTATGATACAGAGCATATTTTTCTGTACAGGAGGGTGTGGAATCTACAGTCTGGGAACTGATTTTATCTCATGGTCGTTTGTCACCAACGCAAACTGAAAGAGCAGTCGCTCCAGAAAAAGTTCTAAAAAGAGTAAGTTGCGGGTGCAGATTGGCTTGTTCAAAGGTGGGGGACGTGATTGATATTGAAAGGTTACAAGGATACACAAAAAAAAGTGAAAGTTCATGTAGACTAAGTGGCTTAGCTTCAATGATTCATAATATTTACCTATGACGGAATCACGTTAGTTGTGATGCGTACGCGGGTGGGTCTACAACATGTGCTCAACGATCCAGTCGGTTTATTTTACACCCCAATGCTATTAAGTTTACTTTGTATGTATCTTACACAATACTGATTGCCGTCCCGTGTGCGCATCAGTTGTTGCAGTATTATCATACACGTAATGATGATTTACAACCTTTTTCAAATTTTCAATACTTAACTGCAACAGTTATATCGTGATATTGTTGTATTGAGCAGGTCGCTTAGAAAACAGGACATACTTGCTCAATGTATTGTAAGAAAGCAGGACAATGATGGTTAGAAAGCACGACCCTTTCTGATAATACTTTGCTGGATATCGTAGATTTGGGAGGATAATATTTGAGCAGGTGGGATATCGGTTTGATGTATTCGACAACAATGTATATTCAGACGATTTTTTGACGCGGCAGGTTTATCCATGTTGAAATAAAATCAACAAAAGTGTCAATTTGCATGCCGATATCTAGTGAGCAGGCGTCTTTTTAACCTTATAAACACAGCAAATCGATTCCAATTCGTACATGTGTTTGCAAGGTGGTACAACAGTTATTCATAAAATATCTAATAAAACAATTGAACACTTTTAGGATATGTAAATATGCGAAAACGGTGAATTACTGGTCGTCATATGCGCTTGTTGACTCATTAGAAAGCAGGACACCATGTTAGAGAGAGTATCACGCATGACACCATGTTAGAGAGAGTATCTGCATGACAGATCTACAGAGGGTGCATGGGTTTGGCCAAAAAATACATCTTAGGTTCTACAACGAGATAGATATCTCATATTTTCATTTTTTTAAGAGATCGCTTAGCATAATCAGAAAAATATGGCGGCCATCTTGGATTTTTGGTATTGAGAAAAGGGCTGATATCATTTCTGATCATCTAGATCAACTCTTTGTGCCTTAAAACATAAGTAGGGACACCAATTTTTTTTTTACAACTACAAAGGTGAGGAATTAGCGTATGCCCCTGTTTTTTTCGAAAATGGCGTTACATGGTGGCGGCCATCTTGAATTTAAAAAAATGCACAAGGGGGATTTTTTGGGTCTCTTCGGAATTCGTCTGGGGAGATGTCTAGGTATCATTCCTGAAAAAATCAGCTTTCTGCAATTTTATTCCAGGTTCCTGTGTTTTTTTCACTAATGCTCTTGCACTAAAATAAATTAGGGTTCATAAATAAAAACGCTAATGTATTTATTATTAACCTCGCATTAAAAAATGAACCCACCAGAAATGTTGGTGGCTAATGTCAAGTGATTTAAAAGCAAACACACCATGGAGCTGACACACTTCTTAGAAATAATGCATTTGGTGCTGCGCTATTCTAAATTTCGTGAAATCATGACTGGACAATAAACTGTTATGGTATATGCAAATTCGTCTTCCGGTTCAGGTCTGGACCGCGGGGTTAAATAGAATCACAGCAAATCTTCAAGTCTATCAAATCAGTCAAAGCAACTCATGAACTAGTTGATTATGTGATGGCCGCTCATAAAATGGGTGGTAGGCCATACTTTTATGTGGGTAAAGATGAGTAGCAAAGACTTTCGTCCAACATAGGTAAAACGTAGTGATATTCCGATCATAACCATCCATCACCATGGTCACTGTAGATTTCAATAGCTTCACAAATCCTTTTAAAAGTGATAATGAAAAACGTTTGATACATGTATCTCCTCAGGTGTACATGTTTATAAAGCTTATTTTAGAAAGATGAATTGCAAACGAGGACAATTCTGCCCTACCGTCGATAGCAAATAACCTTTTATCGACATAAATGCCAGATTTTACAGCAAAGATGTTCCAGCTTAAATGGACGATGTTGCTAGTTTTACCACCCATTCATAAAGTACATTTTAGCACTCACTCGTATCAAAAAGGATATGTAAAATATCTGAGGGACTCAATAATTGCTTCTGAATTACCAAAATGTGTCTTTTTGTAATAAAACCAGCTAAGTTGATTGAACAGGTTCTGATAATAACACAAACAACATTGAGCAACTTTTAACCGCTCGGTGTATTTCACTTGAGCAGGTTCTGTTCTGGTCATTTGCTCTTCTGAGAGCTTTAAAACCTGCTAAAGTTGATTGAGCAGGTTCTGCTTTCACGGGTAGCAATGCTGTTTAAACATTTAAACGATGGGGTAAAGTTAAACCATACAAAATTCTGCAGAATGCATCCAATATCTACCTACATTAGCAAGCTTAGGTGAAGAATGGGATCCTTAAAATATCTATTGAATTATTTACCATAATTTTGAATCATTTAACATAATTTTGTCGCACTATTATGGTTACATATACTTTAATCATGCTAATAGGCGAATGAAGTTCTGGAGGTCAAAGTTAAGAAAGTATGTGAAAACTTGGCTACCATCAAATCCTCAGCAGCAATTGATTTATTCAATTATCCACCTTGTCATAGCACTTTAAAACAAACATAGCACATTTTAAAGACGCCATTTGGAAAAGATTGCATCAATTCTCTTTGAGAGTGTCACTTGCTGCTACACATCATGGATGTGGCATTGAAAACGAGAGTGAATTACAAAACACTGTGGTTTCTAGATTACATAATTCCACCGCAATTACTTGACATTTAACCGCAGCAGGTGTAATCTCCAGACAATTACATAGATTATGCAAATATTGCACAGTCCGACGTGCTCAATTAACTTAGTATAAACATATTTTTATTTACCAGTTGCTCAATTAACTTGTTGGTGATATAGTTTTCTCATATTATATTAATCAAAGCAAATCGACATATATTTCAGATGAACATCTATTAAAGGGACTGGCCCAGGCTAAAATCATAAAAAAAATTGTGATTTTATTTTGTCTTCTATATATGACCATATGATGAAATTCCTGATTTATAATTATTGTCAAAAATTAGAAATACGGGAATTTCGTCTCTATATCTAGCCTAACCGGTGAATGCGCAGCAGAAAAGTTTAAAAACTTTTGCAGTTCCAGTCTATGCACATGTTTACATCATATGGTCATATTAAGAAGCCAAAATAAAATCACCGATTTTTTGATGATTTTAGACCTGGGCCGGTCCCTTTAATTGAATCTTGCCTGAATTATGTCTGGACAATATGGCCATACATAGCATACACATACAAACTAATACCATGTGAGGAAAGATTAATTATATGGACATAATACCCCCTCCTTGGTGGACATGCCCACTCAACTGTCAGTTTCCGCAAGGAATTGGTTTCCGTTATTTATGTTTTTACAATAATTTTAATTTTCTCATGTGCCGCTAGGTACACGTAGGCATATAACTTTTGGGTACAGATTGACGCTTAGTAAAGTTGGTAAAACGGTTTTGACATTTATAAGAACCAAATTTGCATCTGTCCTGGTGATTTGTATCGATACACCCATGTTCGTTTTCTTCAGCGCATACCATTAAATGTTAACCCCACCTCGTTCACTTATTTAATATAATATATTTATTTATCTTGTGTTTTTTAATCTAATCTGTAGGGATACTCGGATTGATGACAAAATGTTCAATATGAAATGAAACGAATGGGGTTTCAGACCACCTTTGTGTACATATAGGCTGATATATGAGGTGACCCTGCCCTCCAGACCCAGACTTCGAAATTCGAGCCCTGGCGGTCTGAGGCCGAGCACGCTACCTCTCGGTCACAGAGGCTCTTCACAATGTTGATACATTAATAGCTTTAGCATTTGAAGTGTATATTAAAATATATTTATATATATTACCCTTGTTCTCCATAAAGAATTAAACATCAATATGCGATTAACATTAAATATGTATTCTAATCATAATAATAGACAGATTATTTATAGTATTTTACAAACAAAAAAATCTGCCCTAGCATTCAAACTGTATAAAAGAATTCTTTTTTACTTTGTTCTTCCAGTCAGTTATTAAATATAATATATGTATCCTGTGTTTATTGTTATAATCTCTATGGATATTTGGGTAACGCCATATTGGTCAAGATACAAGTCTTAAGCGTTGTGCTTTATTATGCATTATTTTAGATTTATTTTTAAAACCTCAGCCTTGGCATGCAAAGTGTCATTATACATATTATTTGGTTTTCCATCAAACATTTAAACATATACATCAATATGAGACTAACAATAAATATTTATAATACATACAATATTAAATATCCACAGTATACATACACTGTAAGCAAAAAATTGGTCTTAGCATTCAAAGTGTCCTTTTATATATTTTCTCTTCATAAACATGTAAACATAAACATCAAAATGAGATTCACATAAAACATTCATAATAAATATAATAATAAATATCCAGAGCATGAGTTAACTTATTATTATAGCCTATTGGACGCAGAGGTATCAGCACATTTGAATTTTACCGCAAATTACAGTTAGCGATAATGACGCGCGTATCCTAGATATGTAGTTATAACAAAAATTGGCCCTAGATTTTTTTAACTTTTTAACTTCCAGTCCCCTGGGGACATAATGGGGACACTTTTTTCAAATTAGCTTGCTTGTAAGTACCACTCAACAAAAATAACAGATTTCCACACTTGACACATATTTTATAATGTTTGGATTTTTTAGGCGCCCGTAATGATAAAAGGTTTGAAAAAAATATTCAAATTGAAATCTGGGCACAAATATTGTTCACGGACCTACATGTATATATGGCCGAGGTCTATGACTAAAACGAAAGTAAAAATAAAATAAACTACTACTATTTTGAACTACTATTTTGGTGTCCTTCTAAAAAATTGTAAAATAGGCCCTAGGACTTAAAGCGTCCTGTTTAGCAAAAAAGAACCAAAACTCGCTATGTCCCAATGGTCAAGTTAAATAAAAATTGCAGTGAAAATTTCTTAGCTTTTGTGAGTACGAGGGCTAGATCTGGCTCCCGGCATAATAATCTCAAATTAAACAAATATGAGTACTTTTCAGCAGCTTGAAAGTGTGGGTCGCGTTAGCGAGACAGAAATTCAAGTGGGTGGAAATTGAAATAAATTAACCAACTAAGCAGGATGGGGGTTAAGAGGCTGATAATTAAATCGCAATTTGAAGAATGCAGCACCAGGCTTTATCACGGAAATAAAAGTCAAAAAGTAGACAGTTTTATTGATCGCCAAGAGTCATGGTACGTAGGTTAGGGATTTTTGCTATTTTTTTAGTTAACCTCTGTGTGTGGCGTTCTCAAAAGATTTATTTGGTGAGCGCGTCCTCATGTCTGATGAAAACCGAGATATCTCGGACAACGTTCCACTTACGTACAAGACGAAATATACTGTGATTGGTTAATGTGAACGGCAGGAAGACAATTAAGTAATTCATACCAGTTTGACTTTCCATAGATGTTGAGCTGATAACAATCTGTGATCATGAATGATAAAAATGTAATAATTATTATAAATAATAGGTTTGTCTCAACTGACATGTGTTTACTGAAATAACCTCTTGGGCTAAATAGGTTATTTTTTTTAATTGTTTGGGTGTGGTCTAGATGGATTCAGTGACCACCAAGGTATTAGAAATGGTGTATTACAAGACAAATCTAGCTAAAATTGACCAGTTTACACAACCAATCACTCACCAATAAAAAATAATTAATTATTATAAATAATAATTTTGTCCCAACTGACATTACAGAAGTGTTTGATAAAATGGCTCTTGGGCTTAAAGGGTTAAAAAACAATTAGTCTGAGAGTAGTCTAAGTGGATTCACAATATCCTAAGTATGACTATATGCCGGCGGCCATCTTGTGCTCCATCTTGAATAACAGAAAAAATGCACTATTTTCATCTCTAGTCTGCACCCTCCCCTGGTGATGACCCATAAGAATGTCCCTACCACAGTCTAGCTTTCGATGCATACCTTGTCAAGCACAAAGCCCCTTTCGTTAGATTGGCTAGAGATGCCCAAGACCTTGCCACGTACTTTAACCCTTTAACCGCCGGTGTCGCATATATTCGGGTTTTCATTTTTATTAGCACATAAAGTACCACATCTCAAACCACCGGTAAAGATAAAACGTGACCTCAATCAGCAATATTTGAAAACAGTTGACCTCCATTTTGTCAAATCTGAATAATTTTCACTCACTTGAAGTTGTGGATCGCGTCAGCGAGACACAATTTCAAGTTGGTGAAAATTCAGATTGAATAATTTGGCGGCTCAAGGGCTAAAACGGGGTACGATTTTATTATGGCAGCCTTATTATGGCTTGAGAAGGCCGGAGAGTCTATACACTCCCAGTCCCTGCAGAACCGTGCACTGTTTTTGTATCATCACTGAGCTCAATTCTTCAATTCGTAGCCGTTCTTACAGGTCATTGTGACATCGAATTATGTTGGGAAATTGCATTGAAGAACTGAACAAAAACAGTAACTTTTTACTTGAAAAATGAGCGATTAAGGCCGTTTGACTTCGCATAGTAGTATGGGCGTTGTGCACTGGAACATAAATCGTATTTTTCTTATCTAGTCACAGCTATCAATTCTGTAAGACAGGTTGTCTTAGCCTGTGTCCATGATTTACAGCAAATCTCATGCATTTTGATGTTGGCCATGAGTTCGACGAAATCCTGTCATCAATCACAATAGCGAAACGACACACATTATGGTTCAGCTTCACAAAAATTAAAATCGCTAAAATATCCTCTAACATCAATCACCTCGAGATTTAATAACATGTAAACCTATTGGATATATTTCAGTAAGCGTTTACAAAAATAATGTATATAGGCCTGGCGTGTTATTTTTAACCCTTATCCTGCTAAGTTAATTTATTTAAATTTCAACCACTTGAGATTGTGTCTCGCTACCGCGATCCACAACCTCAAGTGGTTGAAAATTACTCATTTTTGCTTTATTTGAGACTAAACATTTACAAAATTTGATGGTTTTAGCAGTTATTTCATTCCCAATAACAGTGGTTAAATCGGATAATAAACAGATTTAAATTGACTACATTGTATTGTCGTGATTAGCAGGCAAATGGTTAATTCAAAGGGCCTACTATTTAGTCATAACGGAGCGAAACATGTGTGGAGTACACACACATAGGCCATCAGAGATGGGAATAGGCTGCATGAGCGGCTAAGAATTATTTTATATATTGTAAAGAAACCAGCTCAATCAGGGAAAAATAAAAAAATGACCTAGTGGCGAACATTTTATATCTGATACCTGTCATTGTTGACTCGTGCAGCGAGTTTGTAAGGTGAGCGGTTTTAGCATATTGGAATAAAAATCCGCGAATTAATCGCGCTCACAAGGAAAAAAACGTTTATGTCCGATTCGTGCTATTTTGATTTTGGTCTTGCCATTTTCGAACTCGTTTAGTAAGTTTGTATTGTGAGCACATTTGCCAAGTTTCAGAACAATTGAATAAAAACACACGGTTCAATCGCGCTTACAAGAATAGACACGTTTATGTCCGAGCAGCGGCCATTTATAATCTGACGCATGCCATTTTCGAACTCGTCAGGTGGGTTTGCATGGCTTACACATTGGCCATGTTTCAGAACAATCAAATTTTTCGAGGGCTAAAAAATGTCCCCATAGAAATGAAAGGGTGTATCAGCCATTTTGTAAAGTGACAGATACACACTTTAATCTCCAATGGGGAAACAACAATCACTATTGATGCAGGCTGGATGAGCCCAGGAGACAGACAATGCCATAAACACTTAAAACACCATTATATGTAATTATTTATAAGAAGCATCCCACAACTTAAACTGTTAAAGGACGCAAGTAAGTAGGTAACTAGTTTATTGCGTGTTTCAAGGCATCAGTCCCGAAGTACACCACGTGTGCCTTTTCATCACGTAGATAAAACCTCTTTGAATAAATGCATTTACAAGTTCTTCAAATAGCATTCTTAAGCAAAGAATCAGGGTGGTATTGAACGTCTAAGAATTTAAAGATCTCTGGGGATTAAATCATGTCGCGGCAACGAAATAAATCACATGCTTAATGGAAGTTTTCTGTTCTATCTACATGGGTCACAGCTTATACAACATCAGGTCAAATGTCATACATAACAATCTCACAATCTGCAGTTGTGCTCGGTATTCATACTATGAAGGATATGCTGCTCTGCAAAGCCAAAAGGCAGTAACTGCGCACTTGAAAAGTAAACAGTTACTGCCTTCTGGCTTTTCACGGGCGTCGGTGGACAATTGAGACCACTTCGTATGCGATAAACTGTAGGGGAATGTGCCCATAACTAACCCCTTTTAAAACGGGAAAGCATTCAGGAACCAACTAATTATCGCATAAATTATACCATGTATCTACAAACGCCAGGTTAATGAGAATTAAATCGACACAAACAAGCCATAAATCAACCTAAGGCCGAAATTTTATTTTGACTCCTTGATATGTCCATCATATGTTGACATGTTCATAGACCATTTTAGACTGATTTAGGAACTCACTTCTACTTTTCAGTAGTCTACATCTTGAGATCCGATAAAATGCATCCCTCTGACATTACAATTATGAAATATAATGACAACTCAGCAAAGGAAGATAGTATATTCACTCAAAACATGAGTGAACCAATCATGAATTGATTTTTCATGCAAACGTCAGCAATGGATCACATTCTTGGCCACATGACGCTGTAAATCTGTAAATAAAGTTATTATTATTATTAAAAATATATACATAAAATATCAATTGGACAGACATCATTGCTGTAGTCCCTTGTGGCCACAGAAGGCTACACGCATATTCTGGAGGCAGTAGGCCTACGGTTGCTACATGGATATTGCGGAGGCACCCACCCACCCCCTATCCAATTTTTTTTCAAACATATACAACAAAAAAAACAAAAAAACACACAAAATACAAAATTTCTATAAAAAAAAAGAATTATGAGTTGGGGCTTGACTCACCCACACACTTCCGAATTTTTCTCGGATTTTGTGATCTGTTTTAACTTGACAAAACCCCTAATCTAGGTCACAACATATGAATATGACTATGAATATGAATGGGCCAAGTAAGCCTACCATGCCCCCCCCCCCAACCCCACCAGGACACTGTGAGACCAAGCTAGTTTGCTCCTTAGACCTCCCCCAACATAAAAAATATCATCCCATAGAAAAAAGTTGAAACGAAATACGAAATGACGTATTTGGTCACAGCTCAAATTCTAGCTCTTGACGAGTTTGATGTCTCTCTATATATAAGCAGGGCACCTGCGAGAAATTTATGCAGAAAGTGTTCTAAGATCCAGGTCAGTTTTATTGGCCCTGGATCACGTGGGAGTGATAGAAGACAGAACAGACTCAATGCTACAGATGCCATGTCCAGTGATGTCGGACCAAGCCTAGGCAAAGCAGGTACCCTTGTATGCCTCTTCACTTGTATGCTAGGAACGATCTGCCTTGATGTAGTATTGAGTCATTACTACATCAAGCAAATCGTTTCCTGGAATATATTGGGCTAGATTGTTGTATTGCCGCTAGTAATGGAATATTGAGGGTCCAGAAATAAAACATTCTTTAATCAAAACCCATTTATAATGTTCAGGCCATCATACTACCAGCTAAATAACACTAATCCCTACATCAAATGATTGTTTAAAATTTTAGTTTTTTTCTATCCGACGGGTCACAAAAAGAAGTTCCCGGTTAAAGCCGCAAGAGCTCTGTCACAACAAGACAAAGTAGGGCCTATTTCGGTACAAGTACAGCGCGGAGGTGGTGTGGTGACGTAGGGAGGATTTTGTGGAGTTGAGGTGATGAGGTAGGAAATGTGTTGTGGATGTGGTGTATTGAGGTACGGAAGGTTTGTGTAGATGACGTGATGGGAAGGGAGAGTTTTGTGGAGGTGGTTTGTTGAAGTAGGGAAGGTTTTGTGGAGGTGATGTGGTGAGGTAGTGAAGGTTTTGTTGTGGTGATGTGGTGAGGTAGGGAAGGTTTTGTGGAGGTGGTGGTGTGTTGAGGTAGTAAATATTTTGTGAGGGTGATGGTGTGTTGAGATGGGGAAGGTTTTGAGAAGGTGGTGTGTTGAGGTACGGAGGGTTTTGTGTAGGTGGTGTGTTGAGGTAGGAAATTTTTTTGTGGGGGTGATGGTGTGTTGAGGTGGGGAAGATTTTGTGGAGGTGGTGTGTTGAGGTAGGTAGTGCTTTGTGTAGGTGGTGTGTTGAGGTATAGGAAGGGTTTTGTGGAGGTGATTTGGTTAGGTAGGGTTGGTTTTGTGGAGGTCACGTGGTTAGGTAAGGTTGGTTTTGTGGAAGTCACGTCGTTTAACATGGGGAGGGTTTAGTGGAGGTGATGTGGTTAGGTATAGGTAGAGTTTTTAAAGGTGATGTGGTTATGTAGTTAGGTAGGGAGGGTTTTGTGTAGGTCAGGTGGTGACGTACAGGCAGGGTTTGTGGAGGTGGTGTGGTGAAATAGGGAGGGTTTTGTGGGGGTGATGTGGTGATGTAGGGAGGGTTTTGTGGAGGTGATGTGGTGACTTAGGGAGACTTTTGTGGATGTGATGTAGTGACGTAGGGAGGGCTTTGTGAAGGTGATGTAGTGACGTAGGGAGGGCTTTGTGAAGGTGATGTAGTGACGTAGGGAGGGCTTTGTGAAGGTGATGTAGTGACGTAGGGAGGGCTTGTGAAGGTGATGTAGTGACGTAGGGAGGGCTTTGTGAAGGTGATGTAGTGACGTTTGGCCGGGAGGGCTTTGTGGATGTGATGTAGTGACGTAGCGAGGGCTTTGTGAAGGTGATGTGGTGACGTAGGGAGGGTTTTGTGGAGCTGATGTGGTGACGTAGGGAGGGTTTTGTGGAGCTGATGTGGTGACGTAGGGAGGGCTTTGTGGATGTAATGTAGTGACTAGTGCAGCGGCCAGGAGGGTGAAAAAAAAGTGAACCCTTCCCCACGGTAGAACAAAGCAAAACCATATTTTTTTGATTCAGTGATATGTCGGGGGTACAAAATGGATGGTTGTGAAACAAATATTTGAGTCGTTGCCATGGTTATGGCGTTATTCCAACACAGTCTCTTTTGCGACATTGACACCATTTTGCGCACATATTTTCCAAGGCTATGAATGAAGCTGACGTGATAAAAACCATGTAAGTGGCATCAGCGATTTGGGACGAGCTAAATATGTAGCACTTATGATCATTAATACATTTCTGCATTGAAAAATATATTTTACCTAAGCATGATTGTAATTTATTGCACTCTAATTTCACACAATGTGTAGAATATACAGTCTGTTTTCGCTGAAAAATTATATCTAAAACTCGTGGATATTCAAGAATATACTGACCAATATTTAGAATATAGGTTAAATAATACTGAGTTAAATATCACAATGTACACTGCCGTATATCACTTGATTGAATACCTCACAAAAGGTAGTTAAATGTAATTTTAATTTTCAAGGTCGTCCAAGGTTAAATAAAAAGAAATACTGCATCCGGAATCAGTGAAATATCATAAATTTCTGCGTTCTGAAATCGTACGACCAGATTGTTATGTAGTATATCTTTCTGATTAGTTCAATTTGGACCTTATCTTTAATAGGACTATTTCCAATGTACAAATATCACGAAAAACGACCTCCCATTTCTGAAATTAATTGGATTATGCAAGGTCATCTTCAAGGTCAAAAGGTCAATTTTAGGGTCAAGTGAGTGAAAATATCATTTTTGAACAAATAAAGCTAGGAGCATATGTAATACCTCTTTTTCGTGGAAAAATCCATTTATAATATTTTTTTTGTGATTCGAGGTCATCTTCAAGGTCATATGCAAGGGCAATTTCAATTCAAGGTCATGAAAATGTCAATTCCGAGGTCAAAAATCCTCTACGTCAAATGGACAATTTCAATGCCAAATGTGATTTTAACGGACAATACAGTGCATAATAAACTTCCTCTTCGAAAATTCGTAAAGAATTTAAAATAATTATTTCCTTTTTTAAAATAAAATGAAATTGCTTTATCTTCTTATTTCTGTAAAAAGAAAAAAAATCGTTTTCGCTTTAAAGAAAATAATTTTCGTTTTTGATAACGAGAAGAAAAATAATTCTTCAATATTCTTTTCTGAGAATTTTTTTTTCGTTTTTGGTAACATAAAGTAGAAAAATGAGAACACAACCGGAAGATACAACTATGCAGCGACCGCAAACAACTGCCAACAGTCACTTAGTCACACATATCCACCTCATCTTATCCTTGAAAAGTCGTGAAAATGACAATTCATGCAACTAAGAATTCTCGAAAACAAAAATTAAAGAATTTTGAAAAAATATTTTTTACGACCTTTTTTTCACAAAAAACACGACAATTCTTCACTAATTTTGGGGGAAGTCTATTATGCACTGTAGTGTGTTCGCTACAAACTGGAACACACATAATACATTGTTTTGCTGTGATTTTGACTGTATAATCAAATTTTGTAATCAAGTTTTATTGATTTTACATCAGCGAAGTGAAATTGTCAGGCAACGGAAAAGCATTACAGGTCGATGGAGAAGCGTTAAAAGGTGAACCTGAGGCATTAAGGGACAATGGGGAGGCGTTAAAGCGCGGTGCCGCGGTGCCGAGGGGTAAAGAAGAGGCGTTAAAGTGTGACCGGATGCATTTAAAGATGGTGGGGAGGCATTAAAGGACATATAGAACGGAGCTAGACGGCGACCAGGAAGCATTAAATAACAATGGAGGTGTGGTAACGGTCGATGGGGAGGCGTTAAAGGGTGATGCGTGGAGGTTTAAGGGCAAGGAGAAAGAGTTGAAGACGAAGGAGTGTCGCTAAAGGGCAACAGAGAAGTGCTAAATGTCGTCGGGACGACAGAAAATAAGGAAACGAAAAGGCATTAAAGGTCAATGGAGATGCATATAAGAATGACTGAGATGCATTAACCCGTTTGTGACGAGCCCCGGAGATCTCCGTGATTCAGGGAGACCATTCAGATACGAGGCCCGGAGATCTCCGGGTCTGATTGCATGAGATAACTATGACGTCATAAAATAATCTCGTTTCAGAAACAGCCCAGTAGCATAATAATCTCCTATTCAACGGGTTAAGAGGCTCTACATATGCATTAAATGGCGATGAAAAGGCCTTAAATGGTCATGGGGAGGCTTTAAATGGCGATGGCAAGGTGGTAAAGGGCAATTAGGTGTCATCACAGGGCGACCATGAAGCATTAAATGACGATGGAAAAGCGTAAATGGCAGGAGTTAAAGGGTGATGTGTAGGCGTTTAGGAGCGGGGAGAAAGCAAGGGTGACAGAGAGGCAACAAATGGCGACATAGAGGCATTAAAGGGCGACGGAAAGGCTTAAAATGGTGACTTAGAGGCACTAAGGAGCGGCGGAAAGGTGTTGAAGAGTGAAGAAAATATGATAAACGGTCGATGGGGAGGCGTTAAAGGTTGATTAGTGGAGTTTTAAAGGCAAGGAGAAAGCGTTAAAGATGAAGGAGTGTTGCTAAAGGGCAATGGAGAAGTGCTAAATGTCGCCGGAGAGACAGAAAATAAGGAAACGGAAAGGCATAAAAGGTCGATGGAGATACATATAAGAATGACTGAGAGGCATTAAAAGGCCCTATTGATGCATTAAATGGCGATGAACAATCGTTAAATGGTCATGGGGAGGCTTTAAATGGCGATGGCAAGGTGGTAAAGGGCAATTAGGTGTCATTACAGGGCGACCATGAAGCATTAAATGACGATGGAAAAGCGTAAATGGCAGGAGTTAAAGGGTGATGTGTAGGCGTTTAGGAGCAGAGAGAAGGCAAGGGTGACGGAGAGGCGTCAAATGGCGACAGAGAGGCACTAAGGAGCGACGGGAAGGTGTTAAAGGACGAAGAAAATATGATAAAGGTAGACACAAAAGCATTGAAGGACAATGTTAAAGGTGCCGCTTTAACGTTGAATAGCAGTGGGCAGGCATTCAAGGGTGATGTGGAGGTGTGGAGGATCAATGGAGAGGCGTTAAAGGGCGACAGAGAGGCGTTAAAATACAATGGAGAGGCGTTCAAGGCAAAGAACAGGTGTTAAAGAGAGACGGAGAGGCCTTCAATTGCAATAAAGAGGTGTTAAACTGAAAGCATATTAAAGGCGAAGAAGAGTCATTGAATAGCGACGAAAATGCACTCAATTGCAAAGAATATGTGTTAAACTAAAAGTGCTACAATGACGCAGAAAGAGTGACGAAAAATCGTTAAAGCGGACAGGAGTGTGTTTACAACACCCTTTAATGCCTCTCCGTCCTCTATTGTGAGTTCATCGTCGCCCTTTAATGCATCTCCATAGCCCCTTAATCCCTCTCCATCACCTTATAAAGCAGCCAGTCAATCAATCAATAAAACTTCTATATCGCCTAAATCCTCAGCGAACAGAGCTCAGAGGCGCACAGATCTTCAGACTGATCTCGTGTTTCATGAACAGGGAGCCGGGCCACCAAGCGGTAATGGCAGGAGAACCAGATCAAATAGGTGAGATTTAAGTAATTTCTTGAATGGTAAAATTGTTTGGGCATTATGTATCGGTACAGGCAGAGCATTAGACAAGGCTGGGCCGGCTATGGAGAAAGCTCATGACCTAGTCTTAGTTTTAAGGGGAACAAAAAATGTGAATTTGTGGAGCATAATTATTTTGAGTATTTCGGCCAAACAAGTAAGTCTGTAAGATATGCAGGCTGGTTTTCTCCTGGGGTTTAGAAAATTATAGTGTATATTTTAAAATGAATGCGATATATGACAGGACGCCAGTGTAATTGTTTTAGTATAGGAAGAGAAAGATTATTACGTAAGGCTTGGCTACCACAATAGCAAGGCAGTTCTGAACACAATCTAATCTAGCGATGTCCTTTTCTGAAATGTTGTGCAAGAGCGATTTTCGAATAATCTAATTTGCTACTAACCAGTGCTCTCTGGCTGATGCAGATAAATTTGTGCCTTGACCTAGTGTATGTAAATGTAGATGTAATGTAAATTCGGATATCATCGACATGAAGATGGTGGTTTATATCGAAACTGGAGATTATAGTGCTGAGTGGTGTAGTGTATAAGACAAAAAGTGGTCCTAGTACAGAGCCCTGTGAAACTCTATATAACTATATCTGTCAGAGTGTCTGTAATTGTTATCCCCCGCCCAACGAAGTTGGTGCGGGGTATTAACGTCACCTCGGATGTCCGTCCGCCGCCTGTCTGCATTTCGTTTCCAGAGCAGATCTCTGAAACCCATAGGGGTGTTTTTTCATATTGCACACACATATCCCTTAGGGGGTATACAAGCGCCTTTTGGAGTATATGAACTTTGACCTACTTAAATAGCCGACCATCAGCCCTAATTAACTGCAATATGCCTGATATCTGACAGCTATTCATTTCCAGAGCAACTCTTGGAAACCTTTGGGGGATTTGTTTCATATTGCACACACACATCCCTTACCCTTAGGGGTGTAGATGTGCTATTTGGGCTTTATAAACTTCGACCTACCTAAATAGTCGACCATGAGCCAAAATTACCTTTCATATGCCTGATGTCTTGAAAAACGTGCCAGATGTGGTTTCAGCTAGAGATATGCACTAAAAAAGTTCAACTTGATCAAATTCAAATGACCGACCATCGGCCATAGTATTAGCTTTAATATGTTTGATATCTTTCAAACCATGCCAGATAGCTAAATCATTATCATAAAACAAAATGTGCGGTTTCAGGTAGGGACATGCCCTGATAATTTTTAATTCGATCAAACTCAAAATGACCTACTATCAGCCATAATTAACTTTAATATGCCTTATATGTGTCAAACCCAGCCATTAAGTAGAAAACAAAATGAACGTGCGGTTTCAGGTAGAGATATGCCCTGAAAAATCTCGATCAAGTTCAAAATGAACAACTTGAGGCCATCATTGACATTAATACGGGTAATATCTGGAAAACTGTGACAGATAGCTAGACCATTACTGTAAAACCAAAATGTGTGGTTTCATGGAGTAAAAAGCCCTGAAAAATGTCAACTTGACCTGATTAAAAAATGGCTGACATGTGATCATTATTGACTTTATTGTTTGCAGTATGCTAAATAGATAGACCATTATTGTAAAACAGAATGTGAGAGTTCAGGGAAGGATGTACCCTTAGAAATGTCTAACACGCAGGCGGGTGGGGCCTGGAGATTATGGTGGCTGGCTGGCCTCTTGTTACCGATTGTTATGTTGCCTATTTTTCAAATAAGAAGAAAACCAAATTTGAGTCTGCGCAGATATTCCATACCAATCTGAGAGTCGATTTGTTAATGTAGTATGGTGAACGTTGTCAAAAGCAGCGCGGATTCTGTCGAATGATGTTTTGTGTAGGCTGATTAATGTAATGGATTAGATATATGGTTATTTTTTATAGAAGCTTGTAAACTAATGGCTACTAACTTTATCTAAGATTTTGGAACTAAAACTCGCGTTGGATACATGCCTGTAATTTTTCAGTTTGTTTTTAGAAAGATGTTTTTAACTGATGGTCCTTTGGCCTATATACGCATCTTCCCACCGCAAGGCTCCACTTCTACAGAGGCCTTCGAAGATGTATATATACTCAGACATTAGTATTTCAAGACAATTTTCAGCACGCTTGTAGGAATGGGGTCCAGATCATACGACGTTGACGATGAGCCCAAGAAAGCTTTTCAATTTTCCACTTCTGTCGCACTTTCAAAATCTTTTTTGATTTGATTTCAGTTTTTTTCACTGATGGTATATACGGTACTTTATCTGAACATTTGAAATGAACAGTTTTAATTTCATCTACAAAGTATTTTAAGAAATTGTCACAAAGTGATTTTACTGCTGTGAATTCTGGCAGAGCCATTGGTGGAATTCTACGCAGAATGTTATATATTATAGTTCCAAAGGCGACGCACATTGTCCGAATTGTCTGAAATGTCATCAACTAAAAATTCTATTTTGCTTTAGTCATTATTCTTTACACAGGTGGCACTAATCACACTATAACACTTCTTCTTCGCCCTTTAACGCTTACTCATTGCCCTTTAATATGCTTCCTCGTTGCCGTTTAATGCCTCTTCATTGTCCTTTAACACCCTCTCATTGCCCTTTAACAACTCCTCATTATTCATTAAAGCTTTTTCTTCGCTCTCTCCGTTGCCCTTTAACGCCTTATCGTCGCCTGATCTTTTCACCTTGAGCATGTTTAATCACTTAAACTAGCATAATTAGATTATCCAGTAAAAAGCATACTCAAACGAGGTATTATATTGCGTGCTCCAATGTGTAGCATATATGTTAGGCCTACAAACCATTTTTAAGAAGAAATTGATTTTACAATCAAAATCTTCTAGCTTTATGTGTTGAAAATCATATTTTTCTTTACTTGAAATTGACCTTTTGACTATGAAGATGCCCTTTAATCATCAAACAGTACCAGAATGGATTATTCAGTCAAGACCTCGGAATTGACCTTTCTACCTTGAATATGACTTTGAATGACCATAATAATACCATAAATGGATTTTCAAGTCAAAATCCTATGAAAAAGAGGCATTAGGCCTACACATGTTCCTTGCTTGACTTTGAAATTTACCTTTTGATCTTGAAAATGACATAGAGTCACGAAAATATCAGAAATATCAGTAATGGATTTCTCAGTCGAAATCACACGGAAATGAGGTATTACAGTTGTTCCTAGCTTCATTTGTTGTAAAATCATATTAAACCTTGAACTTGATATTACATTCACAAAAATGCCAAAACTTTTCAAGCTCAGACTCATCGCATTTTAATTGAGCACAAAAAATACAAGAAACATAAAAAACTTTTTATATGTAACAAAACAAAATTAGGTCATTTTTATAAAAGCCCTAAAGCTCGGATTACTTTTTTTGATATCTGCCTAAGTATTTAAATCGCTGTTTGGCTCACTTGAGAAACTGGATATAAATTGAGTGTATTCAATTGTTAACGGCACTACTATAAAATGACGTCATACATAAACATAAGACATATATTTGTGAGTTTAATGAAACCTGTGAATCATTATTCAATTTATGTCTGAAAAATGTCGAATATCTGTTAATGGCGATAAACAATGTCAAAATAACAAAAAATACAATATTTTTTAAATATCTACACAGTCATGAGCTGGATCGCTATAGGCTCTATTTTATCGTACTCCTTGACCTCGGAAACATAGGGTTAGACCCCTTACTTGTGCATCTACGACGATTAGTTTTTAAATTAGGGACATAAATACGATCTGCTATAATGGCCGCTTTGAACAGAGCTAGTGATGTGTAACCTTGAACACGCATAGTAAACGAACTAATTATGACGTCATTATTATATTGTAAATGAACAATAAAACGTTGCACAGCGTCTCTATAATATATAAATTACATGGACTGATATCCATTACTACGATTTCTCGCTATAACTATAACATAAACAAAACTTAATGGTATGTGAACACACTATCATTTATCAAGACCTATATAAACGTAATACGATGTTTAAACGTTTCTGCGCAATAAATCCTCGTACTACATCAAATTATAAAAATAACATGAAAAGACATCTTCAAGAAAACTTCATTACATATTTGGCGCTTCCCAAAACGATTGTACAATGGATTTGTTCTATTAAATGCGTATAGTTAGCGTCAACACATCGATTAACTTGTAGGAACTGCACACACAAAAGGCATATTTAGTGCATTTTCAGGAAAAGAGGTTGTACGGTTATAATGCCGTTACCATGTCATCTACTTCGATTTTTTTTCACAACCATCCATTTCCTAGTACAGACATATCAAGCAATCACAAAAATATGTTTGTGCTTTGTTCTACCGTGGGGAGGAGTTACTCCTATTTCTAGGCCTCTTTTAGAGAATGGCCGCAGCACTAGACGTAGCGAGGGCTTTGTGAAGGTGATGTGGTGACATAGGGAGGGTTTTGTGGTGATGTGGTGATGTAGGGAGGGTTTTGTGAAGGTGATGTAGTGACGCAGGGAGGGCTTTGTGAAGGTGATGTTGTGACATAGGGAGGGCTTTGTGAAGGTGATGTAGTGACGTAGGGAGGGTTTTGTGGAGCTGATGTGGTGACGTAGTGAGGGCTTTGTGAAGGTGATGTAGTGACGTAGGGAGGGCTTTGTGAAGGTGATGCAGTGACGTAGGGAGGGCTTTGTGGAGCTGATGTGGTGATGTAGTGACTTAGAAGGGTTTTGTGGAGGTGATGTGGTGACTTAGGGAGACTTTTGTGGATGTGATGTAGTGAGGTAGGGTGGGTTTTGTGGAGGTGATGTGGTGATGTAGGGAGGGCTTTGTGGAGTGATGTGGTGACGTGGGGAGGGCTTTGTGAAGGTGATGTAGTGACGTAGGGAGGGCTTTGTGGAGGTAATGTAGTGACGTGGGGAGGGTTTTGTGGTGATGTGGTGAGGTAGGGTGGGTTTTGTGGAGGGGTTGTGGTGATGTAGGGAGGGTTTTGTGGTGATGTGGTGAGGTAGGGTGGGTTTTGTGGAGGTGATGTGGTGATTTAGGGAGGGTTTTGTGGTGATGTGGTGAGGTAGAGTGGGTTTTGTGGAGGTGATGTGGTGATGTAGGGATGGTTTTGTGGTAATGTGGTGAGGTAGGGTGGGTTTTGCGGAGGTGATGTGGTGATATAGGGAGGGTTTTGTGGTGATGTGGTTAGGTAGGGTGGGTTTTGTGGAGGTGATGTGGTGATGTAGGCAGGGTTTTGTGGTGATGTGGTGAGGTAGGGTGGGTTTTATGGAGGTGATGTGGTGATGTAGGCAGGGTTTTGTGGTGATGTGGTGAGGTAGGGTGGATTTTATGGTGATATGGTGAGGTAGGGTGGGTTTTGTGGCGGTGATGTTGTGTTGTAGGGAGGGTTTTGTGGTGATGTGGTGAGGTAGGGTGGGTTTTGTGGAGGTGATGTGATTATGTAGGGGGGATTTTGTGGTGATGTTATGAGGTAGGGTGGGTTTTGTGGAGGTGATATGGTGATGTAGGGAGGGTTTTCTGGTGATGTGGTGAGGTAGGGGGGGGTTTTGTGGTGATGTGGTGAGGTAGGGTGGGTTTTATGGAGGTGGTGTGGTGATGTAGGGAGGGTTTGTGGTGATGTGGTGAGGTGGGGTGGGTTTGTGGAGGTGATGTGGTGATGTAGGGAGGGTTTTGTGGTGATGTGGTGAGGTAGGGTGGGTTTGTGCTGATGTGGTGAGGTGGGGTGGGTTTGTGGAGATGGTGAGGTGATGTAGAGAGGGTTTTGTGGTGATGTGGTGAGGTAGGGTGGGTTTTGTTGAGGTGATGTGGTGATGTAGGGAGGGCTTTGTGGAGGTAATGTGGTGATGTAGGGAGGCCTTTGTGGAGGTGATGTGGTGATGTAGGAAGGGTTTTGTGGTGATGTGGTGAGGTAGGGTGGGTTTTGTGGTGATGTGGTGAGGTAGGGTGGGTTTTGTGGAGGTGATGTGATGATGTAGGGAGGGTTTTGTGGTGATGTGGTGAGGTAGGGTGGGTTTTGTGGATTTGATGTGGTGACGTAGGGAGGGCTTTGTGGTGATGTGGTGAGGTAGGGTGGGTTTTGTGGTGATGTGGTGATGCAGGGTGGGTTTTGTGGTGATGTGGTGAGGTAGGGGGGGGGGGTTGTGGATGTGATGTGGTGACGTAGGGAGGGCTTTGTGGAGGTGATGTGGTGATGTAGGGAGGGTTTTGTGGGGATGTGGTGAGGTAGGGTGGGTTTTGTGGAGGTGATGTGGTGACATAAGGAGTGCGCTTCCTCTGTCTCATATTTCCGGTTTGGAGCCTTCCTTTTTTATAAAAATTGTTCTGACTATATGAACACCTCTTTTACACATTTATGTCTTGCCATTCAAACCAAACTGAACATAATCGTTACTTTTTTATCATGATCATCATAGCAAATCTAGGCGTAACTCCCCAGAAAATATTATAATCCGCATATATGCCCCCTCTCGTCGTTTTCCACTGAAGAATTTCTACTTTGGGAGAGGTAGACCGTTGACACGACGCTGATCCAATGTTGATTTAATAGTGGTCCATCTCTTCAACTTCTAATGGTTAATGGCTCGTGTGCGTCATCGCCGTCGCGTCATTACTTTACCTATTTACTACAGGGTGACAGCTGCTGTAATTAAGACAGACAACTAAGCTCACTTCACTGAACAGCTAATGTGAAGTCAACTCCTTCAGAAGCGTGAACTTTATACTTTCTGTACGTCATCAACAAGTAACAAGTAGTTACTTCATCACACCGCGTATGTTGACTAAATTTGCCAGCACTAAATTTTCAGTCGCTTGAAGCTGTGTCTCGCTACCGCGATCCACAGCTTCAAGTGACTGAACACTTACAAGATATAGATCCTCTGTTAATTTAATTGTTGAGTTGACATCGCAGACGGTGGGTGAACTTCAGACTATTATTGGTCCAATTTATCGTGTACGCTGTGATGCTTATAAAGCTGATTTTATCATTGCCAAAATTAGGCTATTCATCAGACTGAAAGACAATGCATGGCTTTATAGAAATTGGTGGCAAAAGCGTTCTCGGAAATGATAATGATATTATAAAAATGTTATGTGATAGGGACTAGGGTAAGATGGGGTAATATGAGCATAGTAGGCTAGGTAATATGAGCACTGCCTTTAATATTTCAGTTTTTAGAAAGTTTTTTGAAAAAGTAGTCCAATTATGACTAAATGAAGTTTTCGGACTGTTTAATTAAAAAATGCAATTACATTTGTTCGTACGACCACATATCACCAGGTATCATGAAAGTAATGTGGGTGAGTGCTAACAATAGCGAGAGATAATAAAGTGATTTAGCATGTTCTGTACCCCATTTGGCTATTTACTACCCCCCCCCCCTTCTACTAGGGTGATATGAGCATCCTCTTTCAATCTACTATGAGCATGATGCTCATAATACTCTAAACATATTAGCCTATACATTGTAATGAGAGGAAACCTATCCAACCACTTGTATTTATTGAAAAAAAATTCTCTGCTTCAATGACATTTGGGTCATATCAAGGTACTATATGTGCAACTTTTTTGTAAATTACTCATTAAAAAAACATTTTGGAAAATGTCTTTTTTTATGGCAAAAGTGCTCATATCACCCTATTGTCAAATGATAACTAATTACGCATGCTCAGATTCCCACACAACACATGCTCATATTTGCCACACGTATGGGTTTTATGAGCATGTTTTCAAAATTATGGTTTTTGAATTAATTATTTAATTATGAGAAGGTACATACAACTTACTGAAAACGCCTTTGGTCATCTTGTTTACAATAATTAGCCGATTGGCGGAATTAGAGATATTTTTCAGGCTGTTCCGTGAATGACACAACTATGGAAAAGTTGATATTTTAATTTCGTCATTGTCTATCTCAACTGGTGAGTGTAGCGAGATGGGTCGATTAGCGCTATATGATATCATCATGTACACTAATATGACTTCCTTCTGATGTAGGTGGGGAGTTGAATTCAATCATTGATGGAATTAGAACACAACCCGAACACTACTATAGTTAACTAGATCAGTAATCCTACATATTGTAAAGGTATATCATGTCATTAAAGATCCACTATTTCATGGTCATTATTTCAATAGTGCAAACGGGTGTAAATGATGCGTTACACTGAAGGCTACATGCAGAGCTAAAGTACCCAGTAAGTACAAAACATTTGTATAACATATGTACAATGTCGGTCCAACGTCGAAGACGTTGGGCCGACGATGTACAAATGTTATACAAATGTTTTGTATTTGCTCGGAACGACCTCGATGATGATTGATCACTCAGGAGGTGACTACGTACATGGGCCCACTGCCTGGAAATGAAGAGTGAAATAATTAAGCTCCTTCGTGCTTAATTTCAATACAGCAGTAAGTTAAGCGGCGCAGTTGCTATATTATGTATTCCACAGGTCATTTAGTTTAGCTAGTCCTTATTTTTTTCTCATTTATTCTAAAGAAGCTATTGTCCCTTCTTGGGTTAAAATTGACGAGGAAAAGTAATTGAAAAGTATTGACGACCACACAATGTGGTGTCGCCTGGCGGGCTGCTCGTAAAACAATTTGTCCCATTCAGTAAATTCCGACTATCAGTGTGAAGGACATCTGCGTCTATGGTCAAACAAGGTCCTTGAATAGATTGATGTGTCCAAAGTGATTGTTCCTCTGTAACGAAAAACTAAAAAAACCATAGTCTTATTACATGTGTCGACGAATTCATCGCGAATGAGAAATAAACTTTTGTATTTTGTTGACTTATCTTGTTGTGATGGAGGCCTAATATGGTGTCTAGTGAGGCAAACGCCTATAACTACTTCACACATTCCAGTCAAAATATCCGGAAGGCCATTCCAATAAACTGTAAGTAGGCCTGCGGCATATGATGAACATGTCAAGGCTAGAACACAAAGAGGCAAATTGACCAAAGCTGCCCATGACAATCAGTGAACAGCTACAGGAAACCCAGCAAACCTGGTATCTAAATTTATATGTGAAGCCCCATTAATAACAAACGAGAGGTACAGGCCTACATTTAAAACTAAACAAAAAAGTAAAGTTACAGATCTAGATGTATTGTATGTTAGAGCGATACGGGAATTGTTCCGTTAAGCTGAGCCTATTTGTCGGTGATGTGAAAATAGAAGCAAGCGGTATTCATAGTGGGCTATCCCATCGGGATTACTGGATGAAACATATAGGCACTCCCCTACCACACCCTCCCCTCTCACTCTATACTTTGGTGTAGATAGGGAGGGTGAGTGTGTAAAGGGGTGCATCCTAGCAAACATGACACATCGACACAATGATGGTTTAACGTTGGGCCACCGTCTGCGACGCTGGCCCAACATTAAACCACCATTGTTTCAATGTGTCGTGTTTGGTGGGATAGGCTTATATGGGTGAAATGACCAGCAACCTATCCATGTCAGTCACTGACATTGCAGATCATGAACAGTGGTGGAAACATTTATTATACGAGCCGTTCACAACAACAATCGTCAATGACCATGGCGGCAAACGACCCCCTGCTAATACGAAACGCTGACCAAATACCGGGTCAATGCTGGGCCATCATCTGCGACGCTGGCCCAGAAATAAACATGCATTTTGAGCCAGCATTGGTTCAAGGTGTCGTGTTTGCTGGGTTGAATCTAAGAGAGGCCTTGATCCTAAATTATATAATATACTCAATTATAATACGTGACGACATATCTCCTGCTTTGATAATCGTAATCACGAATCGCACTCCTACCTTTTCTATTATATTCATTTCAAGCACGAGTTGCTGACGAAATTTCATACTTCAAATAAATTATATATGATGCTAGTTTTAGGTTTTATTAAACTATAGCAGACTGAGTGGTGTATCGAAATCAATTCATAATCGCTGCCAGTTTCAGACGGAGGTCCACTGTGGTTAAGCGGTGGAGGTAAATGGAGTTACCATTAGCAAAAGATGGCTGACAGGGCTACCGATACATTTACATATATTTTGAAAATAGGATCGGTAGCCTTGTCAGCCATCTTTTGCTTATGGTAACTCCAGTTACCTCCACCGTTTAACCACAGTAGAGGTCGCCAATAAAGCACCCGCTCACCCAGGAGCTAGGGCGAAAATTATGGAGGCTTCAAGATTTTCAGAGGTTGTTTCTGTGTTCTCGTGTGTGGTGAGGTCACCCAGATCGATTGACTTCAGTAAGTTGTGGAATGTCTGCCATTAGCTTTCTCTAACCTGTGAATTGATCTTGTTATCGCTTTTTCCACCTCGTGAGTGTTTAATAATGTGTTTAATCTGATGTGTAATGGGAGATAGTCATGCCCCACGTCGCCTCTGACGTAGCTTCTGACTTGGGCCCATCCCAGCAAACACGATACATTGACCCAATACTGGGTTGATGTTGGTCCGACGTCGGAGACGGCGGGCCAGCATAAACCCAGCATTGGATCAATGTATCGTGTTTGCTGGGATCGTCCAAGAAGCTAGATATACATGTACTATGCGTCCCTCACTGTTTTTTCAGCTAATATTGCAGGGCCATAATTATTATGTTTTCATTTTGATTAATTACCATTATGTTATAACATTATGTTAATAATGCGATCATCACTTCCCATTATAATTTGTGATTATTTGTGATTTAGCGTTGATAACTGGCATGAAAGTCGGAGATCGCCGGTTCGAACCCCACTCTGGCCTTCAAGTTTCAAAGAAACAAAAAATTTCTTCCTCGCTCACTCGTAAATATTTAAAATTTTGGAGAACCTTTTTGACCAAGAGGTAGCGTGCTATGTTTCAGACCGCCAGGGCTCGAATTTCGAAGCATGTCTCTTGATGGCAGTGTCATCTCATTCATTTGTTCATCCTCATCCTGCTTTGAATTGTGAGCATGTGCATTTTTTAAATACAGTGTACCCTAGTACCACTAACACTTTAATTCTAGTCAAGCGGATCTCCAATACAAAGTAGAAAATAACAAAATATACAAAAACACAGCAGAGGTCGGATGTCACTGTTCTTTGTAGCCAATCTAATTTGTTAACCCACAAAGTGCTGAAATACTTTCGTATAAACCATGGAGATCAAATGGTTTTATTTAATTTGAAATCATCATAAATGTTTAGTTAGCTGTTTTAGCTACCCTATGTTATGGGGCTACGGCCATAAATAGTTTTACTCTTACAGTGCAGGGATAGACATTAGTCGTTAGAATCGGCATGACCATTGACGTCTACAGACGTCAGATTCTGACGACTAAAGTCGATCCCCGCGCTGTTAGGGTTAAGGATACATACTATGGGAGATGAATACATATTATGATGATAGAGAGTGTTCACCAAATACGTGTTCGCCAAATACATTAATTGAACGAAAGCTTTGTTCAGAACTCTTAATGTCCACAAATCATTCACAGATCATCACGTCCAATGCATGAGGGGAATCGTATAAATTCTATGAAACTCCTGAACTGACAACTATATAGCCTTGAGTAAACACATTACACGGCCAATAGAAATGTTCTCAAATACTGCACGAGCTTGGTCAGTATTAGGTCTGGTTTGTTGTTTGTTATGTTCTAACATAATTATAAGTATTGATGGAATTAACAGGCTTGATGATCCCACACACATTCCAGTGTATCATACCTGCATGGCTTCCATACGTATGCGGTTTTACATCAAAAATCTTCAATTTGTGTAAGCATTGCGACAGGCATCTTTATCATGCTTTCGTGGAGATGTTGTTTCATCTTTACAGCTTAGATAACTGTACATAAGCTTACATGAATACGAGCATTCCTTTCGTGACAGGATTTGAACCCGGTATCAGCAGCCTCACCGAATGAGCCACTGTGCTAATTTTGTGACTTGCGACTTATTTGATATTTATCAGGATGCAATAATATTGATAATACTTGGATTGAGGCCTACATAATATGGGTCGCCAGCCACCAGACAAATCTTAGAGGTTTCACATTTGAACTTCTTTGAAAACATATCGATTATCATAAGGGTCCCTATTCGTAGCACCGCCTTTTTAGATGTGAAATAGGTATCAATAAGTAATCAATCAACAACTGCAGTTATCACATAGATATAGTAATAGTATAGTATATAATAATATAATATAATAATATAATATATAATATAGACATTGAAAGTTATATTATACAAGTAGTTAGCAGTGACCTTTCAAAAAGCAATGTTTCAAAAGTGGAATGCTTACTGTGACAATTTTTGTGCGAACTATATTAATCTGGCGAGGTAATTAATTGTGTGCTTTCATCAGTTGATGGCGCTTGTTTAAAACTCCTTAATTGGCAGGATCCGAGAAATTGACCCCCCCCTACAACAAAAGCAGTGGAACGTATCACAGTACGATTTTTAACCTGAATTAACCATTGTCATCTTCATCCACTACAAGCCGCGAATTGCTAGCGCAATTCTCGACTTGTAGTGGATGAAGATGATCTGAAGTGGGTAAATAATTGAAGAAAATTACCATGTATTGGTAACCCAGTTTCATGGAAATTTTATTTCTAAAGCCCCTAGTTGAAGGAAAATTGAGTTTGTTTTCAGAGATGTAAAATGATGCTATAATACATCGTGAAGGCTTAAAGGGCTAACTAGCTGCAGATTATAAGGATATGCAATGGTTTGGAACCATGAGCGTAATGATGGAAATATAATAAAATGAGTCCACCCAACACTCCAAGTGAAGTGGTTTTTAAATATATTTTTTTAATCAAGTTTCTATATCGCTTACTTTGTTTTCTTTGATTGCGTGAGGTGGGACACCTTTCTCTAAAGTAAGTGAAGTATAAATCGAGCGAGCCCTGTAAAGCGTCATCGCACATCGCACAATGTCAGTGTGAAAGCAACGTAAAAACTCACATATCCCATGTGTTCAGTAATAATGGACTCTGATATAGATGACATTCATATATATTTACCGAGGGACGTGTGTCAAGTATGTTCAATAAATTTAAAGTCCGCTATTATTTCAATATTTTCCGGTAAAAAAGTCTATGTAAGTTCATAACATAATACTTTTGTGCATATGAAAGTAAGTAAGTAAGTTTATTCAGCAATAGATTTACAATCTGTGTGCATACCTATAAACATATATAAACAAGTGCATGTTTGACGCGTATAATAGCATGGTAACAGATAAAGCGTGAACAGTGATGCAATAAGGTGATACAATTTTTTTTTGTTGCGTGTGTGTGTGTGAAAATGTACTCTAGCATACAACTAAGAGTGACGTAGATATAATAACTTAGCAAGTTTTCTTAACACAGATGGTTCTTCAGAAGATAAGAGAGAGGTGAATTTAAACATATTTGGCCTAAAAGTGTAATAGCGGGGTAACACATGTCTGCTGTGACGTGTGTTCCCACATTCAAACAAACAATGATATTCATCTCCTAGGACATTACATGTTGGACATAGCCGTTCGTTGTATGGTCTGCGATTTCTCCCTCTGCCCTGAATTACATTTGGTAGTGAATGATTCTTAGTTCAAAATCTTATAAGAGAAATTCTGTGTTTACAATTTATTTCCATATGGAAATAATTTTGACATCTAAAGAGGTTTGTTATATTCTTGTATAATGAGCAGCTCTACCTGGTACTTATACTGAAGTGAACTATTGTTGGATGCAGGGGCGGATCTAGCTTTTCACTGAGGAGGGGTTAAAATTTGAAATATATATAGTTAACTGTAAGGGGGTCGGGGGCCCGCCCCCGGGGAAATTTTTGATTTCCAAAAGCTTTCTCATGCAATCTAAGGCATATTGGGCACTGTTTCCCACTCAGTACATCACCAAATCATAAGGAAATCCCTAAATAAGATGATGATTTTTTCTGAGGGGGGTGAGGGGTAAACCCCCAAACCCCCCCTCCTTGGATTCGCCACTAGCATGTATTGATAATGTAATCTCTGTTTAAATAAACTAATAGAATATGTTTTATTTGTAACACCCTGTTGTATCCAGGCATAACCAAAACCCAAATTAAATAAAATGTTTCTTACTAGAGCATGTACAAATTTTAGCCAGTATTTCACTATGGGTACATTTTTTCTAAAATTAGTGGGAATCTTCTAGTCATTTTAGGTGCTCTATGACATACTTCAACACTAATTTCAATTTTGTTTAAATGTAATAAAACATTGACACCAAGATTTTTCTATGTCAGTATGCCCCTGTGGTCACCAAAAGTGTGCAACATAAATTAACAAAGTTTGCCAACATGACCCTGAATAGCATCAGATGTACTAAATGTATAAGGTTTAAATTGAGATGTTGGTCTCATCAATAATCCGTTGAATACCAGTACAGATTAACCCTTTAACCGCCGGTGCCGCATATATCCGGGTTTTCATTTTTTGTTAGCACAATAAGTACCACATTTTAAATAAGTTAAAGATCAAATGTGACATCAACCAGCAAGATTTGAAAAGAGTTGAGCTACATTTTGTCAAATCTGAATAATTTTTACTCACTTGAAGTTGTGGATCGCGTCAGCGAGACACAACTTCAAGTGGGTAAAAATTCAAATTGAATACTTTGGCGGTTAAAGGGTTAAATTGTTTTTGCACTAATCGGTGACGTCATATAATAGTTATCCAATGTAACTAGTCCCAAATCCCGAATATATCAGTCCTAAATCCCAAATATATCTGGGATTTGTCCCTAACGGTTTAAGTACCGGTAGACCTACCGTCAGCTCTATCTCCTCTATGATGTTAACCCTTTCAAGCCTGAATTTACAATTGTCATCTCATCCACTACAAGCCGCGAATTGCTGTCGCAATTCTCAACTTGTAGTGGACGAAGATGATTTGATGTGGTTTAAAAATTGTCATGTATTGGTGAACCAATTTCATGGAAATTTTCGTTCTAAAACACTTGGTTGTCGGAAAATTTTGTCTGTTTTCAGGGATGTAAAATGATGCTTTAATACATCGTGAGGGCTTAAAAGGTTAAAGGGAGCGTCACTAAAACTGTCACTCTTGTCATTGCCAAAATAACAATGCTTAGAATTAAAATCACCCGTGATAATGCAATGGTCGTATTTATCAGTCAGGTGGATGAATTTCTCAACTTTTTTGCATAGATGAATATAGACAGTTGCCAGTGTTTTATTCCTTGTCTCGTTGTTTCAATGTTACATCCACTGTTTTTGCATTATTTTTGCCTGAATTGAGGCTCAATCAAATACAGTACCTTCCTACATGTCCTACATACAGTGCAGCATGGCAAATAATGGGCAATGTCACACGGAATAATAGTGAATCGGTGATGTACTATAAAAGAACATCACCAAGCGATTTTAATATCTCCTAAGTGCATGTTTTAAAAACATTAGTGTCACAATCACTTACATTATAATACAGTCTTTCTCTTGAAGCCAGTCAGTAAAATTTCATCTAAAGTATCTTCCAAAAACAGCCTAGTTACTGGGATTAAAATTAATGTAGACATGATTATATTCTAAAAAGGAATAAACTCTTTAAACTGTTAAACGTTGGTAGTACAGATTCTGAACGAATCTGTTAAGATTGGTCTGGAATGGGGAAGTATCATTTAATCCACACCTAGATCTGAGGGTGAGATGTCGGGTCTAGGATTGAACGCCAAGTCTGCAAACACGATACATACACCCAATGTTGTGTTAATGTTGGTTCAGCGTTGCAGACGGTGGGCCAACATTAATACAACATTGGGTGTATGTATCGTGCTTGCTAGAAAGTCTGCTCTGATTAATAGACACACACACCCCTCCCTCATCGCGGCGCCGTCAGTCATGTCTTCCGGCTGTGTGGCCCAGAACCGGGCCCAGAATATGTATTTCATTATCTTATAATTTCGGTGATGCTACGGTCCATAGCTTTGACAACAGCCCACAATAATGACATCTACAACTACTAGAACGGGACATATTTCACGAAATCAGAATCTTGTAGGTATTTTTGAGGAAAAGTTGGGAAACCATGCGATGATAATACAATAATAATATAGCATTTGTAAAGCGCCTAAATCCGACCTCATGACGTTCATGGGCGCGTAACAGTGATATTTAATATATATTTATCTAACTAGTTAAAAATATATTTATATAACTAGTTAAAATTAGAATTATGTTGAATTAACAAAAATAAGAAACATAGGGAAAAGTCAGTGTACTTAGAGATGTGTTTGTGTGCGTATGTTTTTGTCATATTTTTAGGTCCAACATTTAAAGCTTGGCAGAATAGGTGTTGGAAACAGTGTCGAAGGCCGCGCTTGGATCGAGCAAAACCAATGCCACTGCCTTATGATCATCTACTGTCCTCAGTATGTAATTCTGCACATACAATAACGTAGTTTCCGTACTTGTGTCCTGATCTATAAGCAGATTGCATAGGTTCGGAGAGATTGTTTTCATCCATGTATAATTTGATAATGGTGTAGCCCAAACGTTTTCGGTTAGTTTAAACAAGTAGCTGAGGTTAGATATGGGTCTAAAATTTTCTATACATTACGATCAAGACCGGACTTCTTGAGTAATGGTTTCACAGAAGCATATTTCATCTGATCTGGAAACACGCTAGTAGAAAGAAACAAATTAACAATGTCCGTGATCACAGGTAACTTAATCTCCAAATGTTCTTTCAACAGCCATGTTGATACTGGGTCTGATGAGCAGGATTTTTATGCCGAGTTCTGTATAATTATAAGTATTTCATCTTGTGATGCCTGAGTAAATAATGTCAAAGTGGCATTGGTGGATTCCTCCACATGCTCCAATAATCGTTGGTCTTAGTTACATTGATCCAAGTCTGTGTTACTGACCCCTAAAAAGCTGTTGATTCGACATAACGTAATATTTTCGATGTAAAAATACAAAATAGGTGATAGATTGCCTATTGTTTTGTATTTTTTATATTCATACTATTCACTACAACTGACCACATACAATTATTAGAACAATACAAAATAAATAAATAAATCGAATTGTAGGAGTATGTAAGAAATAATCTTTTAGCTTCTGAATTCAATATTACGTGTCATCCTTGCAGTATATGGCAACACCTCCTGACAGTGAATGTAAACATGATGCAAATATAGGACTACTTCCGTACCTTCAAATACACAGCTACAACGCTAATATTACTTTCATTATTGTGTGAAATGATCTGCAACAATTATTTTGAAATGTAGGCCCCTATTAGCAAAATTGTAAATAGACTAAGTCGAGTGAGGTTACAGCTCTGACCGTTACGATACGAGCACCAATTTCCAGACAACTATTCTGTCTGTTTATTGAACATATTAACAAACATGACAATTTTTTTGCTCTCAATTTTTCATCGTCTCCACAAATTCAATTGAAATGCAATTTTCAGACAATGATGTAATATTAGATATTAATGCACCTGCTTACTTATAGTTTTGAAAATCATCCGATAAATTAAGTTTGGAAAAGAGCTGAGATATTCAGGTAAATGTGCCGTCTATAAGGGCAAAACTGGGGGAAAAAAAACAATATAATTGTTATTCAGAGTATTTCTACATGCGTCGAAATAAAAAAAAACACTGTGACTTCGTCTTTTTGAAATTGTGCCTCATCTTATCAGAGCAAGTGTGAAATAAGTACACACATGAGGCATAAATTTCAATTTCAGAGCGATACTCCATCGTGCCAAGGAGAACAATTGCAGCTAAAGGCTCATGTGCTGTGTGCCTTAAACTTAAAAAGTTTCAAAGTTTAAAATTGGTTTTGTTTTGATTTGTTTTTTCTTTAAAAGAATCAACATTGAGGAAAATACCTTCCTTTTGTCACTACACCAGCCACGAACATCCCATGGATATTGCCCGTGTATTTTGGCGAAATCCACGATGTTCCGCAAAGATTTAAAACATGTCAATCGGCCGAGTTTAGCTTTGTTGACCCTTCCTGTTTTGAGCTGTTTTGAGCTTTTTTCAAAATCGAATTACGTTGCCAACGGATGTTTCTAAAAGTTGTAATCTATTGTAGCCACTCATTCAAACAAGCAGAAACATTACTCCCTATACAATACAACTGGCCGTCACAATGAAAAGCGTAATATTATAGTCCTTGGATGTTCGTCACATAAAAGCCGATTATTACCGAAGTGGGATAGGCTGTTTCCGGCACGTTTGAGCAAAACCAAATCAGTTAGGCTTTTGTTACTTCACATTCTACCGATTAAAAGCTCTATCATTTGACATTATTATGCAAGCCAACGTAAACTGTAGGCCTATTGGTAGTAGGGCAGATATCACAAAACATTGTGTATTTAATGATAAAAAACATTAATTTAATTTTATTAAATTAAAGTGCGTGATAATATATTGCTTAAATATTAGGCAGCATCGATCCGTATATTAAAAGAGAGAAAACAACAAAATCATTTTTTTTACTTTTAAAGTAAATGCCAAAACGTTATCTCGATGTATTTACGCTAAATTTTTTAAATAATTTAATAATAAATTACCCTTTTTTGGTCCTCATTCCACCTTTTAAACACCATGAGAGATAATTTCAAAAAATGCATGGGAGATTTCTTGATTGTTTTTGGCCAAAAAAATTATTCCACTTTTAGTAACCAATTGGTAACTGCAAATATTCCTATTGTATTGTATAGGGAGTAATGATTTCGTATTGAATTCCCTAATGTAACCATTCTCCACTGGTTGAATAAACGAAATTTTAATTTCTGGCTTGGTAATCACGGAGGTTGCAGCATTGACTACACCATCTACATGGATACTTTGAATAAAATATTACAACGTGAAAGTCTAGATGAATTTATTTGAGCATCAAATAATATATGTCAAAATGGTCTGCGGTCTAATATTTTGAAAATGAATTTTAAAATGATAGGGGGGGGGAGGCTACTCTGAATTACGCCGCCCCGTGGGTTATCAGGCTCTTTGGTATTCTGAAAGAAAACTCTAGAAGTGCCAATATCTGGTCCGAAAGTCGAAATACCGTTGTAAAATCTCAACTTCATCATAAAAAACACTGTCACCTTGAAATTCAAAGCGGAAATTGTGGTATTGGAATAAATCCGATTAAACAAGAGTTTGTTGATTTTAACAGATCTCGTAGCTTTATTGCTACACCATGCTTTATCTGTAAGCCCGAGTATATAATAGACAATGTGGGTAACAAAGTCACTACTGTGATCCTAACAAAAAAATAATAAAAAAATTATTGCTGTTAATTTTAAAGATTCCGAATATTATTATATAAATGGAGATATTATGGAACCGGTCGCTTCAACATATGAAGAAGGGGACGGGTGGTCTTATGAGGTTACCTTTCAACATGCAACAACATTTCGTAATATAAAAATACATCACACTAGTAATAAACATTTGTTAGCTTCTCTTAAAACTTTGCCTAATGCTCATGTTATCAATTTTGACCTAATGGCAATATAGCATCAGCTATACGTTCAAGACAAATCAGTCCTCAGCGCGTCGATGCCTACAATAAATTATTGAAGTACCAACACATTTGATAGATTGCGGTCTGTGTGCCATTCGCCACTATTCATTCGTACTATTTCTTTCATCGTTGGCGGGTAAATCAGTTTTAAAATTTGATCGGGACAAATTGAGACCGCATTTATAACCGTTCCAACCGTTCCCGACGCGTCAATCAATCAAGCAATACAACTTCTATTGCGCCTATATCCTCAGCGGACCGAGATCAGAGGCGCACAAATCCTTAGCGTGATCATGTGTCATAATCGAGGCCAAAGCAGGTTCGTCAACAGGGAGCCGGGCTGCTGAGGAGCTAGGGTGGGATAGCCAGATCAAATAGGTGTGATTTCACACCTATCTGATCTGGCTAACCGCAATCTATCAGCCTCTGTCTGAGAGCTGTTGCCACCATCGCATCAATGACGTCATGAAGGGGTATACAGACGTTTTTGACGAGGACCTTTTCAACCTTAGTCACTAACTACCCTCACCATCAAACTTAATGGCTGCTGACCCATTAAACTGAGGGCCTACTGTACACCCCTCTGAATAAGGAAAGTGGTCAACGATAATGATAAAAGCGAGTGTAATCTAGATTTCAACATCACCATGGGCGGCGCCATTCACATTAAACCCCAAAAAGATTAATTATATCTAGATCTTCTGCATCAACTACTATAAGCTTAATGCGGCCATGGTAAAAGACTCAGACTCCTACTGCCTGCCAAGTTGTTTTCGACTTTAGATCCCAAAAATGGATGCTGGCAGATTCCAGTAACACCAGAGTATCGATACAAAACAACCTTCACTTGCCATAGCGGCCTATTTGAGTTCAAGCGAATGCTGTATGAACTGGCCAACGCTTCAGCCTCTTCCAACGCACCATGGACAGGGGCTACATGGACTGATCAGTGTTGCTTTGTCGCCATTGATGATATAATCATATACTACAGGAATGTTGTTGAGCACATTTACCACCTCAGGCTCGTCTCGGAAAGGCTAAGTGAAGCTGGCATGAAAATAAAACCAGATGATGGTAAGCAGAAGAGCATGACATATTCATCAGAATCTGAGGATTCAGAACATAACCTGGCAGGAGGTGTAATCCAATACATATAATATATTTTCAGTATTCTTGTCTTCTCTCTTCACGCGGTGGAGGTTTTATATATACGTGCTGAATTTTATTTTATTTTATTTTATTATTTTATATTTTGTTGTTGCAATTTGTGATTGTTATTTAGAGCTATGCATTCATCTAAATACATATTAACTGTTGCATTCATACCACCCTGCAAGGGGATCAAATTATGTTTCGCTTAAAAAAATGAATCTTCTATCCAAATATGTCTGCCATCTTGGATTTTAAGGTCAGAAATGTGTTTTAATACCAAATTGAGTCAGAAATGGATTCCTTGTGGTCGAATTAGCCAAAAAGGTGTATTTATTCAAATTTGTAGCCTCTATATGTCAAAAGTTATTTTTTCATATTGGCGCAGGCGGCATTTTGGACTTACGCCTCTAGAAAAAAATGCCGGGATTTTTGCGATGGACACTGAGGCTGAATATTTTTAAAAAGTTCAAGTAAGTCAAATCAATCATCAAATCATCTTAGCCAGAAAGTGGTCATGAAAGTTAGGTTTTTCACCCTACTATTAAGTAATTTCCGGACTGTTGAAATTGTTTCGGCATTACGTATTTAATAGCACAGGCAGGGCGTTCCATAAGGCTGGGCCATATATAGAGAAAGCTCTTGACCCATTCTTAGTTTTTATATGAGGGACAACCAATCTAATTGAATTTGTGGAGAGTAGATATTTTGAGCATTTCGGACGAGCAAGTAAGTCAACTAGATATGCAGGGTTCGGAAAGTTATTGTGCATCCGAATATTGACAGGAAGCCAATGCCGTTTTAGTCCTGGCCGAGTAGGGCGTAACTACTGCATAGATTATAGACGAATCATTCATATTGTATTGCTGCTGCAGTTTCCAGAAATGTTACGATAACTTAAATAAATGTGATATAAAAACCTGTGGAAGGTGGGTTTTATAAAATGTCGGAGTCGGCAACAATCGAGTGATATAAATAACACAAATGTTTCTGTTTGCTATATACACGACTTGACCCGACTGCCAAGGTTAAATAACAATATCATTTTTATAATTTATGATTCCACATAAATCTTTAATAGTGACCTCACTTGTGACCTTGAATAGTGCTGTTTTGGTTTATTTATACTCATTCTAGTGAATTGCGATGTTTATATTATTTTTGTGTGATTTTGTGTGTTCATTTTGCTTAAAATGTGTGACCCATCAGCTTTATGACACATTTGGTTATTATTGCAATTATGACCATAGGCCTATGTATTGGTATCTACTTTCAACAGTTTTGACAGAAGGTACATTATCACAGCAAAATAACATGATTACGATATAAAATTAACAAACTACATCCGGCTTTTTTCGCTTGTATGAGTATGTTTTAGGTAGGCCACACTTCAGTTTAAATCGCGAGAGTGTAATACATGATTCGTAATGTTTATGAAAGAAGCACAACTCATGGAGAGTATGTGGCATTGTTTATAGCTTTAGAACCGTTGGATAATATTATTGTAATTTTATTCAATTGAAGTTTGTTCAAGTTAGAACTCATAAAAATAAACGGAATTTTTAGTGAGACATTAAGTGACATGCGGATTACAGTAAAATTTCAAAAAATTAAGCATTATTGTTGATTGAGCCTTATGGTGGTAAATCATCGATAAAACCGTAGTTTAACAGTAGTTTCATTTATGACCACACGTCTCTCATAAACTATACGAATCGGTCGTAATAATTTACAAACTTTAGTATTGGTTTGGAGGCTATGATACTACTGTTGGATAACGTGATACAGTTGTATATAATTATACAATACCAAAGTACACTGGATGGTCTGATGAGATACAGTAGGTTGCGTCATCAGCACCAGACTTGTTCTGGGGGAGGGGGTGCACATTAACCATTGAATACCTATGTTATGAGTCTACGGAGTCTATTTTATTTCTTTCAGTGTGGGGACCCTCTTCATACGTATAAGACGGTCATTCTGACGTAAAAGACGGTCCTTGCGCTGAAAGGGTTGAAACACTAAAATATTTTTGAATAAAACAAGAGACCAGAGATTTTATTCGTTTTGAAATCGGCTTAAATGGTTTAGTCAGATGCTGTATACCTGACCAGCAGCGTGGTATTATCGCGTCATTAAACACTATTACATTATTAAAACACTTATTATATACTTTTCAGGCATTTCAAAAGGCCTACTGTATATTTTTGCTTGTATATATCTTGATCAAAAAGCTCATTAACTTTTTGGTATATTTTGCTGTTTCAGATAAACATCGGACAGTTCATTGTCAGTTACAAGCATACTTTTCACAACTCCCATCCCATCAATATTATTTTTATTATTTTAGGTGTTTTATATCGTCATGACTTTTAAAAGTGTTTAACGCATTCGTAAAACATAGTGCTAATTGTATTGACACTCCACGTTGATTTCATGTAAATTATTTAATAGTTATGTTTAATCAAGTTTGGTCTGAATTCCATGCATATTTACTACGACATTATTTCTGTAACTGACATTTGTATAGTATTCTACAAATTATAGTCTATAATTTGAGGGAATTAGCTAATAATCACCCATAAATTTGCTATTACTTTAATAGAGGTTAATATCCGAGCAATGAATCACATTTGTAATTTATAGTTGTCATGTTGGTAGCTGTATTGCGTGTCGCTTGAAAATAAACACGCTAATTTTGAAGTGCTTTCTTCATTATAATAAGTTTCTGATTGTAGGACAGGCTGCAGACAGAACAGATTGTGTAGCATTGCATAAAACTCTTGTTTTTATTCTGGAGATATTGTGAAATATGGTATTTCATCAGAATAGCTCTCCACAGAAGTAACCTATTATCCTAATTTGACTATATTATAGCTGCCAATACAAAGTTTTTAGCGATCTGTGATTCAATTACCGTTATTACATAAGGCTCAAGTAGGCTATGATAAAAAGCACTGTAACCTTGAACAAATACGTACCAAGCTGGAAAAGTCAGAAAAGTTTCCTAGAAGTATGGCAAGCAGCATATTAAAAATCCCAACATGTCCGGGGGATGGCAGTGTCCTAAATTTAGGTCAAAAGGGCGCACAAACGTCAAACGACTAAAAGTCATCTAATTGCAGGTTCCAAAATCATAATTCCTTGACCAACCTTCGGCAAGTGTTGTTTGGCGATTTTTTCAGGTAGCTCAAGATATTTGTCAAAAAATAAACTCCTACGCTTTTCTAGAAATGGTGGGCGGGATTTTGTAGAGCGTAAATCCAAAATGGTCGCCATCGATCAGAGTGATAAGTAAGTATTCACTTATATCATACACTAGTCTCTCAGTGAACCTTATTTTTTAATGCATTTAGGTGGAAAATGGATCAATTGATGTTAACCAGTTCATATTTTAAAATATGCATGTCGCGTTTGGCCGAAAATTGCAAAAATTCAGGATGGCCGTCAGTTGCCACTGGTGGCCTTTTGAACAAAATCGATTTTTAACTAATAATCCCATAATCAATTGTGATATGTCATGTCTAACTAATTTCTGGGTGTGGAATTCATTACTTAACCGTAAAATTATATTTTTATGCTTCTTTGACCTTCAAGCATCACATGACGGTCAAAACATAATCAGCATAGCTGTTATAGTGATTTTTTATTTGTACTAGTGGTCAAATAGTCACATGTGATAATTCCCTTCCGGCTAAATGTGTGGCACAGAATTTGACTTTAAAAATTGTTATACCTTAAAGTTTCATGTGAAGTGCAGAAATGAGTACCAGCGGATATAGGATATAGGAAAAATACAACTTATTCTCAAGTGATCCAATACGTACATGTGAGATGTCGTTTTTGACTCCGTCGTTTTTACTAACTCATGTCTGACGCAGAATCCATTTCTGGCATAAATAATGTCATTCTAAGCATCGATGACCTTACAATATTTACTATGTGATCTTTAAACACCATATCAAGGTAAAAAAATGACCAGTAGGCTAGTTGTCACAATGAAAATACAACTTTTTCAAAAGTTGTCTAATAGCTACATGTGATTTGTCGTTTCCAACCAACTTTGGGGTATACAATAAATTTTCGGTATAAATGACGTTAGAAGCGTAGAAAGAATTACAGCTGTTAAATAATATATCCATCAATTACTGGGGTGGTTACCGGACAACCGGATATTAAGGGTTTGACTTCCAGGCCGGAGTGCATGCCAGGATCCAGATATACTGGTGTAGGAGTTCTATTTCTCGTCATTTGAAGCTGGAATTGCTAACGCAATTTCCAGCTTCAAATGACGAAAAATACATAAATGTAGTATATATTTGACGAAAATTTGTATCATTTTAGGGTTACATTCATTGACGAATGACGACGGAAATTTCCGTCATGTATGGTAGTGAAAAGGTTAAGGGTAAACTGGACTATGGCTGTATTGCATATGAATGGACGAGACGATTGTACCTGGGGATACTGGATCCGATCGTATTAGGCAAGGTTGGCTATTAGGCTGAGGGTCGTCTCAGACATTGCCTATCGCCAGTTGAAGCTGAGCCTGTAATACTATATAAAAATTAATTAAAATATAGTCTGATGAGGAATGCAGTCAATAACCTTCTCAACCTGAAATCAGAAAGGGAAACACTAGCACGGCCTTGACTACGCTGTTAATTTGTATTGTCAATAGAGTTGACGACAAAAAGCTTCCTTGTGGAACACCTTTCTCTTGCGACTTTAGTGAAGTGTAAGTGTTATCTCATCTCCAAATGTTATACCTTTCTAAATTTATTAAAAATAAAGGTGGTGTACCCCCTAGACCTATGTCATGGACGTGTTTTATGATCCTATACTTTACTTCCAGGTGGTGTCATAGGCCTTTTTTGATCAAAACATATTCCCAACATGTGTTGATATTTTAAAAAACCTCAACGGATATACACCTCTAACCTGGCCAAATGATCGGTCGTTCTTTTACTTTTTTAAAACCTAGCACTTGGTGGAGTGTAGATTCGTTAATGTTCGATTTGTTTTCACTTACATATGTTGCCTCCACATTGACTTCTTCTCGTCTATTATCAGTACAGGGGTGGATCCAGGGTGGATTAAGGCCAGGTCACCAAAATATAATATTATAAAATGGTACAATAAGTGGACTGGCTAAAAAAGGCACAATAATTAGGCCTACCTGGGCTGAAAAATGACAAAATAAGTAGACTGGGCTACATCAAGAGGGGTCACGTCACCCCCAGTGACCCCCTGGATCCGCCCCCAATTATACTACACAAGCGCTTCTTGAAAACACACGAAGTTAAATAAATGTTGGTTCATTGCTGTCCCTGCGTCGCAACTGAACGGGTCCAGCAAACAGGATACGGGGAACGTTACACACCACTGAAGGAGCGAACATATTGGGGGCAGCAGGTTATCTGGATGTATTGAACAAAATGCTTTGGGCTTTCTAATTCTCAGATTTGAAACTCTGTAGAAAAACGATTGTATTCATGTTTTCATTCTGTATTATAGTCTGTATTATAGTCACCCGACAAGTTAAAAATTTCGAAATTATAACTGGTGCCTAAAATCACATTATAATTGTTACCAAAAACAGATTATGTGCTTTAAAGGTGATGAAAAACGACAAATCACATATAGCTATTGGACCACTTATCTAAATGTTGTATTTCCACTGAGACAACTACTGATCATTTTTATCTTGTTGCTTGTTGCTTTAAGGTCACATGGAAATACTTTTAATATCACCGATGCTTAGAATGACATTATTGATGCGTCACATGTCAGTCAAAAACGACGTATGACATATAATTTTAGATAAGCAACATTTTTGGTATTCATTTCTGCCCTTTATATGGAGGTTGGAGGTCATAGAATAAGATTTTTAAAATTTTTTGTGGCCCTGAGGTAAAAAATGAAGTTAGCACACTTACAAGCCATTTCGGTCCCCCTGATTGTAAAATTAGGTCAAGGTCACTGAATATTAAAATTGACTTTCAGATTAGTGTCATGTACATTAAGTGAAAAAGGAACAAAGGCCCTAAGTCGAGGCGTTATGAAGTTATCGCGCATACAAGTTATTTTAACTTACGTGATCTGTTGACCTTGAAATTAAGTCAAGGTCACTGAGGGTCGAACTTGACCTGCAGATTAGTGCCATGTACATGACATGATTCGGTGACCTTGAAATTATGTCAAGGTTACTGAATGTCGAGCTTGACCTTCAGATTAGGGTCACCTATATGAGGTAGAAAAATAAAGGCCAGTTATCGCACTTACAAGCCATGATGGTTTTATTGACCTCGTGACCTTGAAAGTCGGTCAAGGTCACTAGATATCAAGCTTGACTTTTAAATTAGTGTCATACATATCATGTAAAAAATAAAGGTCCTAAGTCAAGGCGTTATGAAGTTATGGCACTTACAAGCATTTGCACCGCCCGAAACTTATATTTGTAATTTGCTGAACATAAATGGGTTCTACATCTCAAAATTGGTCAGAAATAATTATTATAAATAAACATAGTCAATATTATTATAGTGAATATTATATCAAAAATATATTTTCCAGACAATATCACACGGAAAAGAGGTATTACACTTGTTCCTAACTTTATTTGTTTAAAATAATTTTTTTGCTTACCTGACCTTGAAATTGACACACTGAACTTGAAAATGGCCATCATCAAAATAGTAGAATAAATGGATTTTCAGTCAAAATTGCATTAAAAGACGTACTACACTTCTTTTGCTATTTATGTTTGTTGAGAATCATATTTTTACAGTTTTGACCTTAGAATTGACTTTTGATTGATCTTTAAGTAAAATTACTTTGAAGATGACCTTGAATGAACAACATAATGCCATAATTTGACTTTTTCAGTGAAAATCCCATGAAAAAGAGGTACTACATACGTTCCTAGCTGTATTTGTTAAAAATGATATTTTCTCTTACCTGACTTTGAAATAAACTTTTCGACCTTGAAGATCACCTTGAATATACAAAATAATTTCAGAAATGGATTGTCCAGTCAAAATTACATAAAAATGAAGTATTACACATGTTCCTAGCTTGACCTTGTAGCCATAAAATATGTTTTTCCCAAGTGGACGACAACCTGGGTTTGACTCACTGGAGCACATGGAATGAGATAAATATAGTCGTTTGCTTTTAACCATTCAGCTTATCAGAAGTCACATTTATGATAATGACCTGTAGTCTATATTACAGCTGATTATGGGATTATTAGTTAACAATCTACTTTGTTCGGCCATGTTGGATTTTTGTGATTTTCGGTCTAACGCGAAATGCATTTTTTACAATATCTTTTAAAAAACAGGCCCATTGGGAGACCAGTGGAAAAGATAAGTGAATACTTGCTTTTCGCTTTGATCGATGGCGGCCATTTTTAATTTTGCGCTCTACATAATTCCGCCCACCTTTTCTGGAGAGGCGTAGAAGGTTTTTTTTTGACAAATATCTTACTTGCCGAAGGATTGGTTACGGAGTCATGGTTTTGGACCTACTATTATATGACTTTTAGTAGTTTTACCATTGTGCGCCCTTTTGACCTAAATTTATGACATCTCCACCCTCTGGACATCTTAGGACTTTTGATATGTTGATTGCCACACTTCTAACAAACTATTTTGAAATTTTTAGCTTGTTACGAATTAGTTCCATGTATTAAGCTCACTTTCCTGGACTACTACTCTTTTTAAAAAAAAACGAAGTTAAAGAGTAGAATAATATACTTGGTACTAAAATAATCGGCATATAAACATTCACGTAAACCCTAGTTATTTTAAATTTATATGTAATAAATTCACTATGATTGCAGATTCATGCCATTAGTGTATCAATTCATCTCGTGCCAAGGCTGGATTGTAACGACCGTATAAACTATAAATAATTAAGGGTATCAAGTCGCGATTTACAAGGGAATTAGCTAAGTAGCTATGGTTGTTGGCTATACTTTTGAGAATAATCCATGATTAGACTATTAGATTAATTTGTCTACTCATGACTGTAATAATCAGAGATATTTAAGTGACAAATACACTGTTGACTAATTAATATAAATGAAGCTGAAAGATAAAGGATCAACTTTACAGATATAGAAAATGGTTAAATTTCACTCACTTTGGAACTGAGGGTGAAACGATTGCGACGTTTCTTTAACGATGTCGCTGCAACCAGTTTCCAGTTCACTTTTTATTTTCAGATTAGCCTTTTGTCGAAACTAGGAGAATACCAGTACATTATCATATAACCCGATTTATATACATGTATAAAACCCTTTGTTAACCCTTTAAACCCTCACGATGCAGTAACCCTTTAACCGCCGGTGTCGCATATATTCGGGTTTTCATTTTTATTAGCACATTAAGTACCACCTTTTAAACATGTTGAGGGTAAAATATGACATAAATCAGCAATATTTGAAAACAGTTGACCTCCATTTTGTCAAATCTGAATAATTTTCACTCACTTGAAGTTGTGGATCGCGTCAGCGAGGCACAATTTCAAGTGGGTGAAAATTCTGATTGAATAATTTGGCGGTTAAAGGGTTAAAGCATCATTTGTATCGCTGAAGAATGATTTAATTTCCTGAAACCTGGTGGTTTTAGAACGGAAATTTTCAAGGAACTGTTTTAAAAATAACAGTACATTTTTTTATTTGTCACCCACTTTAAGTCATTTTCATCCACTACAAGTCGAGAATTCCGACAGCAATTCGCGGCTTGTAGTGGATGAAGATGACAATGGTAAATTCAGGCTTGAAAAGGTTAATTTCAGTACTGTTTTCTAAAGCTCTTGTATACGCCTTAATTAATCAAAAATAGGTCAGTATATTCAACCTATCCTTTCAAAGCTCGGCTTGGTTTAGTGGTTACAATGAATACTTGTCACACTTACACACTCGTAAATAGTATTGCGGAGAATTTCGGTTAACGAGTTGTAGGCCTAGTATGCTGGGGCTAAATTTCCAGATATCGAATTGAAAATTCACAATCCTCAGAATATAGTGGGGGTTTTTTCGCGTCTCTCCATGCATGCATTGACATTTTCTCACGCTGTTTCGACGTCAAGAACCATCGGCGATGTGTCGCCGAGCAGTGCAGAGCCGTCGGCGAGCATTCAGCGAGGTACACCAAGGTTCAAAATGTCCCAGACACATCAGCGACACATCGGCGATATTATCAACATGCTCGTGTAGACATCGGCGATGTATATTCAATGTGATGATATCGCCGATGGTTTGGTGATCCATCGCCGATATATCGCCGGTGTTCGCCGATGTTTCCGAACTGCTCTGGCGGCGATGCTTCGCTGAGCGTTAGAAATCTTATTTCTGATTGGCCACCGATGATCACATGAGCACTAATCTAACCCATTGAAAGTGAAAGCGTGAAATGTTGTGTGTATTAACAATATATAAAAATTGTATCATGACCTGATCCCAAGGTTAAAATAAGAATATATGATCAAATAGAAAAATAAGTTGTAATTATCTGAAATTATCCCCGAGCTGCTTAAGTTCAATGACCTTGAGTGATGCTCAAAGGTGAATCTGATATAATTATTTAAAATTATTTTTATTTATTCTAATTTTGTGAAATAACTGTTATGAGTAAGGGCAATGCGTCATTTTCAATAACAGCTGTAAAAACTACTCTATGGCATTGATTCTAAGTTAGGTGACAAATAAAAGAGGATGATCGAACATAGGCGAAATCAATTTTTTTACGTATCCACGAACTGCATTCTACTTCATCCCATTTTCTATTTAAAGTTATTTTAGGGGATTGCCAATAGTATTGATTGTGTATAGTACGTGAATATATCGTCATGTACATGTAGATATATACATGTTATTAGAAAATTACGCATATATTATTTCTTGTGCAACTACTAAGAGTATAGTAATGGTCTGTGGTCTCCTGGCAGTGGCTCTGGGAGTTTAAACATTAGGATTTTAAGTTTCGCCTCATTGACCACCAATATCGGTAATTAAAGTGTGTTGTTCTCCACACATTAAGCTGGATAAACAAATGTAATACCGCCGCGAACTGACACATGAGATGTTGTTTTTGATGTTGGCACGCCCTCTGCAATGTTATAGCCCAGTATACGTACGACCATATCGTGTGTTTGGTATGTGCATATACACTGTGGGCGTCAAGAGCAACTAATACAAAGCATCATGCTATATATAATTATGCATTTCATGTGTATTTGGTAAATAATTGACAAAATATAAATATTCTTGAGATTGGTGGCATAGGTGAAATTGATGTGAATAATCTAGCAAAAATAGAGCAGTGTAATTTAAAAGTAATAGTGTCCTTCCACTAATTGGATTTTAAGGGATTTTTTTTTAATGTTTATCAATTAATGAATCTGGACCGATTGGTGAGAAAAAAAATGGCAATTTGTGCTTGGTTCGGGTATTTTTGGCCATAAAATGACTGGACGATTTATGATGATTTCGAACTGAACAAAACCCTTTGTTTTATATATATAAATTCAGCGCTTTAAGGGTTACAATGTCGCATTCATGGGCCACGTGACATATTTTGAATACAAATATGTCAATATAAAATGGTACAGCAAGATAAGATTGTGCTAAGCTTCTTCAATTTGAGTATACTTCGGTATTCAGACAGACAGACAGACAGACAGACAGACAGACAGACAGACAGACAGACAGACAGACAGACAGACAGACAGACAGACAGACAGACAGACAGACAGACAGACAGACAGACATACAGACAGACAGACAGACAGACAGACAGACAGACAGACAGACAGACAGACGGACGGACGGACGGACGGACGGACGGACGGACGGACGGACGGACGGACGGACGGACGGACGGACGGACGGACGGACGGACGGACGGACGGACGGACGGACGGACGGACGGACGGACGGACGGACGGACGGACGGACGGACGGACGGACGGACGGACGGACGGACGGACGGACGGACGGACGGACGGACGGACGGACGGACAGACAGACAGACAGACAGACAGACAGACAGACAGACAGACAGACAGACAGACAGACAGACAGACAGACAGACAGACAGACAGACAGACAGACAGACAGACAGACAGACAGACAGACAGACAGACAGACAGACAGACAGACAGACAGACAGACAGACAGACAGACAGACAGACAGACAGACAGACAGACAGACAGACAGACAGACAGACAGACAGACAGACAGACAGACAGACAGACAGACAGACAGAAATTATATTGACAGAAAGAAAGTCAATCCAAACTTATTTGTCATAGAAATAAGAGAGATATATGTACATGTATATGCAAGATTGTTAATTTGTTAAAATCTTATGACAATATAGGCCTACATAGTATGACATACATAACTAAAATGTTAACTGGCATTGTAATAAAAAACACTGGGTAATACGATAATATAAATGACTGCTATTTAAAATAGAATTAAAAGGCATCGCCAAGATAACATAGAGTCTATCATTTTGTTCCCCGCACCAAAACCAGAGATATAATAAAATAGCTACTATGTATAACATACTAATTATATAGTAGACAGGGATATATCCTAACCAATCTAATAAACATGTCTGTCAAACTTTTCTCAACGGTTTCTATTGTATTTTTCCCCGTAGATTTTAAATCTGCCAGATACCATTCGAGATTCTGCATATTTAAGTAACTAATTTGCATATTTCCAAAATGGCCGCCAAAAAAAGTAATTGGCTATAAATACAGTCCCGGCAATCCTAGAAATGTGTTTTTTGGCCATAACCTCGGGTTTTGAGATCCCATAATACCATTTTGACGACAATATTATTTTTCGGGTTATTGAAAGGTCATAGGTCACGTGACCATTGAAATACAATATCCCACCTTTACGTTTTAGCAAAAAGTGCACAAATTGACTTTTTGGGGATAAAATGATGATTTGAATGCCTGATAATCAGAGAGCTACATCTCATACACAAGACTATATTTATTAATACAAGATGGCCGCCATAATTCAAAATGGCCGCCAGCCGAACCTAAAATCAAGATATCATATTTAAACGATCTTAGTGTCTATATTGTTTTTTTTTGGACCAAGGAATACAATGCCAGACATCATTATACTGTCAAATGATTTTTTAGAGGTTTTTGTTGTCTTTTTGATCTCTACAGTTTGATATTTTGGCAAAATTGTGTTATATCCTAGTTATTTTTGAATAACTCCCTCCCAGAACGAGGTTATCATCCGCACACTGTTCTAAATTCACATGCTAACATGATATAAAGTAAAACCATATACATCACATGTATATGACAGCGATAAAAAAGTTAAATAGACATCATTAACATTATAACACGGCACTGTTATTTTGTAGAGTATGTAGAACTACTACCCGGGGGGTACAGTACAGACAGTGGGGGGGGGGGGACACTCGATTTGTGGCAGCAATTACCGTGTGTTACGAAACGGACACGCCCGACCTGGCACGGCGTGAGTCCTGCTATAACAATAGGCACGCCCACCAGCCTTCGATCCCGTCTGAACCCTTGTAGTACCATCACCCACATATTATATCCTCACACATTAAATTCTGTAAATTACAATTATGAGCTATATTTTTTCATCCTATGTATCAATATATATGTTTGGAAAATGTTTTATCAATTAAACCATTTCATAGTGATTTAAATAATACAAATAAACTTAGGTTCCCAAAGTTTGCTGAAAGGTTGAGTAGCGATAGTTATAATTTTATTTTAACTTGTGGCACTAAAGTTTATGTAGCAGATATATTGAGGGATGAAACAATCCAACCAAGGTAATCTACAACGTTTACTTACAATATATTATTCAACGTTAATGAGTATTTTGTGTTTTAAATGTATTCATGTTTTTAACCAGTAATATTATATTTTTTATTGCATTTGCTTGTTTTGAATGACTACATTTCATGTACTATTTATGTGTAATGTTCCCGTCTGTTGCCATAATTTCTGCCATAATTGCATACGGTGGTCCAACATTAAACCACCATTTAATCAAAGTGTCATGATTGTCTTACCCAGACACTCGCTAACAGACTGTTAGACGGTTGGCCTCTGAGGCGTGCCCTGCTGAGTTAGATAGATGTTTTTTTAGTATTTATAATGATACAACAAACTCACATTCCTCAGTTCATCGGTGACATTCATAGGACATACACCATCAATGAAAATGAAATTATTTCAACAAGACATTGCTTTCATCATAGAAAAAAAACAGAGAGGGCTAGAAAACGGCTACCATTCAGAAACAGCTGAGATAAAAAAAAAGACATGTAAATGTGTTATGGTCCACCTATAAAAATGGCATTATGGGATTTCAAAACCCGAGGTTATGGCCAAAACACATTTCTAGGATTGCCTGGACTGTATTTATAGCCGATTACTTTTTTTGGCGGCCATTTTGTTACTTAAATATGCAAATTCTCGAATGGTATCTGGCAGATTTGAAATCTACGGGAAAAAATACAATAGAAACCGTTGAGAAAAGTTTGACAGACATGTTTATTAGATTGGTTAGGATATATCCCTGTCTATAGTAGCAAAAACGACACTGTGGAAAGCGTAGAAACCTAAAATATATACACGTGCATAGTTATGCTACAGTAACTGGAGTATACAATAAGACAATGGTAAAAAATATATGGTATTTAAAAAAAATCAAATATAAAATCATGAAAGTACAATAAATGTGGCAATTCGCGAAACAGGTAGCTCCGAGTCATGTGACCATGCAAGCACAATTGCAATTGCACATACCGGGGTCACAATCGAAAAAAAACATTATTGACCTCATAAAATCAGTTGACTTAGCAACTCTGAAATCATCCATAAGGCCCCACCTCGTCTGATAACAAAGGCGACGTAGGCCTACACGGCTCTATCCTGCCCTAAAAGCCAAATAATAAGATCCGAGAGCAACCCCGTCCTCATATTATGTGGTAATACCCAGGTCAGATCATGAAGGCACGATATTATCTATATTAAAGCGACAGGTGACTTGTGATTGTTCTATATAAAAATGTAATGTTATAACAATAATAATGACACATAATCATGATAATAATTATTTATGCCAGCCACGCAAGACTCGACACTCATAAAATATTTCAGCTTGAATGTGAACTTACATTTGCTATACTCAGTATTTTTAACCCTTAATTGGTATAAAAAAAAACACAGATAAATTTTGCTAGTGACTTCACCACTGTTATGTCTCCAGATGGCATAATTTGTAGAAACATATCATTTGTCGGTTGCATATTGATAATCGCGGCTACAGAATTAAGCAAGATTTTGCGTTCATTGTTCATAGCATTAAAGTGGAGAAGAAGATGTATTTCGTCGTCAATTTCGTTTGATTCATACCTTATGTATATTGGTTTACTGGAGTTATTGAATTATTGTATTGTCCTTTCTCTATTTTTAAATCATGTGAGCTCATTCGATATCTCGCCATTGCTGTTACGAGATGGTTCCCCTTTATATTTAAGATGTATGGTTCAACACACATAGCTTTTTTACTAATGAATATGTGCGCAGCTTACTTGAACTCTCGATATCTTGTCTCCACCGCTGTGTAAATATTATAGCTCTAGTAGCATATTGTAGGCATTTCTGACAGGGTGGTTCTGAGCTAGGTCTAGAATTCTACACCAATATTTTACAGCTTTAATATGCTGCCGGATGATCAATGGAAACCGTACAGTCAATGTCACCATATATTACAGGAGTGGGTGTTTGCTTTCTAACACCCAGAGTTGATTTAATAAATTTTAGATGTATTTTTTCCAAATCATTAACACTATCACCGGTATACCATATAACACTTGCATACTCTAATATGGGCAGTATTTGACAATCCAAAACCTTGAACGCAATAACATATGACAATTTACCGACTACGGGACGATATTGCTTGTGTAGAGGAAACACTGCTTTACCAGCTTGTGAAGTTTTTTTCAATACATTCTGAGGATATTTAGTACTATATGCAAATCCAAGGTATTTATATTTTTCAGCTTTTTCTATTACGTTATTGCCATAGTAAAAGTTGTCACATTCTGACGTGTGGCGTTTGTTAAATATGAAAACTTTTGTTTTAGGAATGCTGACTATTATATGCCTCAGCGAAACATACTTATACAGGGAAGTTAATTGCTTTTGCAATCAATTAGCAGAATCTAAAAAAGGACAGTGTCATCTGCAAGTAACAAGTATACAATTAATAAATTGTCTACGGGGATACCCTGATCTTGATCGAATGATTTGGATATATCCTGTAGAAATTCTATAAATAATTCGGGACTGAGCATACCACCTTGAAAGACACCAAATTCGCTTTTAATATCTAATTTATTTAATCTGCTGATGTACGAATCCGGCACTCAGCTTTAGAAACCATACTCTTCATTACATATCAAAAATGCCGTCTATTCCTCTGCTCAGTAATTTATAGTACAGTATTGATCTGTCATTATAGTATGTTTTTCTAAAATCAACAAAACATATATATAGGGGCTTTGAAAGATACCTTTGCTTATCTATAATGACACCTAGTAAAAAGTTACTTCTAAAGCTTGAAAAGGATCATTATCATTGCTTGAAAAGGATCATTATTATTGCTTGAAAAGGATCATTATCATTATCATTGTCTGTTATTAAGTACAGATTCAAATAATTTCCCAATGCATGGCATTACTGTAACTTTCCTGTAGGCTTAGTTATCAGGCACCTTATGGTCAGATGTTTTTGTGAACAGGATGAATTATACCAGTGATGGATATTCTCCATTGGCAATAATGATATTAAACAATAAAACTAGTGCTGGTAGGAGTTCATACAACCATGCTTGTAAAATTCCACAGGAATACCATCTATAACTGTCGCTTTTTTTGCATTTCAACTTTGTAATTGCTTTTTGGATTTTATCTATAGTTATGGGGATGTTTAGGAAACGTGACAAATCGGATTGGCCATTATCTCACTTCTCATTAATATCTTTTGGGGATGATTTAACTAGCTTTATTATATTATTCATAGGATCGTAATCAAAATAATCAACATGGGGAGGGTAGACTTGTTCTTCAAAATATTTCACAAATTGTGACAGTGTAGGTCATTTGGTTAAATTTCTAGGTTTTAAAGATTTCCAGAATTTTCAGTAAGCATTTGGATCTTTTATTCTCATATTTTCAAGCTGACTAAGTTTGCCTTGTTGGTAGTGTCTTTTCTTCTTCTGGATAAATTGTTTATATTGTCGTAATTATATTATATTCACGTTGACGTGTGTTAAACTTCTTCTTTTGCTTGTAACTGGCTGGTACGTTCTCCTAAATTTTGTCTCAAGTGTCACAAGTTGAATAATTTCGCTTTGCCCGTTTGGGCTGATTTCAGGAACGTGAGTCTGTGTGAGCGGAGACAACATTTGAGTCTTTTATATTACATTTTTTTTTAAAGCCGCTGCGAAAATATCTTTCTCAACAAATGAAACTATTAGCATGGAGAAAAAACCGCAATGAGAAGTTACACCGTATAACCCCTGGAACACAATAGGTGTGGGGGGGGGGGCTAGTTATCTTCAGTGCTTGCGACCACGAACTTTTAACCCTTTAACCGCCGGTGCCGCATATATTCGGGTTTTCATTTTTTATTAGAACATTAAGTACCACCATTTAACATGTTAAAGATAAAATGTGGCATCAACCAGCAATTTGTCAAATCTGAATAATTTTCACTCACTTGAAGTTGTGGATCGCGTCAGCGAGACACAACTTCAAGTGGGTGAAAATACAGATTGAGTAAGTTGGCGGTTAAAGGGTTAAAGTGTAGAGACAGAGATGGCTGAATAATAAAATTGACACTTTATTATGCTCACCATTTGATCGATTTGAATAGTAGGCCTACATAGCTCCATATATCAATCGTCACGTCGAGACCAGTTCTAAGAAGTTTACGGGCAGCCCCTTCTAAAGAATCCCGGTTGTTAGTAAATGAAATGAAATGAATCGGGCTTTAGGCCACCTTTGTGCACATATAGGCTAAACTGGGCCAGGAGAACCTCCTGAGGATGGTGAGATGATTGAGATGACACTGTCCTCCAGACACAGGATTCGAAATTCGAGCCCTGGCGGTCTGAGGCCGAGCACGCTACCTCTCGGTCACGGAGGCTCCCCACAATACTAACTTTCACACGTGGATGGGGAAGAAACAATTTTGTTTCTTTCAAACCGCCGAGACCGGGAACCGAACCCCGGACTCTGGCGTGAAAGGCAGCGGTGCTAACCACTACCCTAGGGCCCCCGCCCTCCGGTTGTTAGTATAGATTAGAACAAAATAATTGTGGTCCTGGGGTCAGGCCTTGCTGCGACCAAGCATAGGCCTACTACCCTGCTGCAACATTGTTACTTAAGTGCGTAACTTTGCGATGAGCAATTCAATGCGATATTAAATAATCAGATAATTATACATATATTAATAACTTCTCCAATAATAACTTATCTAATAATATATATTGTGCACTTATTATGTTTCATGTTTTAAAGTGAAATAAAATCCGATAGGGCAGGGTAGCCTACGTATTTATACAAGAAGATAATGCCGGCAGTGCACCACACATACCTGCAGCAGTAGATGATAGTGAACCCAAAACAGACCTGCGAACCATTTAAAAGAAAGTTAGACACACAATCTATCAGTTATGTATTTAAATGCACAAAGTGTCAAATCTGTATCTCGCACAAAAAATAAGCTACATCAACTACATGACATTATTAATCTGAGTAATAGAGATATTGTTGCGATAACAGAGACTTGGCTAAACGATAAAGTAAATGACAGAGAGCTACTCCCTTCTTCTTCATATACTGTTTTCAGACGTGACAGACAAGACGTTCGTGGTGATGTCACTGGTGGCGGGGTAGCTGTGTTAATTAAAAAGAATATACCTAGTCTACGGCGCACAGACTTAGAGCCTAATGAAGAGGTCCTTGTCTGTGAGCTGTAACCTGATAAATGTAAAAAGATATTACTTGTGATTGTGTATCGGCCTCCATCTGGTAATGTAGAACAATTCGTAAACAATATTACTCCCCTTTTCAGATATGCTGACAGACATTTTCATTCATTATGTATAGTCGGCGATTTTAATATGCCTGATATCAATTGGTCTATATGTTCTTCAAATGTTAGAAATAACAATCTCTTCTGTGATTTAATTAACGAATGTTCCTTTTTACAATGCAACAAAATGCCATCAAATTCGCATGGAAATATTTTGGATTCGACACTGACTAAGTCTCGTGAATTTATTTCAGATCCAGAAGAGCTATCTGTAGATTCCGATACAGATCACACTGGTTTTGGTTTCAGCTTACACACATCTACAAATTCTAAGAACACTATACATAGAACTGTCTACAATTTTAAGAATGTTGACTTTAATTTACTACGTACTGTGATAGCGAATTCTAACTTATTACAATCAATTGTCAATTGAAGGGATACCAACATATCTTGGAGTGAGTGGAATTCAAATCCATAACATATAATTGATACATGTATTCCCAAAACCATTGTAAAAGATACTGCAACCCCTCCTTACCCCGCCATGTAAGGACATGGCGTCGTGCTAAGACATCAAACACAGAAAGTAGCTGGAAAAAATTCAGAGAGTGCAGAAATAAACTATCAGATTTACTAAAAAAGAAAAGAGCCAATTTTATGTCTGATATGGAGCAATCGCTCTTCTTGAATTCTAAGCGTTTTTGGTCTTTCTATCGCTTAAAACAGAAACCAAAACAACTCCCTGTAAAATTAGAAGGCAGTGGTAGCACATCTGAAGGTTCAGCAAGCAAGGCAAATCTCTTTAATTCATTTTTCAATTCAGTTTTCTCTCCAAAAATGGACGAAAACGCGGATTTACCCACCGTTTTTCGAAATCCTAGACACACGTCTTTCTACTCTATCCTTTACAGTTGAAGATGTCATACATGTTTTAGTGAATTTAGACGTGAATAAATCTGTGAGTCCTGACAGTATTCCACTTAGGATTTTATCTGAGTGTGCCGTGGAATTAGCACCATCACTAAATGCTTTGTATAACCTCAGTCTATCGACAGGCTCATTTCCATCTGAATGGAAGCATGCAGATATCACACCAATTTTTAAAAATGGGAGCAAAAACTTGGTAAATAACTATAGACCGATATCACTATTGAACAGTGTTAGCAAAATATTAGAGCGATAGTTTTTGATAAGGTATATCCAATTGTGAATCCTCTAATTTCACCAAATCAACATGGTTTCATGAGAAAACGATCAGTACAAATGAAATGAAATGAATCGGGCTTTAGGCCACCTTTGTGCACATATAGGCTAAACTGGGCCAGGAGAACCTCCTGAGGATGGTGAGATGACTGAGATGACACTGTCCTCCAGACACAGGATTCGAAATTCGAACCCTGGCGGTCTGAGGCCGAGCACGCCACCTCTCGGTCACGGAGGCTCCCCACAATACTAACTTTCACACGTGGATGGGGAAGAAACAATTTTGTTTCTTTCAAACCGCCGAGACCGGGAACCGAACCCCGGACTCTGGCGTGAAAGGCAGCGGTGCTAACCACTACCCTAGGGCCCCCGCCCCCGATCAGTACAGTCTCAGCTAATAAGTAATCATGACATAATTGGCAATGATCTTGACAAGGGTGTACAAAATGATATCATATTTTTAGATTTTTTTAAAGCATTCGACAAAGTACCACTTAATCTCCTATTGCATAAGCTTAAAATGTTTGGCTTAAACAACAAACTTTTGAACTGGTTTACTGACTACCTGTCAGACAGAAGCCAAACTGTTATTGTTGAAGGCAAACAGTCTGAAAACTTGCCCGTAACATCTGGTGTACCACATGGTTCTATCTTAGAAAAATAAAATCCACTTCTGATTCTGAAGTATTGCAGAATGAGCTAAAATTGTTAGAGATTTGGGCGAAACGTTGGAAAATGTATTTTAATGTAAAAAAATGTAAGGTTATGTCAATTTCTAAAGCACATTGTCATATGAAATTTGAGTATTATGTAGACAGTCAGCCACTAACAAGGCTTGATTCCATGATTGACTAAGGAGTCACATTGACTACCAGTATGACTTCTAAAAATCACATTTTAAAAATGGTCTCAAAAGCTCAATGTATGTCAGGTTTGGTCAAACGTACTTTAGGATTTAATGCCCCTGTGGCATTAAAATTGCAGTTGTATCTTTCTCATGTTAGAAGCTCACTTGAATATTGTACACCTTTGTGGTCTCCGTACCAGGTAAATGAAATTATGCGCATTGAAAGGGTTCAACGTCATGTTACAAAATTTATTTTAAATGAATATTCATCTGATGTCTCATACAGAGATAGATGTCTAACTTTAGGTATACTGCCACTGTGTTACCGCAGATAAATTCTCGATCTGTGTTTCCCATTTAAATGTCTACATGGTGAAATTGATATTCACATTAATACATACCTACAATTTTTACAATCAAATACTAGCAGACGGTCTGCCAACAAAGGAACATTATTTTATTTAAACATGACAAAAACTGTACAAGCGCAATATATGGACTTTAACAGATTAGCTCGTCTATGGAACAAGCTTCCACAACATATTCTAAAATCTCGACAGCGAGGTTGGCGGATGGTTCTGATGTCCATACTTAGGTGTTGGCAGTCGACGAACAACCGTGTCCGACTTTTTCCACAGACTCGACAGCGAGGTCGACGGATGTTTCTGATGCTAAAGTAGGTGTTGGCAGTTGACGAACGAACACCGTGTCCGACTTTTATTGGTATATGTATACATTATTGTGTTTCGGTAGCGCGACGGCTTTACGAGCTGACGCCAGCCGATGATTTTTATACTAATCGTAATAATTTTATATAGGTATGTATATGTTAAAAGCATGACAATTATTATAACTTGCTTATTTTTGATAATAAAAATATTCTACTTGTATTTATTTTATAGGTTTCTACGCTTTCCAGAGTGTGTTTTTTGCTACTATTTATAAAAATATGTAGTTATTTTATCTCTGGTTTTGGCGCGGGAAACTCATATTATTATGTATATTATTTTTTTATACTTTAATGCTATACTTTTTGTACATAGATGAATATAAATATAGTTGCTGCCTAGCTTGCAGAGGCTTCTATAAGCCTGTTCTAGCGCAGCACGACCAATGTTGTATATAATATTTTAATGATATATTGTGTATATTTTTTTTGTATCTGTTTTTAAATATATATATGTATTGGTCAAAAGCTAAATAAAATATGTATATATCTAAAAACTGAGTTGTCGCTACAATGTCAGTGGCGTTGATTCAACGTCGCAATAACGTCGTGTGCCCAGTGGGTATAACAAAATTAATACAAGCACTATTACATCTTACCACAATTACAAGGCGCAAATATAATATTCACATCCATGCTATCGGAAATGCATAATACAATGCTATGTAGATATATGACACTATCAAATATATTGCATAGTTGCCCTTTATGACAAGGTCGGGAATGAATTTGTCAAGGATATGACGTAGGCCTATAAATAGGCCTATGTCATGTATGTGAGCTTTAACATTTCAATTTAAATGCGACGTCTTATTCCATAAGGTATTCATGATATATTGAACTTGATTATTAAAGACAATCCCATAAATCATTGGTAATTTAAATGAATATTTACTGTGTTTAATTAGTGACTTTTTCCTGTCCTTCGACCTGCGATAAGTTATATTTAGAATGATATTCCTCTGAGCAACTTATGGTCCATTATAGAAGCCATCTAACTTATCCTTTAGCCGCCAAATTAATAAATTTGAATTTTTGACTGACGCGATCCACAACTTCAAGTGGTTGAAAATTATTTAAATTGGACAAAATGGAGGGCTACTATTCTCAAATCTTGCGGACTTATGTCACGTTTTATTTTCAACATGTTTAAAAGGTTATAGGCTGATGTGCTAAGAAAAAATGTTAAAAAACGACCGGCGGTTTAAGAGTTAACCCTTACAGCGCGGGGATAGACTTTAGTCGTCAGAATTTGACGTCTGTAGACGTCAGATTCTGACGTCTGTAGACGTCACATTCTGAAAACTAAAGTCTATCCCCGCACTGAAGAGTAAACATATTTCTAATGGCCGTAAACCCATAACATAAGTATTCAAATGAATCGGAAAGAGCTAACTAAAACATTTATGACGACTTAAAATTGAAAAAAACACCTTTGGTCTCTATGGTTTATACAAAGTATTCTAGCGTTTTAAGGGTTGATAGAGCTTGTGTCACATCAATGACACTGTTATTTACGCTACATCATAAATCATAAGCATTCAAGTTTAAATAGGCCTATACGTAAACAAAACCATCAATCATAATACTGTTTGGAGACAATCCGCCATGACACTGAACATGTCGAAAGTCTATATATGGAATAAATCATTAACTCTGGTATTAAAGGCCCGCGTCCTTCCCTTTAAGTAGGCCTATCTGGTAGCCTACGAAAATGCCCTATTTAGAGTTTGGGACACTGGAGAAATATTGTGGGTGTGGTCTATATGCTGCTGTGTTAAGGCAACAAATAGTAACTGCTCACTTGAAATGTAAGCAGTTACTTTTGTTTGCTTTTGTAGGACAGTGTTCTTCTAGTATGATTATTGTACAAGAACCACCCTTCAGGGGATACAGGAGAATACATTATTAACCTTTTGTGTTCCAAGAACGATTATCATAAGTTTTGAACGTTCTAATTAGCCAATATTGTTATGTTGTTGGTCCACTGTCTATTTTGTTTATTTATTAGGCTTGATGCATACAAATAAAATTACATTATCTACGATATAGTACAATATAAAATGTTATATAAATGAACAATAAAAATGTATACAAAGGATGTCACTACATGTGACTGTCACCCAATAAGCTTGACATCCATTATAATTAAAAACTATATATTATATAAAAGTGCGTTGAAAAAAACGTATACCCATAAAGTGTGTAATAAATTAAGTTAAAATCATAAAGGTACATTGAATACAAATATGTGTTAAATTTTAGCGCGGGAAACACAAATTATGTACAATATATTTATATTTAATTTTACTTTTAAGTGTAATTTTAAATGTAATTACCATGTATATAATTTTTTTCCTGGATGTCGAACTTAGTTAGGGTGCTGGTCACCTGTATTCGACATCCTGATGTACACAATTTCACTTACAATTGTATATTTGTACGATTATTGCATAGATTTGTGTATATGAAGCCTAATAAAAAAATAAATAAAATAAAAATAAAATAGACATTAAAACACGCAGACACAGACGCCTGACATCGACAGGTGCTTGTCCATGAGCATACATCATTTAAGGAAAATGCGTATTTGAGCTTGTTATAACATCAATCCTTTGATTGACCAATACAAATATTTAAAAAATGACTCACACGCATTTCTGGTGGCTTTTTGTTCCATTATCAATTTTATTGGAATAAACCCCATATATATCTCTGTTCCAAAATGATACATTTTCGGCTAGAGCGGAGTCTTGGAATGGGTATGTAGATTTGACAAGGTCAGAAACATCAGTACAAAAAGAGGTCGTATACATTGATTTGAAAAAAACAATGTGATTTTTGGCATTTCTGTTCGAAATGACATTGGCAAGATGTTTATATTTACACAGCGCTCTTTACAGTTTAATGGGGGGTAATGCATAGTATATCGTGTAAAAAATCGCTGTATGCGCTCAATAAATTCAATATGAGACTTATAAAAAGGTGACCAAACTGGGGGGAGAATACATTCGACTATATGGATCTTATTAAAGTTTTATTGAGCTTTAGAGTGACTGACGCAGGTGCTTTGTAACCAACTGCGCGCCTATTCATGTTATTTACCTTATTACATTTATTAATCACGTTTTGTATATATGTACATTATGTGTCAAGAAACATTCAGCAGTAACACCTAGGTCACAAATAGAAAAAATATGTCCTATGGGTCATCATTATTCGTGTAAGCAAACGTTATAGGATTTCCATTTCTAGTGAAAAACAACTTACATTAAAAAAAAAAAATTAAGCTCCAAATAATTGGACCCCCGATAAAGTTTATCTGAGACATTTTGTAATGATGTAACGCTACAATCATTAATATGAACAATTCGTCGAAAACACTCAGCATTTTCTGCAAGCATGGCGAATATACATGTATAATTGTTTGCACTATCAAGCATATCGTTAATAAAAAGTAAAAACTGGATTCCTGCTTTCGGTTATTCAGATAATCACTTAACCAAATAAATAGCTTTCCACTAAAACCTATATTTTGAAACTTATATAAAAGCAGTAAATAATGGTGGGATTAACATAATCGAATGCCTTCGAAAAATCTAACAAATATCATGACCATCTGTTTCCCTTCATTTCCGAATATTTCGAAATGTTGGGTTGTGCAAGATTTACCATTCATGAAACCATGCTGCGACGCTAGCCCAACATTATAACAACGTCATCGGTGGCAAATAACGGTTCTAGGGTGTAAAAAATGTGCTTAATCAGCAAGAATTACTATTTGTTAGTTATCAACATAATTAACCCTTTCACCGCTCAGCACGACTATAATCATTTTTAACCCTTAAAACGCTAAATTATTTTTGTATAAACTATGAAGATCAAAGGGTTTTTCAATTTGAAATCATCATAGATGTCTTAGTCAGCTCTTACTGATTCATTTGAATACCTATGCTATGGGTGTACGGTCATTGGAAATATTTTAATTCTTACAGCGCGGGGATCGACTTTAGTCGTCAGATTCTGACGACTAAAGTCGATCCCCGCACTGTAAGGGTTATTCTGTTTCATTAGCAGGTTAAATGACACATCAAGATTTGTAAATGTTTGGTCTCAAATTAAACAAATCTTAGTGATTTTCACCCACTTGAAGTACTGCGACCCGCAACTTCAAGTCTGTGATAATTAAAATCAGATACTTAGCGTTTAAAAAGTTACATAATGCACCCATAGAGAGATGTGAAAGCTCCCTGTGCTGAAAGATGTGAAATACAGTCATGGACATTCACAATATATCTATAATTTAGTTTGTGTAATATATTTTGCGGTTATACATGTAGGTATACATGGTATGTGACTAATTATTGGTCATGCACAGATTCAATAGCAAGGACATGACGTAGGTGACTAAAAACCACAAACTGCATGAAAGGAGGCGACTTTATGGTGAAAACATCCTTATGTCGTAATTACGTCATATTCGTCTTTGTCCTAATAGGGCCACCAGACATTAAAATTATTCTATGAAAAAGTTACAGAGGTAAGCATGGTGATCTTAAGGATAATATATGCATACGAAAATAAACAAAATAAAGGAAAAATAATAAGTCAGTATTTCAGCAAATGTGTAGTTTTCCGCTGTGCAAACGGCGACCATTTCGTAGTTCCTTCTATTAGGGTTTGGGTCTGAAAATATTATATACCGGTATTCAGCTTGCTTATGACATAGAGGTCTACATACACTCGGATTCAGAAGGTCCGACTTGTGTATAGGCCTGAATCGCAATATATTCCATACGCTAGTAAACGCCTTTAGAAATGATTGTTTGCGAAAATGGACTATAGTGGTTAATTAATAGAATCTGCAATGCCCTTATTGTCAGTTTTGGGTGGCTGGAGCGTCCGCTGGTCAGTCTTAACCTTTTCACTACCATACATGACGGAAATTTCCGTCGTCATTCGTCAATGAACGTAACCATAAAATGACACAAATTTTCGTCAAATATATACTACATTTATGTATTTTTCGTCATTTGAAGCTGGAAATTGCGTTAGCAATTCCAGCTTCAAATGACGAAAAATAGAACTCCTACACCAGTATATCTGGATCCTGGCATGCACCCCGGCCTGGAAGTCAAAGGGTTAAGTGTATTGGTCTGCCCGCGGCACTGTCAACTAGAAGTAAACATGTCAGAGATACATTGTAAATAGCGAGATGCATCTTTGTGAATGGAATGGCTTGTTATATCTACAAGGGGCAGAAAGGATTTGTAATTAGCACGTAGAGGTGAATGACATTGACAAGGCTATCCATTTTCACACCCACTGGGAGGATGGTGCTCACGAACAAGCAGACCTGACACCTAATTACACCTCCATCCGCTTTAAATGTGTAAATCATTACACTCGTTTGTCACCCATTATCCTGCTGATCACAACTATTGTCGTTTTAACCTGTTCTATCAGTCAAACAAATCACTGATATTGGGAATGAAATGTGTGCTTAAACACCAGGATTTGCAAATATTTGGTCTCAAATTAAAAAAGTTGAGTATTTTTCACTCACTTGAAGTTGTGGGTCGCGGTAGCGAGACACAACTTCAAGTGGGTGAAAATTTTAATAAATTAACTTAGCAGGAACAGGGTTAATCGAGGCCACTGGTAAAATCGCCATGCAATCACTACTATATACCAATAACAGTGGTCCAAGTGCGTTTTAAAATCGATCTTTTGTTATGAATATGAATCTATGAATGAATGAGTATGAAAATTTCCATACGCATAACTCCTCGGTGTCCCGAGCTCATAGGCGCGAAAATCAGAAGGGGTATTCAGTATCGTAGTCGGTATCTCATTCCGGGTCACCAACTGAGCATGCCAGGACACAAGAGAACTATGTCACAAAAGCTTGATTAAAATAAAAAAGTTTCTATTTTTTCTGAAAGATTGCACTGTTTTTTAAGTTCTAATTTCACCGGGGAGACGATTCCACAATTTTGGTTCAGCCACAGAAAAATACACCTCACCCTTTTTGGTCATAATCCGGGGAGCAGATAACAAATTTTGGTCAGATGAGCGAAGATCGGGAAAACGGTTCGGAGGTTCAAGCATTTCCTTTTGATAGATTGGCTGATTGTTGCATAAGGCTTGATAGGTTATTAAACAAATCTTACATTTTATTCTAAAACAGACCGGGAGCCAATGCAACGATTTAAGAAGGGGTGTTGTTCTAGAAAAACGAGGAGAACGTGTCACTGCTCGAGCTAGACAATTTTGAACTCCCTGAAGCCTGTTTATTTCTCGGCTTGTGATAGTATAGATGAGGCCGTTGCAATAGTCCAGTTTACTTGAAACCAGCGCTGCTGCAATGGTTTTAGATAATTCAGATATCAAACACCGACGCAGGCGACGTAAGTCACTAATGTAGCAAGAACGACAAACCAATGATATGTGTTTTCTAAAATTCAAACCGCCGTCAAACGCGACTCCAAGATTTTGTCATTTTGGACCTTCAGCAACACAGTTTCAGTAAAATGCCTGGGCTTGTAAACTGATTGATAACGCTTTAGAACTGGTCTATGTTTTTTTCATGTCGTCCTTCGATAATGAAGGTTACTTCAACAGCGGAGTTATATGTGACAGTTTAAGAGTGTCTGGGAAAAAGCCAGATTTCAGAGACAAGTTAATTATACTGGTAATAGGAGTCAGCAGTACATCCTATAAACAAATTAACAAATAAAATAACGTTCATGGGGGTGAAATTTTTCGCCGATTGCAAATCTTACGTTCCAAATTTGACAAAGTTGATTAATGTTACCCCTTGAAGTGATGGCTTGCGGTAGCGAGACATAACTTCAAGCGGGGTAAAACTAGCTAGTTTGGCACGCGATGGGTTAGTACTCATTAACCCTTTCAAGCTTGAATTTACCATTGTCATCTTCATTCACTACAAGCCGCGAATTGCTGTCGCAATTCTCGACTTGTAGTGAATGAAGATGATTTGATGTGGTTTAAAAATTACAGAAAATTGTCATGTATTGGTAAAATACTTTCATTGAAATCTTCGTTCAAACCCCATTAGTTATAGGAAAATTAAGTCTGTTTTCAGGAATGTAAAATGATGTTTTAATGCATCATGAGGACTTAAAGGGTTAAAGCGGTTAGTTCAAGTCTATCAGTGTATCTGGCGATATATCTTAAGTTGGACGTTTCAACCTCATTATAACGTATTCCACATCGATAGCCATAATAATTGAGTATAATAGGCTGTAGAATCTCTAATTAATTTTGTTTGTGCCAAACGATCGTCTAAGACTGTTTGTGAGCTCACTTGTGTACAGGACTGATATAACATTATGATAACGTATTATGTGTGTTTCGATTTAAATGTCATTGAAATAGTGTTGCCTATTTTTGTGACTAAAAATCACTAAAATCACAAATGAGACACATGCAGTATCCAATCAAAATATGAGTTTTTGTATAAAATGTCATATCAACTGGTCACTCAAAAAATAATCAATTAAACACGTGATATTCTTTTTTTCTGACAAGCAGTGGGCACATTGACAGGACATACTGTCAATACGTCTTGCAATGGATAACCTTGTTGTGAATGAGGGCTAAATTATATTAATTGACAGGATGACCCTGTCGATAAGAAGTAATATGTCCTGCTAATGACCTCGGTTGTCTACTGAACATATACAGCTTCTCGTGACAAAGGTCTAACCAGAAGCTTACGCCAAATTATCTTATTTTGAAATGCAAGCAAATTATCAATTATATTTAAATGAGGCGAATTACGTACTTCGCCACCGTCATTAGACGACATCATTTTGATTACTTTTAGAAATATATAATATGATCATAATTTGTAAAGAAAACTTACCTGTCCACAAAAAACACAAAAACACATAACATTTATACAGCGTTGACCCAACGTCTGGGCCATTGCGCCAACACTGCATAAATGTTATACAAATGTTTTGTGTTTGCTGGGCTGGTCAGAATGATGTCAAGCGGACTCAGTCCAGTTAATGTCATGTCACTGTGGCATTATCATATTTCACTGTCTCTTACAATTTCATACTTCATAAGAGTTAGCCAAGTTTATCACACTTTACAAGGTCGCATGAATAAAGGGAGCATGTTCAGATAAGGAATAATTATATTATTGTCGCACTGCATAATATTCAGAAACCACGATGACAAATATACGACCAGACCGTGTTCAAACCCGGTATCTGCAGGTCTGGCTTGTTGTAGAAAAAATCACTTCTAAGTATTAAAACTGGACAGCTGCTTTATTTAACAGGTCTTTATTGCCGTTTTAACTGTACATATAAAGTAGCGTATATTTCTTTGGCCTTCCACACCACCTACGCACATCTGGGGACCGCTGTACTCTCCCGAATTTATTTTGAAAACTGTTTAAAACAAGTGCAAAAATGTTATGTATTAATTAAATAATAACTTGATTTCACTTTTAGAATTTTTTTCGGGAACATTGCATGCTGTGTTAGCGTGTAGGCTGGTGTGGCAGGAGCATGTAAAAATGAAATGAATCGGGGCCATCTTTGTGCACATATAGGCTAAACTGGGCCAGGAGAACCTCCTGAGGATGATGAGGTGATTGAGATGACACTGTCCTCCCGACACAGCATTTGAAATTCGAGCCCTGGCGGTCTGAGGCCGAGCACGCTACCTCTCGGTCACGGAGGCTCCCCACAATACTGACTTCCACACGTGGATGGGGAAGAAACATGTTTTGTTTCTTTCAAACCGCCGAGAACGGAACCGAACCCCGAACTCTGGCGTGAAAGGCAGCGGTGCTAACCACTACCCTAGGGCCCCCGCCCCGCAGGAGCATGTACATGACAAAGTCATGTACATGTAGGGGAGGATGGGGAGAAGTGGGCCAGTGGGAGAACTGGGCCACCCCCAGAATCTCTAAATATAGTAACATGAGGATTCCCTCCTTTGGTCACATGACACAGTGGGATACCCCTGGAATGCACCCTTTTTTAATAAATTGTGGAACACGAAGTAGGTGGGTGGCACATAAAAGCATATTTTTTGGTATCCAAAGTTGATTTTGCACTCGTATTATGTGTCTTTATATCTGTAATGCCAGCAGATATTTATAAAATATAACAACACTCGACCAAAGTACAGTAAATGAGCTGTCACTTAGTAAAGAAAGTAGATGTATTAACTTGCCATGAAAATTGTGGCACCATCCATTTTACAAAATGGACGATGTGGGAGAAGTGGGCAGTGTAAGTGTGGGAGGACTGGGCCAGTGGCTCACTTCTCCCTAGCTTGTGGCCCACTTCACCCACACTGGCCAACTTCTCCCAGAGGTAATAACACTTGCCATAGAAAAACTTTAGAGCATACAAAGTTTACAAAATATACTGGCGCAGAACACACAATTTTGCACAACACATGATTTGATGCACATGCTATTGTTAGATGGACAATGATCCAATATTTTTTTACAATTATTTGGCATTAAATATATTTATCGAAACCTAAATTGTTTTCAAATCAATATATGGTGCATTAGTTGTCAATTTATGGTATTTTCAAAAGTGTAATATCAGTTTTTTTTATCAGCCCTTTTGGTGGCCTCTAACCTTTGGCTGTCCATAGTTTGTATAAATATAGGCCTACAGCAACCATATTGCACTACATGGTTGGCTACGTGGCCATTTTACTGTATCCTAAGGCATATACCTCGTACCAGTATATGAAGAGTTGTATGTGTGAAAAACATCAGCAGCTGTTGGGGCACCGCAGCAGATTTTGTGAGAACCTCAGCAGCTTTTGGGAGTACTGCAGCAGCTTATCTGTGAACAGCAGCATCAACTTACGGGAGCACCGTAGCAGCTGCTGGGAGTACTTCGGCAGATGTTAGGAGCACCGCAGCAGCTGTTGGGAGCACTGCAGCAGCTGTACAGAGTACCGAAACAATATATATGGTAGCACCACAGCAGATGTTAGGAGCACCGCAGCAGCTGCTGGGAGCATCGCAGCAGCTGTTGAGAGCACCACAGCAGCTGGTAGGAGCACCACAGCAGCTGTTTGGAGCACAGCAGCAGCTTATGACATCACCGCAGCAGCTGCTGAAACACCACAGCAGCTGTTGGGGGCACATCAGCAGCTTATGGGATTACCACAGAAGCTCAAGGAAAGCACATCAGCAGCTGTTGAGGGCACCGCAGCAGCTGTTGGGAGCACCACAGCAGCTGCTGGGAGCACCGTAGCAAATGTTAAAAGCACCACAGCAGCTGCTGGGAGCACCGCACAGGCTGTTGGGAGCACCTCAGTAGCTATTAGGAGCACTGTAGCAGCTGTTGGGAGCACAGCAGCAGCTTTTGGGAGCATCGCAGCAGCTTTTGAGAGCATCACAGCAGCTGTTTAGAGCAACGGAGCAGTCTATGGGAGCACCGCAGCAGCTGTTGGGAACACTGCAGCAGCTTATGGGAGCACTGCAGCAGCTTGAGGGATCACCGAAGCAGCTGTTTAAAACACCACAACACCTTAATATGAGGTAGGTGGCAACCATGAAATATGAAGCTGTTGGGAGCACACAACAAGTATCGGGAGCACTGCAGCAGCAGCTGAGATGGGAGCATCGTAACAGCTTATGGGAGCACCGCAGCAGCTTATGGGAGCACCACAACAGCTGTTGAGATCACCGCAGCAGCCGTTGGGAGCACTGCATGCAGCTGTTGGGAGCACCGCTTATGGGAGCACAGCATCAGCAGTTTATGGGAGCACCATATCAGCTGTTGGGATCTCGTAAGCAGATGTTTGCAGTACCGCAGAAGCATATGGGAGCACCGCAGCAGCTGTTGCGGAGCACCGCAGCAGCTTATGTGAGCAGCGCAGCATCTGTTGGGACCACCACGTACTGCAGCCGTTGGCAGAACTGCATTAGCTGCTTGGAGCATCGCATCAGCTTTTGGCAGCACCGTAGCAGCAATGGGAGCAACGCAGGCAGCTGTTTGTAGCACATCAGCAGCTGTTGGGAGCACCCTTAGTCCTAGCAGCATAAGGGAGCTCATCAGCATCTGTTCGAGCACCACAGCAGCTTCTGAGAGCACCACAGCAGCTGCTGGAAACACCACAGCAACTTATTGGAGCACATCAGCAGCTGTTGGGAAAACCATTTTCATGGATTAAGACTTTTTAGTAGATAGACTATTTTGTTTATTTATCAACGTTTGGGTATGGCCCATTTCTCCCACATGGTGGCTCAGTTCTCCCCCGAGCAGGGACAACTAGGCCAGTTTAAAAAATGGCAGAAAAATGTTTTTTCACAATTTTCTGCTTAACAGTGGCTTTAAAGCACATGGTGAATACATTTATATTTTCACATATTTAATTCAGGAGATGTGATGAATTGATACGTTAAATTGTGAATTTGTGAGACGAAAAAATATAAAAAATGGCCCAGTTCTCCCCATCTTCCCCTAATTGGATTTTTCAAATTTTCCTATCAACCATATAGAATGAATAATGAGAATAAAACGTGTGTTTCAACATATACATTTGCATTTTTTTCATCTAAAATTAAAGCAAATAAAGTAGGAGTGATATTCACCCACTTTAAGTTGTGGGTTGCCCCAGGGTGGTCTGATTATAATAGGGCTTTGTAGTATACAACCTTCTCCAACATCGCAGTCTAGATATAATGTACATTTCAACGGCTAATAACATCATCTTGAGCTGTTTTCGGTGTTTGATTTCGTAGTATTTCCTCAAAAATATCAAACTACTACAGCGTGCTATGTATAAGCTTGTGTATTTTGACATAAACTGATTATTTGTGACAAACTAGCTGAGGTCACCTATGGATGAGCCAATTTAATTGGAGATGTTCACCATTTGTGGGTTGGTTTTGTGCCACATTTTTTTCTACCAAATGTTTCTAAATTTAATTTTTACGTCAAATAATTTCGTAAAAGTAATTAGTTTCAGAATGCTATGTACACCTGAGAACACCAAAAAGAACGCATATCGTTCTTTTTATGCCGAATCGAACAAGACATCAACCGATTATTGTAAAAAACGGCTTATCTGTGATATTACTACTAAACTAATATGTATATGATTATGAATCATTCGTTTAATTGGCCTTGAACACATCAAAATAGTCTTGTTAACATATCTTAACATAATAAATGATTATATGACAACATACGTTTGAAATATTACTCAAAGAAAAAGATTATTTTGTCCAATGTAAGTTTATGTCCCGTGCGACTTTAAGTTGTATGGGCGAACCCTATTACACCTCTATTTGCTGTGTCTGTGTAAATCATCGCACTTGCCAGTCAACATGATTAAACCTTGAACCGCTGAAATACTTTCGAATGAACCATAGAGACCAAAGGGTTTTTTCAATTTGAGATAATCATTAATGTCTTAGTTAGCTCTTTCTGATTCAGTTGAATACCTATGTTATGGTCTACGGCCATTTTTTGCTCTAGCAGAACGAGAATCGACTTCAGACGTTAGAGTCTGACGTCTACAGACGTCAGATTCTGACGTCTAAAGTCGATCCCCGCGCTGTAAGGGTTAATCGAGGCCACACTTAAAACCAAACAAACACGTACAACATATCGATCCAATGCTGGGTCATTGTTAGCCCATCGTCTTCGACGCTGGCCTAACATAAACCCACCATTTTATGGGTATCGTGCGATTGTGGTAAATTTATGAATTCAGAAAATCCGTTCCTTCAATTTCTGATCAGCGTATCACTATTTATTAAGGATTGCCATTTGGTCTACTGTTTCAACTTGATATCTACGTAGTATCTCACAGAAGTATAACTTTGACATTTAACAGTATTTTAACCTTTAGAGTACTACAGTAGATATTCTGTTTTTTATTAGTACCTGTATAACCAGTTATCAAAAGTAAAATATGTTTTCATTCTTGAAAATTGAAATATGCTGGCACATAAATTTCACAAATTACATACATTTTCAATCGACTGACTTTTTTATTTGAATAGCTCAGTACTCTAGGGATTAAATTATATTGCAATTAATGATACAATGTATTCAAATTAAAAAACGATCTGAAACTGACTGCAGCTTGTTTTCCTGTTTATGAGACAGGATAAAAATATGACGTTTTAACCTAAAACACGTGTATGTGAGTATGACGAAAAAACGAAGCCTATCGCATATTTGTATCGGTTCAAATGACCAATGAAATAAGTGAATAGAAGATGGTAATTTATTTTAACAATAATACCGCATAAGACACATGTGAATGAATGGCAACCCGTGATTCATTGTGCCAAGGTAAACCGGAAAAGCGGAGCGGACAACCGGCAAATTACACACACTCAAATTGTTGAGTAAATCTAGTTAACAAGATAATTAGATGACAATTTAATCCCACACATATATTTACATATGATATCGGTTACCATGTCACGAGTGTGAGTGACCAATATATTTGTAAATTGAAATATTATAGAGGTTCGTGAATTTCGCGAATCTTCAAATATTGTTTCACAAAAAAGTGACTTTAGATATTGGTTGATGCACTGTTCGATATTCGATCTGAGTTGAGCCGACATGGGGACAACGTGTGGTGTTTGCAAGGACGTAATAACCTTTTACCTGCTAAATTATTGTATTTAAATGTTCACCTACTTGAAGTTGTGTCTCGCTACCGCGACCCACAACTTCAAACGGGTAAAAAATACATTTGCAAATCTTGGAAGTTTAAACACCCATTTCATTCTCAATAATTTAATTTAACCTGTTGAATTAAACAGAATGATACAACGATTATAGTCGTGCTAATAGCGCTCAAAGGGTTAGAGCGGAAACATTTGGCGTGACAGACAGTTATCTGGTAAAGTGTTGACATCGCGGTGTGATCTACTGAGGTCGATCTGAACATTGAACACGCAAAGTACCTCGTCGTAATACGACCATAATAATATATACTATACCTGAAGACACAGCGAGGAACGGGAGTAGGGCCTAATACTAATGGACCCAGTGGTGGTCCATGAAGTTGGCAGAACGAGCACGAACCAGAACTGGACGAGAATGATGTGTCTGCTAAGACAGTAGGACTAACTACGAACATAACTTAACACTTATCACGCGGAATTACTTTTGTTTGAACCATGGAGGCTAATGGTTTTTTTTCAATGTGAAGGCATTTTAAATGCCTTAGTTAGCTTTTTCCGAATCATTTGAATACCTATGTTATAGATCTACGGCCATTAGAACTATTTTAATTATCGCAGTGCGGGGACCGTCTTTATACGTCAAAAGCTGACGTCTGCAGACGTCATATTCTGACGTATAAAGACGGTCCCCCCACTGTTTCCAGGTCTTGGTAGCCCACAGTCATGTCTCAATTATACACACTTTAGCCGCTTGTGTCTGATTGCACGCTGGTACCATACGAGCCGATATCTGTGCGTGGCTTTGTAATGACGAGCTAACAATATTAACAAGAATAATGTTTTAAAATTTTATCGGTCAAGTATGTGGTGTCTATTTACAATTTAAAACCTCCCGAATGATATATTATGTAAAATTTGTTCTCATTATTAAAAAACTAAAATCATTCCTGCCTGAAAATATATCAAGGCCTATATGTTTTGAAGGTGACGTATCACGGTTCCCGCGGTGAACATAAAATTAAATTACTTTATTTTCCCCTAATCGGAATCAATCAACATCAAAATTTCTTTATGTAATGTGAAAATGTCAATGACATGAGGATGTAAGGGACAAAATAAACTGCAATGGCAATATATAAAGTGGAGAGAAAACTATTTTTTTACTATTTGGCAATATAAAGATCATACAAGGGAACGTAGACCACCTTGAGACAGAAAAATTACAAAACACAAATACGTGCATTTATTTGCAGAAATAAACCGCTTTGACGACATAGCATATTTAGTGAGGTATATTAGAAGAAGAGAAATGCCTTTATATTACCTTTTTTTTAACAGACCAGATTTCCAAAAAAGTCTAGTGTTCTGCTGCACCCTACCAATCAAAAAGTGGTTCAACCTGTCACATAACGAGATCGGCCAATTACCACCGTCATTCAGTTGTTTCTTTAAATTATAGGTTAGAATACCAGATTAGGGCCAAAATGTCTCTATGTATGCCGACCCCATAGTCACCACATTCAGACACCACATGGGATACTATGAGACACCAAGTACGTGGTGTACCTTGGGACAATTTATTTAAATCATGTTTTGAGTATTACGTGCTGATGCATATACTTGTAGTTAAAGCATGCAGTTAGCGCATGCTAGATGTTGCAGCTAGAATAAGGAGCAATATGTGCCTGAATTTAGTGAGATAGTTTCATGGCACATTGAGACAGTCTTTGATTACTTGTCTCAACGTAACCAGCCTCACTCCTTTACATCCGATATCATAGCTAGCAATTGGGGTATATTTCAAGCAATCCATAATACATCAAATATAAAATCATAGCACTAGTTTTACATATTACCAAAATCATGGACAATTCAAGTATTAGGCCTACTTGATGAATAAACCTACATCAGAAAAATCACTATTCAAAATAATTACTTTGGAGATGAAAAACGCGCGTACATGTAAGTGTACATATCTGCCAAGGATGTTCAAAGCCATCAATATGGTGAAGACCCGAAATTGGTTATTTTTTGGTATCATTTGGCAAATAGCTGTCGAATTGCAAAATCGTTTATGTGTCGAACATGCGTATTTGATGTTGCTCTAAGTCTCATGGCAGCCCAGTACCCCCCCTATATATTGCAAAAAATAAAATCTAAAATGAATGTGAATGCTAGCAATCTCAATGCACATGGTAGCTTAAGGTCTCACACAACTATTTGAAGTGTATCAGCGTTGCATATATGTCTACTTTTTGAGGCGGAGTTGTGTAGCTAAGGTTCACTTAACCCTTTCAAGCCTGAATTTACCATTTGTATCTTCATCCACTACAAGTCGCGAATTGCTGTCGCAATTCTCGACTTGTAGTGGATGAAGACGATTTAAAGTGGGTAAAAATTGAAAAAACATGTCATGTATTGGTCAATCAGTTTCATTGAATTATTCATCCTGAAACCCCTAGTTATAGGAAAATTAAGTCTGTTTTCAGGGATTTAAAATGATGCTTTAATGCATCGTGAGGGCTTAAAGTGTTAAACACAAAAAATGATATACAATTTTTTAGGCAAACATCCCGCTATACCAATACTTGAATAAAAATGGCAGGTTAAACACTTGGATTTCTCATACAAAAGATAATGCGTAAGTAATTTTATTTGCTCTCGAACGACAATTTTGAAACCTGATGAACTCATTGTAGCGACAATGTGTGGTGGGGTGTGTGCCATGCGAGACAAAGTTCCTAGCTTGTCTTTTATCTCTGCTTTCCCGGACACATAAGATAAGATAACATAAGATTTATAGTCGCAAGTGTATAAAGTAAAACATTAGCTAACAACAGCTATTTGAGCGACTTTTGCTATAAAACATGACATAGCAATAAAATCTAACACAGGCAGTTTGGCTGACTCGGTTCTGCAGATACCTGGAGCTTAGGTAAAATTATATAAAGGTTATACAAAAGCGCATTCGTACATACGCCAACCCTAATAACCATAAAAACATGCGATGGATGTGACATTACAGAACATGCAGCATGTTAAAAATATAAAATAATGTAATCAGAATATAAATATGTTGTAAGGATAAAAAAATATTTAGATGCGATATGTATAAACCTCTGTCAGATGGTGCCATGGATGGGACAACGTTGATTCATCGTTGTTTTGCCGACTGGGGTTGAGTCGCACCAATTTGCTTTTTAGATATTTGCTCATGTGAGCACCATAACTGGGACACTAAAATAATTGTGGGTTATAAAAATGTTGTAAACTTGTTTATGTCGCTTTCCTTTTCCATGATTTACCAGTTGACTGAATTTTACATGCGTTCCTCTTAACCCTCGGTCGTAGACCCACCAAGCAAACACAAAACATTTGTATAGCATTTACACAATGTTGGACCAACGTCGAAGACGTTGGTCCAACATTGTGTAAATGCTATGCAAATGTTTTGTGTTTGCTGAGCACAAAAAGGTATTCAAACGAAGCGGATTGAAAGAGCTAAAAAAATTCAATGACATTTATGATGATTTCAAATTTAAAAAATAACTACGGTCTCTTGTTTTATATAACACAATTTCAGTGCTTTGAAGGTTATCCTTGAGACATGATGGAGTAATATCTCGTCATACTTTGGCACTTTGACGTTTTATCAAAGCTCTGCCGCATACATTAGTGAACGTCTAGGCCTACTTTCTAATTATTTATGTTGTTGCAGAATATTTATTAAGCAGCCCTCGCCGTTCCACCGTCGCCTCCGCCGCCGCAGTGATTTGTTTGTAAATATAGCTGCAGGCCAGTGACTTGATTGAGTTGAAGAAATTTTGTGATTGTAGACACGATATAATTGAAGGAGTCATAATGCCATTAGACGAGAAGGAGAAAAACTACTTAGAAAATCAATCACTGACAAGAAAACACAAGATGACGCACCAGTGAGGCTGCAACAGAACTAGGCCAACTTCTGCATCAATGATCAACGCAAAAGAAACAACAATAATATATGTACCACCAGAAAACTCTAACTACTCCAGTATCTCAAAATTTGATGACATTGAAGATAATTTTTTTGATTTAAGGTATAAAAAAGAAGATTGTGATATATTTATTAGTTTTACTGGCATGCTAAATGCAAAAACCGGTAATTAAAATGATTCTTTAAAAGTATCAGACCACGGAAATGAATTTTTGGTAAGAAAATGTCTCTTAACAGCTGTGATATCCAACAGAACAAAACTAATGTTGCTAGAGTTGTTAACAACTACGGAATAGACCTTTTACAGATTACCGCTTTGTAAGACATTGAAGTATTTATTGTTGGGAATAGGCTATACAGCGGCCAAATTAGGTTATTAAAAGTTTCAAAACACTTTTACCCCAAAATGCCTACAGGAATTTTATTTTGTAGATTTTTGACCAGACATGGCGACATTATTAAATTTTAATGTGAAATCACTTGCTCATGAAGTATTTCTTGTTAGGAAGAGGCTGAACACCAGCCGCTGTACTGTACTGAAAATGCGCTTATTCATTGTTAAACAGGTACGGGTCCAGCCGTTTAAAAATGGCCGCCCATTTAAAAACGACCGTGCAGCTAAAAGCACTCGCAGCGTATTTCCGGCGAGTGTTTATAAACACCCGGGCGTTTATAAAAGGTCGGCCAAAATTACTGGTTAACTGTATATTTTCCTCCATAGTATCAGGCATTGTCTCTTAATTATACCAGATTTGGTGTAATGTATAAATTGACACAACACATCACTACTTAGTAATGAACTTGGAAAGCAGAATATGTGAAATACGGTGCTGTAATCAGTAGAAATCGCCAGAAATATGTTTCCGGGCCACTAACCCCCACCTCTTTAAAGTGTCATTTCTGAAAAATGTATACGTTTCCGGTACAATCTGTATATACCATGAGGTGGTAGCTATAGTAATAACTAACTTGTATGCATAATTTACATTTTCTATGTGCCAATTGTTTTGTACACACGATTTAGTGCACAAAGCAAAAGCTAAACTCGGAGATTTTGGACATCTATCTTACTTCCTAGGTGAGTTATGCAATAATGTATCTTACAAAAACAACAAAACTGCACATTATCATCTGATTATTTATATAATTATTGATTATTCTATATATATTGCCCGCCCGTTGATAAACGCACGGGTGTTTATAACCACTCGCCGGTATCGAGCCAAATTTAATGATCAGCTAAATCTAATGACACCAATATGGCGGCGGGGTGGGGGCAGGCAGGGGGTGTACTGGGCATGCGTTGGAGCCATGACTACGCGTGGAGGGGTGATTAGAGGAAGTGTAAGGTGTCTCAACCTGTATGAATGACTGCAGATGTTTTTTGCATACGGATAATTACAAATGATTAAAGTTTAAGTGTAAAAGATAATATACATGATCCATGTTTCCATTACCAAATCCAGGGACAAAATAATCCCATTTTGGTGTATAGTAGGGTTAATGGGCGCAAGTACATCTATATGGGACTTTCGTACAAGTACACTGACAATGATCAAGTACAAGAACAGGCTTTCTTCAAATATAATGTTGTACATTACAAGTGCATTTGACATGTACTTGGATACAATTACCAAGTACCAAGTACATTTTCGTAATAAATATATGCACAACAAAATAAATGCAAATAAATAAACTGAGTTCAATAGTATTGTTTTTGTCACACTATATCTGGTATATTTGTGTCCACTGATTAATCTATTAAAACAACTCATTAAATTCTGGTATGCTTCTTTTAATTTTCATCTTCATGTGGATGATCAGCGCTCAGAAATATGTTTGTGATAGTAACATGATTAGCTTTTGAAAGTTAACCAGTATGTTGCTGAATTGTTTATGAGTATTTTTCATTCGTTTCAAGCTGGAATTGCTGACGCAATTTCCAGCTTCAAATGAATGAAAAATATAAAATTATTTATGAAAAATAGACCTTTCCCAAATTAAATTATTTCATTACCTCAGCATCCACCACAAGATATGCTACACATTTTAGTGGTATTTTATTTATTTGCTTGAAAACGTATATAAACGGTCACAAGGGTTAATAGCTCATTGATCAACCGTTGTTTGTTCTAATAGTAAGTTAAACACTGAATTCGACATTCTAGGGATTTTTTGTAGTTAGTATCCACACTATCCAGACGTAAAAAACGCACATTGAGCGTTGAAATATTCTTTCGTATTCTCAAACTGGAATTCAACTGTCCGCATATAAATGGTAGACATTTGTTATCACCCAAATTAAATCCCTTATTTTTAACCGTTTATTTATCAATTCAAAAGAAAAATTAATTCCCATTGAGGCTTCTAAAATGGAGAATATATCAGCTCTTGTCACTGAAAGGGTTAATAAGAGTGACCTCAGTATCTTATCACACCTGCTAATCTGCTAATTATTAACACAGCCAGTGACATCGAATGCACTGAAGCGACACACTAATTGGGCAATTAACCCTTCCACCTCCAACATGTTTGAGTACTTGTTTTTTTCAGTTTTTTGTTTATAATGACATATTAAATATTTTCACAAAATGAAACAATAGAATTTCCTGAAATTTTGAAATATATTTGCAATGCATCCATTCATTCATGTTAACGAATGAGCTCAGCCCATCCCTAGTTTAATATTATAAACATACAAGATATGTAGCAACCATAGGGTTGTATAATTACTGTCTACGGTCGACCATTGTTACATAATGATAATCTCTTTTTTATATTTCTTGTATAAACATGTCTATGTGTTTGCTAATTCCCCATGACTTGATTTTATCCGCCTGTCACTGGCGCTAACAAGTATACAGATTAAGCTTGAGAGAGTGCCTAAGCTAACTTTTGCGTTGAAAATCTGCTCCGGAGTAAAGTGACCCAACACTGCCTTGCTAATATTTTCTGAAGTTGAGCTTTGCAGGGAAAATAGTATATATGCAAGTAATGGCTCTAATATGAATTCACTATTATTATCGTGATTTCTTATATTAACATCTTCACGTCCATAATTTTTATCTGTGGACGGTGACATGGGAGGGGCACTTGGTATGGCTCTGTGAGTGTCATTCGGTAAACTTCGGTTTTCCGTAGACTCCCGAACTGCAGATGAGGGCATTGACATCTTCGTTATAGTGTGTTCTTGTCTCGGGAAGTGTACAAGCTCACAATCGTAACACAACATAAGGTCACCCTGGCTGAGCTTCACACTTTCATCACACCTTTTCTGAGGACATGGGCCATTAGGCAGGCCGTAACATGGGCTGACGCGGCCCATTGCTTGTATCAGGTACCTGGTGAGATGATTAACAGCTCACATACGCAAGCTTCATTACATAAGTGTGAGCGCACTGCGCTGTTTTCTCAAGCTACACTGGTCAATACAGTTCAGTGAATGTTCAATATACCTATTATATACCAGTAATCCATTTGAATGTTGACCAACTTAGGAAATCAAAAGTCAGTTTTTTCGCTCAGAATAAAACTATTTTCTCCAGTAATGATATTAAATATTGAAGTCCGTGCACATATACATAGTGTATCCACAATCTTGGAATAATCTTGTAAAGAACTCACTATAAATCACACTTTATCTTAGCTTGTCAAAAACACGTCCGCACACAGCGGAGACACAACACCAAAAAAATATAGCTCATTAACTAGAAAGCAATATCACAACTTTGTGCTTGGATTAATATATAATTCCATCAGTCGTCAAACAATGTTTTCTTAAGTTAGCATGTATTGGTTGCGATGGTAATTAATGGAAGTCAATGAAATATATATTTAACATACACTTGCTATCCGAACTGGAACTATATCTCAATATGTAATTGAAAATAACACACTCGTGAAATTCAAGCAGGATATGTTGCAGTATATCACTGTATATGATAAATAATACCCTGTATGATATATACTTTGACATGAGAATAAGTGTGTAACGTATACTATTTATTTCAATAATTGATCTTTTTATTTGATTATTTCCCGATGGGTCATCGTTTTTTTATATGCCTGCTGGGATTGACTAAAGGGCAAGTCACCGATGTGTTTTGAAGTTAATTTACGGCTAGTAGTAATTATGCTCAACGACCTGTTAATTACGCCATTCTTTGATCTACCATTAGCTGGAGCGACCCTTCTCTTGAGTGCAATAAGCAAACCTTTTGCAATGGCATTTCACATCTGCAATTATCTAATCCTTAAAATGTCTGTCCTCAACAAAATACATAGTAAAAATAGTTCAAATAATTCCTACCAAATGGGTTCCATTTGCATGTCGCCCACCACGCATGTCATTTATATATGCGACATGCGGTGAATTTATTAGTGGAGATATGAATATATTATGAATCTACACAATATATTTAAATACAAGTTTACGTTTCCTCTTATGCTTATGGCTCAAACAGTAGGCCTATACTAGGTATTATGTAAAATGTTTTAAATTCATGATTATTATTATTATTTGTATGGAAATGTAGAATTTGGGTCTTTGGACACCGTAGTATATGACTAGTCGATACCAAGGATTAAACACTATTTATCTTACAAGAAGACGCGGCGACCGTTTTTAAACGACTGGACCTGTACCTCGGGTGAAGACGTAAATCGAGAGAAATTAACACGTAATAATGCAAGGTTGATAGATTATTTCATATGTTCTCCTCTATTTTCCCCGACTGTGAGTGATTTTGAAGTTCTGGACTTTCATCCACTTTTAGCATTCATTGTACTGTAACTCTCACCCTTAAATACAAATGTTAAAGCCACGAAATGTAGATTTAGACAAGGATCATACCACAAACCAGGACAATTCATTTTCACGTCGCCCACCAAATAAACCTCATTGAAAACCATATTTAACTCATCGACATCAATAGAAATTAAACGAGACTGACATAAGTGCGCTAAACGAATTAACAGATGACGCTCCACCTCAACAATGTACCATCAACAAGTTAGTTCACACACGACAGTGATTTAAAAAAAATTATAACAAATGTGGTTTTGGTTTTTGATAACCTGGGGTTAAAAATGTACAGTTTTTGGGGCTCGAGGGTACCATTGAACATCCCTAATTTTAAAAACTTTGCTGCCACAATCAACTTCTACACCCACCCTATTAATGTTCCAGGGATATTTTCCTGTCATATGCACATATCAGAGCTTTGCCACTTTTTGGGTCAAGCGAACTAAAAAACTAGCAGCTTTTTGAAACTTGGCTCCCAGACTAACAGGTTATGCACAATGTCAACATCAATACTTAACAGGAAGATATTTATATGGGCTCGTTCAAAGAGAAGTGTTAACAGTGCGATAGTATAGATTTAGTAGCTGTCAATGACACTGCATTTTAACATGTTAAACATTAGAAAATGTATGTAAAACAATGTTGATTTAATGTTGGGCCAGCGTCGCAGATAGTGGACCAACATTAAATCAACATTGTTTTACTGTCCTGCAGTGATATTTTAGACATCAGACTAAACCTTCCATCATCTGTGTATAAGCATTCCTACGTATTTTTGCAACTGCTAGTTATGCTGTATGAATATATTATGCTATTAACTTATAACTAGCCTCATAATTTGTATTATATATATACAACGATTTTTAATACATCGTACACTGCAACTATTTTTTAATTTACCGCGTTAAACTCATACCGAGAATTCAGCACCAACAATTCTAAATTTTCATATGTTTTTTGTATAAGCTTCCCAACATCTGTGCGTAAACAAAAACATTTTCTATCGTTTTGTGTATTGCAAATTAATATTAACATTTTGTGCATCATCTTTCGCATAAACTTTTAGTGTATTGTAGGCTATATGTATCAATGATTTAAACATATTGTGATAATCTAAGAATGTTTGGTAGCTAATAACTAGTTTTTTTAAGAATACATATGCCATAGACCTAGTGTATCTCATAACTCCACTGAAGGGTGACCGGTACCAAATGGTTTTTACATACTATTTTATTTTATTAATTATATAAAATATATAATTAAAATAAATATAGGCGATTAAAATATATTGACAATTTAATGCTTTTACGAAACTCTGGTCAAAATTAAAAGGAACAAATAAACAAAAAGCGTTTCAAAATTACAAACAAAACACTGTTAAGAAAATACGTCTACTGAAATCTGAAAACCCAAAGAATTATTGGAACATTGTCAATGGCAATAAGTCTTTTAATATATCAGTTAAAATGTCACCCGCAATTTTTTTCAATCATTAATAAATTAGAAGCCGAAGAAATAGAACTCTAATTTTCTTTTGACAATGCCGATAATCTATATTTAATGACAATTTTACACGCGAGAAGGTCTCAAAATTGTTACGGAATTTAAAAAGACAATAAAAGTAGAGGACCGAATCAGATTTTAAATGAATTTATTAAATATTCTCCACTAAATTTCATTGATATGCTAACTAAACTGTTTAATGTTATTCTAGATACTGGTATTTTTCCGAAACAATGGAGTTTAGTCATAATTAAACCACTCTATAAAATTGTTTATAATCGTGAAGAACCTAATAGTTATCGAGGTATCTCATTATTAAGTTGTCTCGGAGAATTGTTCTCAAATTTAAAAAGCGACAGATTGACACGATTCGTAAATAAAAATAACACAATAGGACCCAATAAAGTTAGATTCAGATCCGGTTTCTCAAAGTTATAGCAACAGTATACTATATAGACCCGAGGGAGAATACAACTAGATTTTGTGACTGTATAACTCCACTGAGAATTGACCGGTACTAAATGGTTTTTACATACTATTTTATTTGATTTTTTGACTGTATAATTTTGTATACCGGGTGAGACGATAACAAACAAATATATATAACGATGAGTGTGAAAATAATAGGAAGAATAAATACAAAAATAAATATAGGCGATTAAAATATAATGATGATTTGATGCTTTTACGAAACTCTGGGCGAAATTAAGAGAAACAGATAAACAAAGCATTTCAAAATTACAAACAAAACACGGTTAGAAAAATACGTCTACTTAAATCTGAAAACCCAAAGAATTATTAAACAACATCAATGGCAAAATAGCTTTTAATATATCAGTCAAAATGTCATCCCCAAATTTTTTCAATCATTAATAAAGCAGAAACCGAAGGAATAGAACTCTAATTCTCTTTTGACAATGCAGATAATCTATATTTACTGACAATTTTACACCCGAGAAGGTCCCAAATTGTTGCGGAATTCAAAAAGACAATAAAAGTAGCGGACCGGATCAGATTTTAAATAAATTTATTAAAATATTTTCTCCACCAAATTTTATTGATATGCTAACAAACTTTTTAACGTTATTCCAGATACTGATATTTTTCCGGAACAATGGAGTTTAGTCATAATTAAACCATTCTATAAATATGTTGATAATCGTGAAGCTCCTAATATTTATCGCCGTATCTCATTATTACGTTGTCTCGGAGAATTGTTCTAAAATTTAATAAACGACAGATTGACACGATTCGTAAATGAAAAAAACATAATAGGACCCCAGAAAGTTACATTCAGATCCGGTTTCTCAAAGTTAGATCTGACGTCCACATGTTCTGACGTATAAAGTCGACCCCCGCACTGTTAGAATTAAAATGTATAAATATAGCATGAAGCGGAAAGACCTAACTGAGACGTTGATATAAAATTGAAAAAAAAAATGTTTTTTTTTTAAATATTCCAGCGTTGTAAGGCTTAAAGGTATTGTTTTGGTACTGCTCTGGATTCGTGTTCACGTGAATTGATGACGTAGACATTAACTGTTTACCCGCCGGTGCCGAATATATTCGTTTTTTTTCACTAAATTATTACCACCATAAGTACCGCTTCAGCACGATTTGTAAGGAGTTGACCTCCATTTTATCAAATCATAATAATTTTCACTCACTCGAAGTTGTGGATCGCGTCAGCGAGACACAACTTCAAGTGGGTGAAAATTCCAATTGAATCATTCGGCGGTTAAAGGGTCAATACCTTCTCAATGGTCATAATTGATCACATGATTTTGAACAGCGAGTTTTCAGGTTTGCATATTCATGCCAAACTCAATAGCACTGGTTGAATTTTAATTCCCTCGATATGACGTACACGATGACGCTATATAATGGCTCAGTGTTGGTAAAGCTAAGAAAACGCCGGATCAACATGTAAGAGGTAATGGATGATGTATTAACACAAGAACAAAAATGCTATAAACATGACGCAGTTTTAATGGAGCAGTAATAAGATGAGTGGTCGGTGACCTCGCTTGTCAAACATGTCAAAGTCTTAAGACGTCAAATGACAGTCAAGGAAATTACCGAGAAACATTTACATAGCTTCACATACGTCACTGCGTCTAGTATATTGTTCACGTGTCACACACAAGATAGATCTGGTCTGAAAAACAAACTAATTAGCACATTACTATGTTGCTAACATGTCTACGACGTCGGCACAACATTGAACCGGCATTGGTTCAACGCATCGTGTTTGCTGGGACGGAATATTATATAAACATGTGCAAATCTGAGCTGCTATCTGACCTGATGAAAAAAAAAGTGATTTTATATCCTTTATCGCCGCCAGTAAAAGCAACGGGTCGTTAATTTGGTGCCGAAACTCCGAAGAGCTAAAATGAAAAACAGCTAAATAAAAAAAATTATCTTTGTTTTCCAAAGCAATTTAGATTATTTTCTGAGATACCAATATATTGCAGAGATATAATATAAGTTGGTGAAAAACCTAGACGTTGAAGTCACAGTTCTCACCTTGACCCTTTAAGTCCTCACGATGCATTAAAGCATCATTTTACATCCCTGAAAACAGACCTAATTTTCCTAAAACAAAGGGTTTTAGAAAGAATATTCCGATGAAACAGGTTCACCAATACATGCCAATTTTCTTTAATTTTTAATCACATCAAATCATCTTCATCCACTACAAGTTGAGAATTGCGACAGCAATTCGCAGCTTGTAGTGGATGAAGATGACAATGGTAATTTCAGGCTTGAAAGGGTTAACCCTTTGCCTGCTAATCGCGACTATTTAATATATATAAGGCCTATATCAAATGAAATCACTGATATTGGCATTTAAATGAGTGTTTAAACATCAAGATTTGCAAATGTTTGTCTCAAATTAAACAAATATGAGTAATTTTCAGCCACTTGAAGTTGTGGGTCGCGGTAGCGAGACACAACTTCAAGTGGGTGAAAATTTAAATAAATTTATTTAGCAGGATAAGAGTTAAAACGCATGCGCTATTTTATTGGTAGCCAATGATGTGACTTCTAAAGAGGCCTAAATCAGCCGAAACAAGAAATATTACAGACTGTTTGTGCCAAATAATTTTTAACACGCTGTAACCTCGCTAAAAGTTAAAATCACAATAAAAGATAAAAGAACAATATTTGCAGGTGGTGTGTGATGATCCAGTATAGTAATGGTGTAGAAGAAAGAGCTCACTTTGCTTAGACACAATGATGAAAAATGGACTTGCAAGCACTTCCTGTGCAATATCCATTTTTTCATGTACTTTAAAGGTCTTGCATGTTTTTTTAACCCTGGGGACCGTCTTTATACGTCAGAATCTGACGTCTGCAGCCATCAGTTAGTGTATAATTGTAAAGAAATGACCTTTATTTGACCTTTACATCCGCCGTTTTTTAAATATATTCACTGTTACTATGAGTATGCCGCTAAAAATGTTTACGATAATATAATTTATTTGTAGTAATTTAGTGGACCATGAAACGTTATTGACAAGTAAAAAAAATCCAACACGGCCGCGATATCCACTTTTATCTGAGCAAAAACCAAAATGGCTATCAAAATGTAAATTAAATCTCTTTTTTATTTGTGGCTCGGGATTGCTCAATTTTTGTTTTTTGAATGACTTGGGGGCCGAAACACACATTTCTGATGTTTATTCTCAAATCGTCTAATTCAAGATGGACGTAATTTTACATATTTACAATTAAAATAATGACGTCATTCTAAATACTAAGCACATCAAAACATGTTATAATATACTGCCCTTACTTAAACAGAGTTTTGAATGCATTGTAGCCTAATCTGCCGTATTAAAGAAATGTTGTTTACTATATCATAGTTTAGATGCATAAAAAAACGCTTTTATTTGTGTGTTGGCGGATACAATTTTGAATTTGAAGGTCAAAAAGTTGTTCGGCATTTTAGTGTATACATAATTCTTTATCAACTTCTTTTTACATAATTTGTTTGTGCTGAATTCGAATCTGTCGGATAACATTCTATATTTGTTGACCTTAAACTTCAAATTAGCAAAGCACAAAATGGCCACCAAAGTGTCAAGCAAATACCGTATTTTCTTTGGTTTGTCGCACATGAAAGTACTATTTATGGTTTCTCCAAGATTTTTTTTTATGATTTTTTCTAGAGTCTAAATGTAAAGAAATGAATTTTATTTGACCTTTACATCCGCCGTTTTTTTAAAGATATTTACTGTTACTACAAGTACATCGCTAAAAATGTTTACGATATTATCATTTATTTGTAGTACCTTAGAGGAATATGAAACTTTATTGACAAGTAAAAAAAATTCAAAATGGCCGCGACATTCACTTTCATATGAGCAAAAAACAAAATGGCTATCAAAATGTAAATTAAATCTCTTTTCTATTTGTGGCTCGGGATTGCTCAATTTTTTATTTTTGCATGACTTGGGGGCCGAGACACACAATTCTGATTTTTATTTTCAAATCGTAAAATCCAAGATCGACGTAATTTTACATATTTACAATTAAAATAATGACGTCATTCTAAATACTAAGCACATCAAAACATGTTAGCATATACTGTGCCTTAGTTTTGAATGCATTGTAACCTAGTCTGCCGTATCACGTAGTTCATTTTTTACATCTCCATTAAAGAAATGTTGTTTATTATATAATAGTTCAGATTCATAAATTTTATTTGTGTGTTGGCGGGTACAATTTTGAATTTGAAGGTCAAAAATTTATCAGCTCCAAATCATGCAGGAACAAGAAATTGTGCAATAATGTGCAGCAAAAATATAGAAAAGATGTGGTTTCGGCAGCCATGTTTTGCTTAAAGCTGAAGGCCACCAAATATAGAATGTTATCCGACAGATTCAATTTCAGCACCACCTAATTATGTAAAAAGAAGCGGGAAAAATCTGCACTTAAATGCAGAGCAAAATTCAGTGTTTCATATTTTAATACACAAATTTTCAAAAAAGGCTGCAATATGCTTTCATTTATAAATATATGCCATGTACAGATCCAGCCTAGCCTATACACATCTGGGTTCAGAAAACATAGAGTCAAACATAGTCAAACATAAATATTGCCAATAATAATTATTATGTTTTATTATGTCGTTTCCATTGACATTGTTGACTAGTTTGTTTTGTTATCGATTTTGATTATTTTGAAATAAAACAAATGTTTCAACGTATGTGTAGAGATAACTGTTTAATCCATTGCACCATGCAATACATCATTAGAACGGACAGCTATCCTAGCTTGCGCGAGAATAATGCTCGGTATCAGGTAAGTTCCGGCCTTGGCCAGCATTTGGCCAGCAATGTTTTGACTTCCTTATATAGTAAGTATACTAAAATTATCTTTTACATTTTAATTTTAATTCAAGTGTATGTACAATTTCATTCTGGATGTCAAACATAGTAAGGGTGCTGGTCTCCTGTGTTTGCCATCCTAATGTACATAAGAATTTTATATATTTGTGTATATTATAAAATCTGATAAATAAATAAATGTAATTATCTTTTATATTGTATATCGCATGTGCAGATTGTTAAACTAGAACGGCAGACGTTTCCGTAACCTTATCCCCTGATGTTAGACATGTTTGTGGGTACCTCCGTATAAACTGTTAAAAAATTTTACTGTTAACATATCATTTCATGTGTTGGACATGCCAATGCTTAAAAAATGTTGGTGTATGTAAGTTGTAGAGGGGGTGGGTGCACGTAGGGTGATTGTATGAACTATACTACCTATGTTATGGGTCTATGGCCATTTAGAAATAGTTTTACTCCTACAGATTCTGACGACTAAAGCCGATCCTCGTGCTGCAAGATGCAAACCAGTCGAGAGCTATACTAGAAAACATTATACCAGCGTGATAAGCGGCGACTGGCATAAAGTGGTCTATTGTATCGAAAGCGGTCGAGAGGTGAAGAAAAGTCAGAGTACAGTCACTCTGCCCTTCTCTCTAACCCCGAGCCTTAGGACAGTTTGGAGCATTACTAGGCACAAACATCCACAACTATTGTAATTGATACGGTGATAAATGCTGGTTGATAAGGGTATATTTCCTTTTGAAAGTACAATAAAGGTCAATGCCTATATACTGTCGTGCAAGGGCAAAAAACACTGTTGTTTGAAAGCTATAATTGTATTGTGACTGTGCAAATCAGTATAGGCCCTGTGGTATAATAGACTGTTCGAATACAATTTCAAATTGAATTTAGGTAATTTGGGGCGTTTCCTATTTGTGCTGGCAAAATAAAGCAATTACTCACGCCAAGTTGATGGTGGCCGTGACATGGTCAGGCACGGTTGACCAAAGCCTGCTCCGATCATGTCAACGGGGTACCTACTTAATAACATGTAACCACGGAACCGTATGAAGGACTTGACAAACTTTTACGATCTATGTACGTCACTGATATCTCTTCTTTTGGCAAACTCAAACATTTCAGCATTTAATTTGATAACGACCCTTATCAAATATTTGGAATTTGTGTGTGTTTATGTCCAGCTATCCGTTCACCTGTCACCTTTTATCAGTGATATTATAGCAGACACTGTTGTTCCACCGTCTTCGACGTTGGACCAACGTTAAACCAACATTAATTCAAAGTCTTGTGTCTGCTGGGATGTGACTATGGTAGTGGTATGCAATGAATACATGTTCCATGTTACAGTTATTTACTATCGACCAACATTTACTATCGTTTATACCCCAGTCACACATACACGACGCACAGCCTACGCCTTGAGTGACAAAAATGAGAGCAGTGCGTCGTTGTACGTCCATGATTTTCGGACATGCAATAAATGTGCGCAGAGGTTAACGCACACAATAAATGCATAACGTTTATCCCGCGTTCTCTTAAAATCATCAACGAATTCTGATGTGCACCAAGCGAATCAGAACGCACTGGCAAAAATTGTTCATTTTTTAGTGCATAGGACGTACATGATTGTATGTGTGGCTGGACCTTTGGGTTGTATAGAGGGGGGGGGGGGGGAGATCAAATTCCCAACCGATACCAGATATTGATTCACGGTTGACTTAATATTGGTCCATGCAGAAACGTTAAGCCAACATTAATACACCATTGGGTTTACTTCTCATATTTCTGGGTAACGGCCTTGTACTGGCCCGCATCCTGCTATATTGTCAACTAGTTATTTTTTACATTCATTTGAATCTGGAATCAGGAACTTTAGACGTCAGTCAGATTCTGACGTCTATATACGTCAGATTTTGAGGTACAAAATCGATCCCCGCAATTGCATTGACATTTTGACATTTGTTTGAAAGTGATAGAGTCCTCAGCATCATTAGTGTTATGTACAGTTTGCAAATCAGATATTTCACCTGCTTCTTGGATATTGGCTGAACAGAACCAAAGGAGCCTCTTGATAATGAGTGTTTGGACCAATGTCATTCGTTAAAACTGATTAGAAAATTATTATATATTTTTTGCGAAGAGAATTTAACTTATATTGGATAACATAATGTATTTGGATCTGAAAGCGTATTTTAAAGGTAGGCAAATCAGTGAGAATGTAAGACTTCCACATGATATTACTTGCTACCGTGAAAATTATAAAAAAAAACTGGGAGCAATTATATTTATCGACCAATCAAAGGCATTTAATGGTGTCAGTCATGAATGGGTTCAAATGATACTAGCGTTCAAAGTACGGGTTTGGTAAAAAACTTCAAAACTTGATAAATATACTAAAATTATACGTGTGCTAGAATTACTATTTTTACTAATGGGTTTTTCAGCGAAACAATAAATATTGAAAGGAGAGTAAGACAGGGCTCTCCGCTAGGCCCGTATCTATATATTTAACAATGTAGAATGAAAATTGGGGAAGTAAAAATAGCACTGTTTGCAGATGATACTTAATGTTATATTATAAAAGTGACCTAAAATCAATTGAGATATGGTTTTACCATTTACACACGTACGAGCGTGCATCGGGCGCAGTCGTTAAATTTAATAAATAATACGGCCTCTTACTTGGTATCTTAAAAGGCCCTGAACATTTGTGTGGCAAAATAAAGTGGATTGAAGATCGAAGCTGTTGGGGTAAATCATGGCATAATAATTGAAGATACCTTTTTGGGGGATAAAAAATCTATAAACTTCAAACTATTCTATCTCTGTGAAAAAAAAAGTTTTTAACATTATATGGAGAATCTTATATACATGTACTAAAAAATGTTGGTTTTAGTACATTGATATGCCCTTTTTAATATATTGCTTGTACCTGAATATGTATTCACTAATGAAGATATAGGATTTTATCTGGGATGGTAAAACTGATAATGTAAAACGAGATATGTGTAGGAGTGCCGAATATTTAAAACATATTATTTGACCAAAGATTTCATTTTTTTTAATTTGAGTATTAATTACAAAGCAGGTATAATACCATGCTTAAAGATTTGGAAATATTTAACACATAAAAAAATCCCCAACAGTCAGTATGAACACAAATTATTTCCAGTCTGCCACACAGAATGATGATCAAAAATGAAATGAATCGGGCTTTAGGCCACCTTTGTGCACATATAGGCTAAACTGGGCCAGGAGAACCTCCTGAGGATGGTGAGATGATTGAGATGACACTGTCCTCCAGACACAGGATTCGAAATTCGAGCCCTGGCGGTCTGAGGCCGAGCACGCTACCTCTCGGTCACGGAGGCTCCCCACAATACTAACTTTCACACGTGGATGGGGAAGAAACAATTTTGTTTCTTTCAAACCGCCGAGACCGGGAACCGAACCCCGGACTCTGGCGTGAAAGGCAGCGGTGCTAACCACTACCCTAGGGCCCCCGCCCAGAATGATGATCAACATCTACGTAGATTTGAAGAAGTAAAATTTCGTTTAGAAAATAGTTTATTTATCATGGATACAAATGAAACGGTATCAAAATCTAAACACGAAGAATTTGGGGAAACCTATTACAATTGTCAAATAGAATTGGATATTGTATACAGTAAAGAGCCCCTCATCATTATGTCTCAGAAAACAATGGAGTTTCATTGGAAAAGTATAAATATTGGTGTGATGACCGAAAAAAAATTGTTAAAAAATGAATTGATCTGACGGACTATGTAATTTATATGTGAATGTGATACGGAAGATTTAATGCATGTTTTATGTGACTGTGAGATCTTTAACCCTTTAACCGCCAAATTATTCAATCGGAATTTTCACCCACTTGAAGTTGTTCCTCGCTGACGCGATCTACAACTTCAACTTCAAGTAAGGGAGAATTATTCAGACTTGACAAAACGGAGATTAACTCTTTAAATCGTGCTGATAGATGTCACATTATGGCTTTAACATGCTTAAAAGGCGCTACTAAATGTGGTAATAATTGAGTGATAAAAACAAATATATTCGGCACCGGCGGTTAAAAGGTTAAAGAGGTTTGGAAATATGTCATTGATCTGATAAATGTAAGTATTAATAATAATAGATACAAATATATTGAAAATGATGTAATATTAGAATGCTAAAAGGAAATTTGAATATAAATGAGAAACGAATTGTAAATTTCTTTATTTTGAATGCCACATGGATTGTTTAGAGAATAAAACGTTCTATATAATTTAAAAAATATTGGGTAAACAATCAACAGACAAAACAATGGTTAGCTGCCTCAATAAAAAAATTTTCAAAGTACTATTGTGCAGCAGGAATGAAAAAATACAAACCATGTCTACAAAGTCGTTACTGCGAAAATATTGAATTTATCAATGTTTGTATATAATTTTGTATTTGTATATGTATGTGTACATAACCTTGTATTTTTTTGGTAATAATTGATGTAAAAAAACAACTTGGTGGAAGCGCACATTTGTTACATATAGTTTATTTTCAGTAGGCAGGTAACCGGAATGGTTGAATGCATCCTCTGCTCTCTTGCGCTAATTATGACTTAACTGCCACCTTGCGGTCAAATTCACGAAGTAGTATAAAAGTCTGTGTTCACGACGCATCATGAAGATCAACCAAGTGTTCAGACAAGTTTAGCCGGCACCAAGGCCAGGATACATATATTACATATAGCAGTGAGATACTTGAAAATTAGTCACATAAGTCTTGGTTCATCTCTACTTCATTGTTTGCAAAACCACATTTGATAGCAAATCAGAGGGTTTTCACATAGAATAGCATCACATGGCTCGACTTTTCTGAAGAGTTTGTAGCAACAGATTTGTTCTTGCTTTATGGAGCAGCAATAAAGGTGGGTTAATGTGTTGTATGTAATCTTACATGTATGTGTACATTGATGCACAGAGCTGTTAAAGGGACTGGCTCAGGCTAAAATCATAAAAAAATCGGTGATTTTATATTGGCTTATTAATATGACCATATGATTCAAAATAAAATCACCGATTTTTTTATGATTTTAGCCTGAGCCAGTCCCTTTAAGTTTTTCCTATAATTTATTCGCATATTCCGCTGACATATTACTTGTCCAATTAACGTGATATTGCACCCCGTTAACTGCTGACTTGAAAAGTAAGCAGTTGCTGCCTTTTGACATTGCGCAGTAGGTTGTGCAAAGCAATAGTAGAGAGAATTGCAAAAAATGTAATCATTTAAAAAAAAATTATGCTTTGGATTAACCCTTTCAAGACGGGGACCGACATTAGACGTCAGATTTGACGTCCATAGACTCCAGATTTATGGTGATTTCAAAATGATTTTTTTACATACACCAAGAGAACAACGTTTTTTCAGCTCGAAATCATCATAAATGTCTTTAGCTATTTCCGAGTAATTTCACTATCTATGTTATGGATTTACGGCCATTATACATCTTTAATTCTTTCAGTGCGGGGTCGACTTTATGACGTCTAGAATCCATCGCGCGCCGAAACGGTTAACTTTTACCGAAACTCCACTGTAGTTGGCACAGACCCGGCTGGGTATGATGTATCGACAGTGAGCGGCTTCAACAATAATACGATCGTGGCAGTCAAATTGTCACAAATATATTATACATCATCTATTCAAGTATACATGGTATAAGACTTTACTTTACTGATTCTACTATATGACAAAGAAATGGGTAAAAGACAATTAACATCAAGAGATTGCCAAGTGATGACGAGTATATAATAACGCCTAGATACGATATATAAAAAAAGACCAAAATAATTATTTAAAAAACTTATCTGAATTTGTAAGACACAAATTGTTGATATTATGCAATATTGCCATACATTTTCAAAACATGTAACCAAAAGAGTGTGTTTTTAATCAAAATATGAATCACAATGAGTATGCTGAACACATAATCTGCCTATTTATCCTTCCTAAATTATATTATTGCTTCACATACCTGTTAGGGATAGAAACATTGCAAGTCATAAATAAGAGACTTATAAATTGTGAGTTTAAAGGTGGCTGTCATGAAGATACATAACGTACTCTTGAAACATACCTACTTCGATACCATTCTTGTGTAACTCAATAGCCTGCAATCTAATACAATGAATTCTAGTGTCTCAACCCTTTAACCGCCAAAATATTCAATCTGAATTTTCACTCACTTTAAGTTGTGTCTCGCTGACGCGATCCACAACTTCAAGTGAGTGAAAATTATTCAGATTTGACAAAATGGAGGTCATCTGTTTTTAAATATTGCTGATTGATGTCACATTTTATCTTTAACATGTTTAAAAGGTGGTACTTAATGTGCTAATAAAAAAATGAGAGCCCGAATATATGCGACAACGGCGGTTAAAGGGTTAATGCGTTTATATTGTTTTAAGGAACACTAAGTTTTACATTGGTAGGTTAATGTTCTACCAGCAGCCCCTCATTATCCTGGAAACACAATGATTTCTTTTTTAAAACAGTTTTTCTATGGAGCCATGAATACGAATAATAGAAAAAATAGGCCGTGTGACTGTTTCTCTGAGCTACCCGGCGTTTATCGTCTAATATTCTTGCAGAATCAAACGCCAACTTGAATCCGAACTCATCGTTAAATCACTTATTTATGATTTGTGCGGTCGAGGACATGTGGAATACTTTGACACATCACACGACTTCCGTTCCTGTGTGCCCGTCACGCGGAAGCACAAGCAAACGGAAGAGGTCATGGTGAAATCCAACCAAATACACTGCTCTGCAAAGGCTTAAATCACTTGAAAAGTGAATATATAGTTACCGGGTTTTGTCCTTGCGCGGCAAAATAGCATGCGCCTTCTGACAAATTGAGCGACAGTCTGTCACACGATGAGACTCGCTAATTATCTCCGGTACTTGGCTCAATATTTAAATAAGGGGTAGAATCACACGGGGTATTCAGAAACATACCTACTGTAGCAAACTCACCGAACAACTGGTAAAATTGTGATTATTCAATGGAGATGACTAAAAATAATCTGTGAACTACTCGGGGGGGGGGGGGGTATAGATTCCATACTTGGTAGTATCGGGAATGTACCGCTGGACAGGGGGCCTTTTTTGAGCTTCCAGGTTTTACACAGGGTGTTTTTTTGAGCGTTCAGCTTTGGCACCCGCTTTGTCATGCTTTTTGCTAATTACTATCCGAGTTCTATCACTATTTTGTAGTCTCGGAGCAGACAGCCTCAACTTTTCAGACGAAAATATTATTACCATTAAAGTAAAATGGAAGTAATGCCACTATAAACCATTTAATTAAATTCAGTTATTATTTCAAAATTGGGACATGATCTGGTTTTGACAATGCTGGAGGCACATCCCTACCCATTTCTAAAGCGAGTACCACCCCCCCCCCCTCCCCCGGGTGTGGGCACAAGAGCTAGTTTACTAAAAGGAAATAAAATTGTCTGAAGCGTTAGAAAGGGCGCAGGTCCTCTGATCATCCCATAACATTATAAAAGCTGTGAAATATTGGTGTAGAATTGTGAATCTACCCCTGGACCACCCGGTTAGAAATTCCTATATTATGCTCATTAAAACATATATTTGTATATTTCATGACTATGTCGCGGCTTGTATATCTGGTATATCTTCAAAATAACCTATGATTTTACGTACTAAATATCATGGCAATGTCGATTAACTTGACTTAGACTATATCTATCATAAAATTATAAATAATAGGGTTTTTTCTACCAAACTAAACCTCTTGTATCTACATGATATTTTATGACACTTATTAGTCAGAAAGTACTTTTATTGTGGCCAATAAAATATCCGTCACAGTCTGTCTGTCTGTCTGTCTGTCTGTCTGTCCGCGACTACTTAGTAAGTAGTTAAGAGTCTTTTAATGATTGTGACTCAACTTTATGGCAGACCACAATACGTTATTAAGAGTAGTGCTGCCTTAATGTTGTTCCAACACCGCAGGATACATTACCCCAATGTTGGTTGATTGTTGGACTATTGTCTTCAACGCTGGCCCAACATTAAACCAGCATTAAGCCAGCGTCTCGTGCTGTGTAGATGAACGCTGGTCAGATTGAAGAGCTCCCAGCAAACACGAGACGTTGACCAATGTTGTTTTAATGATGGGCCAGCGTCTGCGACGCTGGCCCAACAATAAAACAGCATTGGGTCAACATCTCGTGTCTGCTGGGGAGGTTCTGGAATTTTCGAACGTGACGTCAAATGCATCGAGGCGTGAACTTGATAAACAACGGAAGGCCAGCGTGTGATAAATCAGCAACCACAAATTTGCCCTTAACTGCCAACCGAACCCACCAATCACCCCGTGTAATGGTGGAATTAAAGTGCCGTTAGGAGAGTACAAAAAGAGAGTTGGTACTTTTATGTAGGGCCTATAGTAGTAAAAAAGCAGGCTCACCTGATGACTGGCTTGGCTTTTTGTCAAGACAATCGTACTCCTTAAAAGAGATGTGAAGTAATATCGCTGCCTTTCCTTGGCAACGCTGGCTATGGATGAACTTATAATTAAGTGATCCAGAAGGACAGTCTATAGTGCATCAATAGAAAGAGCTACTCCATTTCTGTAGTTGTTTCCCATCGGTGAATTGTTTGCTTCGAATAAGCCATCCTATCAGAAATCACGCTGAACAATGTTTTGTGAGACTAAAATTGGTTTGTTACAAGAATAAAACTGGAATTTTTTCGCGCCATTCATTGCATATGAGTTAGTTTTAAATATGGTAGATCCTTGATCATCATCAGCCCTAATACAATTTGATACATTTTTGTTTTGCTATGTCTATCATTATCATCCAGGACTTGTTCAAAGTGACTTTTTAAACAAGCACTATTTCGTCTGCCATCAGACATAACTGCCCAGTAGCGCCAGGAAGTGTATATTACAATTTATTATCATGGTAGAATGACCGGCTAAGTTCATCGCCTACACGATGGTATACCCAGCAGACACGTGACGTTGATCCAATGTTGTTTTAATGTTGGCTCATTGTCTTCGACATTAGCCCAATTTTAAGTCAACATTGGCTCAGCGTTTCGTGCGTACTGGGTGAGCGTTTAACGTTTCGTGCATGTTTGAAACTTTGATAAACAACGATTACAAAACGCACACCGCGATGGTCCTGAATCAATCATAGTCTGTCACACTTACGTAAGGCGCAATGCGCCTGCCAACTGGTGTCTAGGATAAATGTGGTCTTATCACGAAGGCAGAGTTAAGTTTGAATGTTTCTCTTTCAACCAGGCATCTGACTCTGCAAAATGTAATTGGTAGGATATTAAAAAAGGACTATACTCTGAGATCCGAATGCCATAATCACACTATCAGCACACTGCGGCTGCTAGAGCTCCACTCGCGGCATAGTTAAACGATCAACATTATATTCAAAATGTTCGCACAAAAATACGAACACGAAATACGTCATTGTCATCAATGATCATAAACATGACAGCTCAGAATGTTGTGAGATGGTGGCAATGGGAAGCTAAACACAAAACTATATTAATTACAATGTTCACGGCAATCAACCCTGCCATGGTGACGGTGGCCTATCTTTGTGTAGATGACCTTCTGACAGAGAGTATTTGTGTTTCACCAACCATTTACTGTTATATATCAGGGCCTACTGGCTGATGTGAAATAGTATCCAGGCATACTTGTAACACAACACGACGTGTGAGGTAAACAAATTGATCTCTCGTTAAGTGTTCACTGGATTGCTAGGTTTAGTTCCCTGTTTTATTCCTTTTTACACTGTGTGTCGTTACACGATTTGTTTCCCATGGACACACTTTTCACACACAAGTTCCCTTTTCAATATATGCTTACTTTTTGATTTTGTGTAGAGAAAACATCACAAACAGTGGTTAAATAAAAAAATAATGCGTTTACATGTGATGATACCTTCCGCTCTAGTTGCAACTATAAGAGCTGGGGATGGAATGGTTAAGCTTGCTACTTCTTTAAAACCCTTTAACCGCCGGTGCCGCATTTATTCGGGTTTTCATTTTTTATTAGCACATTAAGTAGCACTTTTTAAACATGTTAAAGATAAAATGTGACATCAATCAGCAAGATTTGAAAAAAGTTGACCTCTATTTTGTCAAATCTGAATAATTTTCACACAACGCTGCAATATTTTTATAAACCATGGAGACCAAAGGTTTTTTTTTTAATTTAAATGAATGATAAATGTCTCATCCAGTTAGCTCTATCCGCTTTATTTGAATACCTATGTTATGGGTCTATAGTACGGTCATTATAATTTTTTTTAATTATTTCAGTGTGGGGGGCGTCTTTAGACGTCAGAATCTGACGTCTACAGACGCCAGATTCTGACATCTAAAGTCGATCCCCGGGCTGTAAGGATTAGTGATAACCCCAGAAAACACTGTTGAATGAGCCTTTGTCGGCGTCGCAGACGGTGGGGCAAAATTTAAAGAACTTTTGTTAACTTCTCGCATTGTTCTCATTTGTAAGCTTGCAACTTTCTTATTCCCTCTTTCTTTTTAACAATTTAATATTATAAACTTTATCCGATTCCCTAACTTCTTCCACATCTATTGGCTTCGTCCATCGCTCCACTGATTATTTTCTCTTTATTGACTTCTAAATGCGGTGGCCATATTTCATAATTAATGTGACTGTGGATTTTTATGAAAACTGTATTTGTTCAACAAAACGCGGAGACTCGTTTTATATGTTGCTATTTAGTCTTATGCACCGATCTACGTATATGTGCTATGAAACTGAAAACAAACACAATAGCTACTACGTTTAACAGAATATTAAATTTTCCAGTGATTGACTTTGCCCATATCCCAGAATAGTTTATGATGTATTAGACTAATACATAAAACAACTGTACCGTTTAGATATTTAAATATCTTAACTCGGATTCGGTGTTAATATCCTTGACAGTTGAGACTTCATACTTTGGACTTCAGATATTAAAATTCAGACTTCATACCGGATATTTGGATTTTATATTTTAGCCTTTCCAGTTCAGATTGCAGACTTCATATACTAATAGTTCATATTTCAAACTTCACATTTAGACTTCAGACTTTATACCTCAGACTTCTTCTATGTTCATAGTGCCCACATAAACTGCACACACCCTACTAATGATATACTTAATTCAGACTAAATCATCCCATGTGCTCTTAAAATTACCTCACTTTTTGAACTATGAATATTGAAGTATGAGGTCCGAAGTTTAAAGTATGTAATGTAAAGCATGAACTTTAAAGTGTGAAATATAAAGCAGGCCAACTAGCTCTCAAGTATCATATATTGAGATAACAAGCGTCAGAAACAGGCACATCAAGCCTTTCAGAGAGCGAGCCAAATATATTGGCCGTGTCCGTTCTCCAGAAACTAGCAATTCAAGATTGATCAAATGGACGTTTAAAGAAAGTCTGAAATACTAACAACCTAATTTCCTGTCTCTCTATTTTTCTTGTATAACCTAAAGTATTTTTTTTTCATTTGAAGCTGTGAATTGCACTAGCGATTCCAGCTTGAAGTTGAAAAAAATGAATACTGCAGCACTGATACAGCACTGCAAATGTTAATAGCTGTACATACATTATTGCATGGTGAAGGAGTAATGAGCCGTAATCAAGTCGTCCCCTTGAATATGAAAGGGTGTATCTGCCACTTTGCAAAGTGGCAGATACACCCTTTCATATCCAAGGGGATGCAGAGAGTGCCGTCAGACAACTAAATGTGCTATGTGTTGTTACAATATACATAATAATGAAATCACACAATATTATGCTCATAGTAATAGAACGAAATTTCTGAGAAATACCGTGTTTTCTGTCTTTTTAACAATTTGCTCGCGCTACAAGTAACGCGCGAGCGGGTTATGAACTAGAACCGTTTAATTATTATACCTAAAATGCATATATAATACTTTGCGATAATAGATAATTCCTACTTAATAAATCAAAAGGGGAGTTTCCGGATGGGTCAGACAAATTAATTTAATTGGCAATAATTACACGGTCATTGTAAATAATTATACCCCCACGTTCACGAGACTACATGCCAAATAAGGATAATGGGTATGCCGTATATTATGAGTAGATGTATAAATTACATTATAACATTCAATTGAAGTGCGGCCAGTGATACATTGGAGACATCAATCACCAGCCATCTGTCAATGTTGCAATATAATTATCATAAAATCCTTTAAAAGATAAATGAAATGATCCAATAATATAATTATTTCGAATTAAACCCGTGCACGCTACAAGGGACAACGTGTAGATTGTATAATTTATTCTTTCGTCAAGGACAACGGTGGACAAATTTATGACAGACAGACGACACATTGGCAATATATTGAAAATCACTTGTTTTCTTTTACCAGTATACATGTAGAGAACGTTAGCTTCGTGATATTAATGGTTTAACCGCCAAACTATTCAATTTGAATTTCCACTCACTTGAAGTTGTGTCTCGCTTCAGATTGGACGAAATGGAGGTCAACTCTTTTTAAATCTAGCTGATTTATGTCACATTTGATCATTTTAACATGTCTAAAATGTGGTGCCTTATGTGGTGATAAAAAATGAAAATCTATGGTGGGCCTGTTTGACTGTCCCAATGCTAACATGCTCAGAACAAGACAACACCATATTAACTGATTAAATGGGTGAATCAAGTAAACTGACAATATAAAAGTGATAATATGTAGTTATTATTTTTCTACACAAATTGCTCGTTATGCTGAAACGAAAATTAGCCCGATGTTTTGTGTGAGATATTATATGTTCTAATGAAAAAGTTATTTGGGATTGTAAGAAATTTAACAATAGATAGTGCCAAATGGTGGCATATATAGTGTTTGCATTTATATTATTCGCATAGTATTTTAACACTTACATCGCGGAAACCGACTTTAACCGTCAGAATCTGAATTCTGTAGACCTCAGAGTCTGACGTCCAAGTTGAATTTATCCCCGCACAGAAAGAAATAAAATATGTATAATGGCCGTAAACCCACAACATAGATATTCAAATGAGGCGAAAGAGCTGACTAAGATATTTATGATGATTTTAAATTCAAAAAACCCTTTCGTCTTCATGGTTTATATAAAAATATATCAGCGCTTTAAGGGGTGTATCTTGCAAAGTAGCAGATACACCCTTGTATATCTAGAGGTGCGTTATGTTTAGGTAAATATGGGATGTATAACACTTCTTTAGTACGATATTACCAAGGTTACATTGAACGACCTCATCTCAACCATGAAATGAATTCTCTTTGGAAACTAGTGTCTGAGTATTTTCACGCAGTCCGCGCGCGGAACTGCGCAAACATTGGCCCAATGTTGAGCCGATATCACTGTAATGTTGGTTTAACCGTGTTGTAAATTACATGCATTGCCAACGAAAACAGCCTCGAAAACGTCTTTTGAAAGACCTCTGATAATCATCGAGAAATGAGGCCACACAATCATAGGAGCCAACATTGACCCAGGTTTTAAGTACAATTTATCATTCCGAATTACCACAGATCAGTTATAAAATAGCCATGGAGGCTGATACGGATATAAAACAATGAGAAAATGTTGAAATATACCTATTGAATTTTGTTCCAACCGCTTCTTTGTACCTTAAACCCTTACAGCGCGGGGATCGACTTTAGTCGTCAGTATCTGACGTCTGTAGACTTCAGATTCTGACGACTAAAGTCGACCCCCGCACTGCAAGAATCAATATATTTCTAATGGCCGTAAACCCATAACATAGGTATTCAAATGAATCAGAAAGAGCTGACTAAGACATTTATGATGATTTCAAATTGAGAAAAACCCTTTGGTTGCGGTGTTTTTTTTTCAAATTAATTCAGCGCTTTAATGATGAATTTATTTGTAGTATTTGTTACGCGACAAGTTGATCCTTAAAACGCTAAGCATTAGAATATAAATTTTCAAATAAATTTGTGACTAAACACATGTATCTGCAACTTTACAAAGTGGCAGATACACCCTTTCATATTCAAGGGGACGTATTGTCGTGCTTAGCGCCTAAACGGTTAACTTACGTACCCCCATCAGACACAAGACGTTGAATCAATGTTGGTTTAACGTTGGTCCAACGTCGTAGACGGTGGGCCAACGTTAGGCCAGCATTGATTGAATGTCTTGTGTCTGCTGGGCTGCCGTGGAAAGTATAAGCACTCAAGTAGAATTAAAAGGTAATGCACTCTTTGCACGAGTTTGCGCGTGAACATTAGTCTGAACAAAACAGTTCAGCTTTGGTCACTGTGTGGCGTGCTTTTATTGAAAAGGGTGTATTGATGTATGATGTAGGTGGCTTTTCAAATTGCATGTCTACATGTAGGTTACATTTGAGAAGTCTCTTTCTCGACTAAAAATAGTGTGGATTTATAGTCTGGTCTGACGACATATCAGCCGACTTTACACTTTACTCCCCTGGTCACTGGACCTGTTCATACATATGCCACTTCAACTCCCTGGGAGAATACAGTCCTGCAGCCTTTTCGGCGCTTGAACTCATCCATCTATGTGCTCAGGTCCTCATTTGAACTTGACTGAAATAAAGCACGTGCGAGCGCATACATAGTGCCTTACCCAATGACAACGTCGCAACGGTGCCCAAAAGTTCTGAGGGGAAAAACATTATATTTCTCAGAAAACCTGAACAAAGTGGGGGTTGAACCAGCACGGAAGACAGTGCGCAGTTATTGCTAAGCGCCACGCTCTAACACCATAGTGTCACGTCCCTCTCACCTCCATAGACATGATAGATGGCAGGTGAGAATTCCACAGGAAGAAGTATTGATGAAAATATCTTTCATGTCAGTTGAAGAATACAATGATCGTTATAATTCACTGAGATACTGACATGTTGTCTACTAAATTATCACCTGATGACAGCCGAAGTTTCCATAATTTAATCAGTTGACTGATTCACCAACCTCATCTTGAAAGTAAACATGCTTGTTTAGGTTCTTTCGGAAACAGAGGAAGGTTTGTTGTTATGCCGACCAGGTAATGTACGTATTTTGTCGCCTGGTTCTACGCTAAAAAAAACATGGGGCCCATAGTTTATTTGGGTGCAGGTTAGAAAACATATTGGCCAGTAGGCTTAGCGCAAGTTATTCGTTGATGTTTGAAAACACTGTTTTTTTATGCGTACAACAATTTTTTTTTCTTTTTAACATGTTTTTGTTTATTTAAGACACAGAATCTAAACCCATTTTATGGGGTATTGAGGCTATTATAAAGTAGAGCTCTGGAAATTGCAGGGAAATGAAATAATTGCAGGACAATTGCAGGACAATATGCTTGTTAGTAAACAACATTTTCTCATACAAATTAATGTAGGAATCCAGGTATTGCTGTCGAGAAAAATATGTTTTTAGAAAAAATGTAAAATGTAAACACTGGTATATACTATACAAGCTGGTGCTTCGCTTATTATGTTCATGTGCGTTAGGAAGGCCGGTGGTCATTGTTTGATTGGGGCGGGGGCCCTGGGCTAGTGGTTAGCACCGCTGCCTTTCACGGTTCGTTTCCCGGTCTCGACGGTTTGAAATAAACCAAAATGTTTCTTCTCCATCCACTCGGAAAACTCAGTAAATTGTGGGGAGCCTCTGTGACCTCAGACCTCCAGAGTTTTAATTTCGAATTCTGTGTCTGGAGGGCAGTGTCATCTCACTCATCTCACCATCCTCGGGAGAGCATTTAGCCTGTATGTGCACCAAAGTAGCCTAATGCCCGATTCATTTCATTTTTATTGTTTGATTTATTTACCAGATCTTTCGTCACAGCAATGTACACATGACTATTTAACCTTTTAGCCGCCGGTGCCGCATATATTCGGGTTTTCATTTTTTATTAACACACTAAGTACCACCTTTTAAACACCTTGAAGATAAAATGTGACATCAACCAGCAAGATTTGAAAACAGTTGACCTCCTTATTGTCAAATCTAAATAATTTTTACTCACTTAAAGGTGTGGATCGCGTCAGCGAAACACAACTTCAAGTGGGTGAAAATTCAGATTGAATAATTTGGCGGTGAAATAAATTAAGTAAACATCTATATTTTCTATCAACATCTACCAGTCGAAAATATGCAATAAAAAAAAGTGTGTCACTTCGCCAAAATCTGGGAGAGAGAAACAATAAACTACAAGCTCAAACTAACGAGAGCACAAAGTTGAAGTGGAAAAAAGAAAAATCATTGACGACCAAAACAAATAAAACAAACATGCCTATATACAGCCGATAGCGTAGTCACAACAATAGTAGCAGCGATAGTAGCAGCAACAGTGACAGCTATAATAGCAGCGATCGTAGCAGCAACAGTAGCAGCGATATTAGCAGCGATGGTGGCAGCAATAGTAGCAGCGATAGTAGCAGAAATACTAGCAGCGATAGTAGCAGCGATAGTAGCAGAAATACTAGCAGCGATAGTAGCAGCGATAGTAGCAGAAACAGTGACAGCTATAATAGCAGCGATAGTGGCAGCAATAATAGCAGAGATAGTAGCAGCAATAATAGCAGAGATAGTAGCAGCAACAGTAGCAGCGATATTAGCAGCGATGGTGGCAGCAATAGTAGCAGCGATAGTGGCAGCAATAGTAGCAGTGATTACAACAGCGATAGTAGCAGCGATAGTAGCAGCGATTGTAACGAAAATAGTAGCAACAACAGTAGCCGTAATAGAATCAGATATTGCATGAGCGATAGTAGCAGCGATGATAGGAGCGTTAGTAGCAGCGATAGTAGCAGCGTTAGTAGAAGGCTTGTAGTAGCAGCTACAAGAATAATGCCACCGCCATCAAGAAAACAAGCTTAGCAACCATACAGCTATTAGGATGAGTCCTATTATGTGGTGACTTTAATAGTAGAACTGGCTGCGCTCCAGATTATAATACATGTTATGCTTCAAATGAACGCTGCAATCCGGATGGGGTCACCTTACCCTTTAACCACCAAATTATTCAATCTGAATTTTCACCCACTCGAAGTTGTGTCTCGCTGACGCGATCCACAACTTCAAGTGAGTGAAAATTATTCATATTTGACAAAATGGAGGTCAACTATTTTCAAATATTGCTGATTGATGTCACATTTTATCTTTAACCCTTTCACCGCGGCGACCACCTGGCAGACCGCGGATGTCGCTGTTTTTAATTAAAAAATCAATTAATTCAGCACTCAGGCATTTTATGACGTTATAATTCAGCGGTGAAAGGGTTAACATGTTTAAAATGTTTTACTTAATGTTCTAATAAAAAATGAAAAAAACGAATTTATGCGGCACCGGCGGTTAAAGGGTTAACAAATACAGATGATCACTGATAATTTTTGTATAAACACAGAGTTTATAATAGCTGATGGTCCGAATGTTTGATGATAACGGTATCGTCTGATGTACATACTTCTCGTCATGGGGCAAGCACTATTTCAATTTAAACATGTTAAAGCTCTACCGAAATTTGTTGAATTAGATGTTTGTCCTATAAAATTTGACATAACCACTTGCAAATTGATAAAGTACAACCGGGTAGTAGTAAATAGACATGTTAACACATTAAAGCTCACTGTCCATAAAAATTGTCACTGATTGAATTGATGATGTCACGGTTACTAAGCTATTTTATGTACATATGATGGTGTACACATGTGCACAAGACCTAAATCGTTCAACTTGGTTTATTCTGTGACAGTTTCACAGGCAGACTACCTGTATCTAGCTGAATCTGTATGTAACAGTACCTCACCATATCACTATCCCTGACCACAATACCATCAGTTTTGCTCCACCTATCGTACTTGTCTGAGCTAGTAGTAGTACACCTCACAAGCAGAGAATATCACGTGACATCCGTTTGATACCTGCCTTTAAGTGTTTAAACAAGAGAGTTAAAACGTTGGCACCTCTTCTCATACACTAATCCGATCGGTATAGTGTGCAAGATCACGAAAAAAAAATGTTTCTGAATGTAAATGTGTTATGTTTTTCAGAACCAGTTGGAGAAACATTGAACTATATACATAAACATGCGACATTTCCTCGCATCGACGACCATACTGTTGCTACTGGTAGCACATACAGGTAAAACTAGATTCAGATGTCGGGGGGGGGGGGGGGTAATTATTGTCGTTTTGTTAATACATTCGTATTGAAAATATATGAATGAATGAATGAATGAATGAATGAATGAATGAATGAATGAATGAATAAATAAATAAATGAATGAATGAATGAATGAATGAATGAATGAATGAATGAATGAATGAATGAATGAATGAATGAATGAATAAATTAATAAATAAATAAATAAATAAATAAATAAATAAAAAAAAAACAAAAAAATAAATAAAAAAATAAATAAATAAATAAATAAATAAATAAATAAATAAATAAATAAATAAATAAATAAATAAATAAATAAATAAATAAATAAATAAATAAATAAATAAATAAATAAATAAATAAATAAATAAATAAATAAATAAATAAATAAATAAATAAATAAATAAATAAATAAATAAATAAATAAATAAATAAATAAATAAATAAATAAATAAATAAATAAATAAATAAATAAATAAATAAATAAATAAATAAATAAATAAATAAATAAATAAATAAATAAATAAATAAATAAATAAATAAATAAATAAATAAATAAATAAATGAATGAATGTATGAATGAATGAATGAATGAATGAATGAATGAATGAATGAATGAATGAATGAATGAATGAATGAGTGAATAAATGAATGAATGAATGAATGAATGAATGAATGAATGAATGAATGAATGAATGAATGAATGAATGAATGAATGAATGAATGAATGAATGAATGAATGAATGAATGAATAAATGAATGAATGAATGAATGGACTAATGAATTATTCTTGAGAATTAATGAATGCATGAATGACTGAATAAATAAATGGATGAATGAATGGGTGAATAATTAAATGAATGAATGAAGGGATGAATGAATGTATGAATGAATGAATGAATAAATGAATGAATGAATGAATGAATAAATGAATGAATGAATGAATGAATGAATGAATGAATGAATGAATGAATGAATGAATGAATGAATGAATGAATGAATGTGAACAGGAATGCTGTGAATTCCTTTGCCAGTTCATTCATACTGATTAATCCACTTTCTGTTGGCTGATTTGTGTGCTGAACATGATTTATGTTTTTCATCTAGTGTACATTCAACAGACAAATGAAGGATAAGTAACTCTTAATAATTCTCACTTATCCATACTCCATTTCCTGGGCAAATCTATAATAAAGTATAACCAATTGAACTGAATTTAAAGGGTCACAGAGCAAGTAACTGCAAAATATTTTTTGGTTGATTTGTAGCAGCACATAAAATATATCTTGTGAATATAAAATATATATAAAATATATCCTAATCAGTTTCAAATCTTATGTAGTTGGTGGCAGCCGCCGAAAGCAGTATTGCCAGGCTCATTAGTATTTGCGATTCACAGAAATGGAATAACTAGGGACTGAATCCTTTTTTTATAAGATTGGCAAAGTTAGCTATATGGGACATTATATTAATCAGTAGGTTCAATACTTTAGAAGACTAAACCACCTATACTATGAATAAAAAAACATGATATTTTCACTGTTTGATATCAACACTCCTTCCTAGTAGCTACATCACATAGCAGTTCAAAGACACCAAGTGTTGTTTTTCTAACCACACATCTCTTCAGTACCACAACGAATATTAATTTATATGATTGAGGGGAAAATTAATTTCCATGAATTAAATATTGTATATGGCAATGCTAAAAATATATAATTTTTTTGTTCCATGTAGACAATGTGATTCGAAGCCATCCTTGATTTCTTTCAAATTTGCCTGATGGTATAGTCCCAGTATGTTTTAGGTGGTTTCAGTCGATTCGTTGATCCAGAAACATGGGTGTAGAATTGGGATTCTATGTCAATTAGAACTCGACATATTCGTTCGGCTAAATTTTCAACTTAGGATATCAATACGTATTTTTCGACAATAACTACATAATATACAAGATCAGAGATATAAAGCCATCTTTTATAACAATACCTAACCCTATATATATTTTATTTTTATACAATGTTAGCAAATAAATTTAATTTGGTTTTCGATATATTGAAATTGTGATTTTTCGCGTTTCCGAATTCGCCACATGGGAATGATATATTGTGAATATTGTATATGTAGTTTCATTCTATTCTTTGACCTAAAGACATAGGTGTAGACACCAAAATTATGCTTTTATGTCAATTATAACTGGATATATGGTCCAAATTAGATTTTCATGGCGGCAATTTTGAAAAATGGCCGAAACCTATATTTTGTCCTGACTAATCAGAAAATAAAAGGGAAACTTGAAACTGGACTACGTATTTTGTCGCATTACTTGATGTGTATCTGTGTCGCAGCTGTTCACTTACGTATTTGGTCGCTTTACTTGATGTGTATCTGTGTCGCAGCTGTTCACCTACGTATTTGGTCGCTTTATTTGATGTGTATCTGTGTCGCAGCTGTTCACTTACGTATTTGGTCGCTTTACTTGATGTGTATCTGTGTCGCAGCTGTTTACTTACGTATTTGGTCGCTTTACTTGATGTGTATCTGTGTCGCAGCTGTTCACTTACGTATTTGGTCGCTTTACTTTATGTGTATCTGTGTCGCAGCTGTTTACTTACGTATTTGGTCGCTTTACTTGATGTGTATCTGTGTCGCAGCTGTTCCCTTACGTATTTGATCGCTTTACTTGATGTGTATCTGTGTCGCAGCTGTTTACTTACGTATTTGGTCGCTTTACTTGATGTGTATCTGTGTCGCAGCTGTTCCCTTACGTATTTGGTCGCTTTACTTGATGTGTATCTGTGTCGCAGCTGTTTACTTACGTATTTGGTCGCTTTACTTGATGTGTATCTGTGTCGCAGCTGTTCACTTACGTATTTGGTCGCATTATTTGATGTGTATCTGTGTCGCAGCTGTTCACTTACGTATTTGGTCGCTTTACTTGATGTGTATCTGTGTCGCAGCTGTTTACTTACGTATTTGGTCGCTTTACTTGATGTGTATCTGTGTCGCAGCTGTTCACTTACGTATTTGGTCGCTTTACTTGATGTGTATCTGTGTCGCAGCTGTTTACTTACGTATTTGGTCGCTTTACTTGATGTGTATCTGTGTCGCAGCTGTTCACTTACGTATTTGGTCGCATTATTTGATGTGTATCTGTGTCGCAGCTGTTTACTTACGTATTTGGTCGCTTTACTTGATGTGTATCTGTGTCGCAGCTGTTCACTTACGTATTTGGTCGCATTATTTGATGTGTATCTGTGTCGCAGCTGTTTACTTACGTATTTGGTCGCTTTACTTGATGTGTATCTGTGTCGCAGCTGTTTACTTACGTATTTGGTCGCTTTACTTGATGTGTATCTGTGTCGCAGTATGCAGTAAAAGCAAACAGAAAAGTAAGGAAACAAAAGGCACACCCACTGTGACCATAGCCCCTACAGTGACGCCACCTAGCTCACAAGATGATGTTTGTGGAGGTAAGAAACACCATTAAATATTTAACACTTGCCCAGTAAACACAAACAAATTATATAACATTTGTACAATGTTGGTCCAACGTCGAAGACGTTGGCCCGACGTTGTACAAATGTTATACAAATGTTTTGTGTTTGCTGGGTGTAACTTTGAAATATGTATAATTCCATGTATATGTATAAACCATGGAAACCAAAGGGTTTTTTCAATTTAAAATCATCATACCTTAGTTATCTTTCCCCGTATTGTTTGCATACCTATGTCTAGGGTCTTAGGCCATTATAAATATTTTACTCTTTCAGTGCAGGAATCGACCTTATACGTCAGATTCTGACATCTATTGACGTCAGATTCTGACGTCTATAGACAGGTATTAAAGTGGGCAGTCTGCCACTTTATAAAATGCAGACTCGACCCAGTGCTGCCCCCTAGTTTTTTTTTAAATGCTTTCAAAAGTCCCGTAAGTTGACCTGAATATACATACAAATTATGGGGTCAAGAAATAATTGTTCAGAATTTGTAATATTTGATTACTATTGTCGGGCCAAGTGTAGTTCTCGACACCAAACCAATGCTGAACGATATCTACCCAGGGCCGGTATTCTTAAAGCTATACTGACCCAGATCTTGGTCATGTGATTGCTCGAGATGGTCATCGTGACTAATCACATGCCCAAGATCTGGGTCAATCACTTTGACTATGAGCATAGACATCTATCTGAACCTTGTGGCCATCTGTAAGACATGAAAAATTAATCTAAGCTTTAAGTCATTTTATAAAATGTTCAGATCACCCTATCTTTTTAATGATCAATGAGTGGAAGTTAAAGGTGATCTATCACGTCTTATATAGCATGAAAAATTTTGTGACAAATAAATCAAAGTTGCCACAAGATGGGGCACAAGTGTTTCCTTATAAGGGGTGATTGGCTATCATATGATAGTCACATGATAGCCAATCACTTCATATATGAGGTGATTGGCTATCATGTGACCCTCTCAGAGGGTCACATGATAGCCAATCACCCCATATAAGGACATAATTATTCATACTATATAAGGGGTGATAGATCACCTTTAATATAAGATTTTTTGAACCAAGTCTTGTATTCTACCCCCGACCAATGAAAGAGTGGATCAGCATTCAGCATCTCACATGACGAGATCAGCAAATCACTGCCGTCATTCAGTTGCTATTTAAAATAGGGTGTAATGCCATGCTTGGGCCATTTTTTTCTAGTGATAGGCGCTCTAGTACAGGCTGCACATAAGTTCAGACATGCAGTCAACCTCAAAGCAGCTTGTTCACTTCGCTTCAGTGATCAATAATATTTAATTCGCGAATAACCCCGCTCATTGTATTTTTAACCATGCTGCGCATGCGGGTGGGCCTACAATGTTGATGGATGTGCTTAGCGAATCCAGACGACCCACCTAGTTTTATATGCTGTTCCTGTCCCAGCAAACACGAGATGTTAACTCAGTGCTGGCTTAATGTTGGCCCACCGTCTACGACGCTGTACCAGCATTAAGCCAGCACTGAGTCAACATCTCGTGTTTGCTGGGTGTCATCATGGTGATTTGTGTGTTGTTTTCACAGTGAATCGTGACGGTGAGTGGGGAAGCTATGGACCGTGGACCGAGTGTGACTGTGCCGATACACGTATGCGGTACAGGGAGCGTCACTGTGACAGCCCCGAGCCTCTGGGGGATGGGGCGTCCTGCTCAGGAGCCTCCAAAATGGTGAGTCTATCCCTGTACATGACCCAGTTTAGCCTACATGTGCACAAAGTCGCCTAAAACCCCATTGATTCAGTCATTCCATCTTATCTGCGGGCCTGATTTATGGGTAGCCTCCATGCTAGCGACCTTTTGGTCTTAATAGAGATCTCCCAATAAAACCACCTGGTAAAAAATGTTTTATTCCTTTTATATTTAGGCCCACTTATTTTCATGGTCACTTCTTCATCTTCTTCTACATCAGCTGCTGCTTGTCACCATCCCCTCAGCAGGAATCGACTTAAGGTTTAAAATTTAGGTTCCCCCCCTCCCTGGCTCTCAGCTGACCCGTTACAAAAGCCACATCGTATTTCAGTTCTATGCTCGATGACAAGATGGGTAGACCCTGATTGGTAGCCTTTTCTCTTTTCTACCACTAGGTGGGTGTCTAATAGAGGATTGAGTGCATCAGCCTGGCACTCAGTATCATCAGTAAATCGTGTAAAAACATGCATGTATTTAATATCTCAGAATATCTTCTGGGTTCTACTGGATACCACTACTTCCACGTACAAATGCTATTTTGTCGTGCAAATCCAAAAGGCAGTATCTTCTCACTTCAAGCCGATATTGTATTTCGACTTTGCAGTATTATACTGCTCTGCAAAGCCAAAATACAGTATCTGATTACTTGACTGTAAAGTAAGCAGATACTGCTTTTTGGCTTATATAATATAGTCTGATTCACATTAACCGAGGTGAATGATTTTCTCTGATTTCTCAGTCAATTCTCAATCAATTGTCATGAAATAATATGAATGGAAAATGTATCCCAGAGACACTGATGTGTAGAGTGATCAAATTAGGCTTTTCTCCAACGCGGGCTGCGCTCTCCTACACTAAGCCCACTTTGCACTCGAAACCGCTTCTCTTAGAAGTGTTATTTTTAATCCAAATATACATGTACTTAATTAGTAGAGGCTCTATAGTAGCCACACATTATTAAAATTATTGACAACAGTTTAAAGGTGTGGTAAACTGTCAAAATTCGGGGGACAAGGGTCCCCCAGAAGGCAATTGTGCCCGTGGGTAGGCCAAGGCCCTATTCCATAATAATACTAAATATGCGTTTCATACCCAAAGCCTCATCAAGAGCAAGTTCTCAAATCACAGCAAGTTCATATATACTTGAGCGACATCTATGAGTTAATATTCAAAGCACTTTGCCCTTTCCCCTACTTGGTCGCTGGCTTGCAAACAAACTGACTGTATTACTGCGGGGATTTGGAAACTGCTTGACCCCAAAAGCTTGTATTGACACTCAGGAAACACAAAACATTTGTATGACTTCATGCAATGTTGGACCAACGTCAAAAACGTTGGGCCGACGTTGTATAAATGTCTTGTATAAATGTCTTGCGTTTGCTGGGCTGCAGGAGGACTTTCTCTCAAACATTGTACATTTATTCAATGTTGGTTCAATGTTGGGCCAGCGTCGCAGACGTTGGCCTAGCATTAAAACAGCATTGGATCAATATCTTGTTTAAGTAGTATCTTGTAATCAGTTCAGTGGCTATATTAATGCCGTCAATCTGTACTCAATAGGCAACTGTTGGCCTACACTTGACCGTCCCAGGCAAGCGCATTTTGCAGTTGAACACTGGTTTAAGTTATATATTGTATTGTTTGTATGCAATAACATTGTATTGTCTTTTACAATGTTATTACATGTTCAATTTCATATGTGTTTTCATGTAATGAGAGTTGAATAAATAAAGAAATTACAATCACTATTTTCTGGTGATGCGTCGACTACACTGCAATTTTGAGTGAATGTTGCTCAGATTTGACAAAATGGAAGTCAACTATTTTCTTATCTTGCTGATTGATGTCACGTTCAATCTTTAAATTGTTGAGAAGGTCGTAGGCCTACTTAATGTGATAACAAAAAATGTATTCGGGACTCGCAGTGAAAGGCTGAAGCTGGTATTTTGATGTGTTCGCTACAGACTAATTCTTGTGTTGTATGTGTTCACTACAAGCTAATTATTGTATTGGATGTGTTCGCTACAGGCTAAATCTTGTGATGAAGATTGTCCGGAGCTGGGGTGTTGGGACGACTGGGCCGATTGGTCCGAATGTGATTGTGGTGGCAAGAAAGACCAAAAGCGCGAACGCTCGTGTAAATCAAAAGGCAAATCCAAAGATGTTGTGTAAGTATGTTTCTAATACCACTTAATATTTAGGTAATTATGTATATAATACTCAGCGAACGCGATGTATTGAACCGATTTTGGTTTACTGCTGGGCCAGCGTCGTAGATGGTGAGCCAGCACTGAAACATTATTAGCAACAAACACCCCACCCTTGTGCAGATCATTCAAGCGTGTTTTGAATTATTTATGAAAAATTAAACATGAGACATTGTATGCCTACTAAGTTACTATGTATTTTTCTATAGAACTGAATTTTGTTTACAATCGTTATCAGCCTAGCTAGTTTGTGATGATAATAGTAATAGACTGGGTTTTGTCGAACATTATGTCAACTTGAGGCCCCTTGTATAATTTGAACCTTACCAATATCATTTCATCTTTTTCATTCCATCACGAAGTAGGGCTTCAAATTACCCCCACTGCCCTCCAAACAAACATTATTGTTATAATACTGTTCTGATGGGTTTTATTGTGGCTATAGGTGTAAGGGTAAGACGTCAGACACTCATAGTTGCCGTCATACCTGTCCAGTGGACGGAGGTTGGAGCAAGTGGTCAACCTGGTCAGAATGCACATGCGATGGAGTGGTAAGCTAGCATTCGATACAAGCAATCGAGTCGTTCACTCATTGTTGTTTTATTGCTGGGATAGCGTCGCAGACGTTGCGCCAGCAATAAAACAACGATGGGCCAATATCTCGTTTGGCTGCACGGGTCACCAAATTCAATGAATGTTCAAGAATTTTTCATCAGTTCATTTTGATAAATTTTATTCATAAATATCCATGTGCAGAGGAAGTCAAAATATTAACCCCCTTCTGGACAATAGTCATTTTTAGCCAGTTTTATTAGCCGATTAAATCACTGTTATTGGTAGCATCAAGATTTGTAAATATTTGGTTACAAATTAAACAAATAGGAGTAATTTTCAACCACTTCAGGTTGCTGAGACACAACCTCAAGTGGTTGTAAATTTTAATAAATTACTTAGGGGGGGGCGCCATTAAATCTGCAGGGGGACTGGAGTTTTTTTTGTGGCAGACAAATAATTCATTTTAACCCGGCTCCGCAGCACGCTGAAAATTTTAAATTGCACTTCACGTTTAGATAGAACGGTTTTTGAAGTAAATTATTTGTTTCATGCAGAGTCTGTCCGTAATTATTTATTCCACAAATACCTCAGCCCTCCCCCTGGAGATTGAATGGTGGCTCCCCAAGCAGGATAAGGGCTAAATTATTAAATGGTAACCTTTGCAGAATCCGTCTACCACACGAACTCGTACGTGTACCAAACCCGAGCCCAGAAACGGCGGGGAGGAGTGTGACTCCAGCAAGAAAGGAGACACGGAGACTCTTGGTTGCGGAGCGACATGTCCCGTGAACGGTGATTGGGCAGAGTGGACCGAGTGGGGCCAGTGCGACTGTAAAAAAGACAAGACTAAAGAGAAGTGAGTAGCCGCATGTTTAAATTTTCACCCACTTGAAGTTGCGTCTCGCTGTCGCGACCCACAACTTCACGTGTGTGGGAAATTACTCATATTGGTTTAATTTGAGAAAAACATTTGCAAACCTTGATGTTTAAAGCGATACAATCAGGCTAAAATAATCCAAAAATCTGTGTTTTTATTTTGGCTTCTTATTATGACCATATGATGTAAACATGTCCTTAGACTAGAACTGCAAAAGTTTCTAAATGTTTGTGTTGCACATTTACCAGTTGAGCGAGATATAAAGACGAAATTCCCGTATTTCTTATTGTGGACATGCATGTTCTAAATAAGAAATCGCGAATCAGATGATATGATTTGTCAGATGATGTATATGATTTGTCACATCAGGTGATGTAGACAAGGTGGTGTATATGCTGTACACCAACCGACTTGAAGGGACATGCCCGGGGCTAAAATCATAAAAAAATCGGTGATCTTATTTTGGCTTCTTAATATGATCATATGATGTAAACATGTCCAAAGACTAGAACTGCAAAAGTTTTTTAAATTTTTTGTGCTGCGCACTTATCAGTTAGGCAATATATAGGGACGAAATTCGTCTCTATATCTAGAATGCGCAGCACACAAATTAAACAACTTTTGCAGTTCTAGTCTATGGACATGTTCACATCATATGGTCATATTATTAAGCTAAAATAAAATCACCGATTTTTTTATGACTTTAGACCTGGCATGTCCCTTTAAGTAAAAACAATTTCCCAACTTTAAACAAGTGTTCAAAAGTATGCCAATCACTGAACTTAAGCCTTGGGGAAAACCATCCTGCAGTATTAAAAAAATGTCCTAACTATAAAGACGTGATCACGTCTAAGCCAATCACTGAACTTGCGACTTAAGGAAACCATCCTGCAGTATTAAAAAAATGTCCTAACTATAAACACGTGATCACGTCTAAGCCAATCACTGAACTTGCGACTTAAGGAAACCATCCTGCAGTATTAAAAAAATGTCCTAACTATAAACACGTGATCACGTCTAAGCCAATCACTGAACTTGCGACTTAAGGAAACCATCCTGCAGTATTAAAAAAATGTCCTAACTATAAAGACGTGATCACGTCTAAGCCAATCACTGAACTTGCGACTTAAGGAAACCATCCTGCAGTATTAAAAAAATGTCCTAACTATAAACACGTGATCACGTCTAAGCCAATCACTAAACTTGCGACTTAAGGAAACCATCCTACAGTATTAAAAAAATGTCCTAACTATAAACACGTGATCACGTCTAAGCCAATCACTGCACTTAAGACTTAAGTAAACCATCCTGCAGTATTCAGAAGTACTTGTTACATTAGAGTGGAACGAAACAACGCTGCTCTCAGGGTGGGTTAACCTTTACAACGCTGAAATATTTCTGTATAATCCGTGGAGACCAAAAGGTTTTTCAGTGGGGAATCATCATAAATGTCTTAGTTAGCTCATTCTGCTTCATTTCAATACCTATGTTTATGGGTCTACGGCCATTAAAATTGTTTAAATTCTTTCAGTGCCGCGACCGTCTTTATACGTCAGAATCTGACGTCTGAAAGTGGTAAACTGGCCACTGTTGATGTGGACGACATCACAATGGGACGATGGCACGAGGATAGACAGTTGACATTGCCCGGGTATAATCAACACAGAGTAGATCGAGTCACATGGCTAAAATGTTATTTTTACATTTTATTTCCAGAATGCGCTCTTGCACAAAGCCATATCCAAAAAATAAAGGGAAAGACTGCAAAGGCATCAGAAAGATCACAGTTCCCTGTGAAACGTGCGAGATTAACGGAGGCTGGGGTGAATGGAGTGAATACTCAGACTGTATGTAAGTATACGGTGCCATCTCGGCAATCACCAGGTGTTCAACCCAGTAAACACAATAAACCGACCCAATGCTGGCTCGATGTGTTCACTGGGAGCTAATGTCAGTTTAATAATCAACCCTTTAACCGCCAAATTGTTTAATTTGAATTTTCACCCACTTGAAGTTGTGTCTCGCCGACGCGATCCACAACTTCAAGTGAGTGAAAATTATTCAGATTCGAGAAAATGCAGGTCTAAAAAATGTCAAATCTTGCTGATTAATGTCACTTTTTCTCTTTATGTAATGTGCTAATATAAAATGTAAAAAACGAATATAGACGGCACCGGCGGTTAAAGGGTCAAAGCGCAGAAATAGTTGTATATAAGCAAAGAGACCAAAGGGCTTGAAATCATCATCAATATCTCCCGATTCATTTAAATACCTATGTTATCAGTTGGTTATGGGCCTACGGCCATTATAAATAGTTTACTCTTTCAGTGCGGGGATCGATTTTAGACGTCAGATTGTGACGTCTGAAGTCGATCCCTGCATTGATAGGGTTCATGTTTGGCAGCGTCGCAACACTAGTAAAACATTTAAGAAGCGTCATTGCATCTAATTGACCGAGTTCATCCGATTGAATAATAAATACTTCTTTTTTTTCGAAAAACGTCACACGCGATGCCGCGAATTATAGTATAAATATGAATTTGGGATAATTGTAATCAAATATAGACTATATTTCAGCAGCTATCTTAAGTATTGTTATCAGAACATTTGTGCACAGCTGTAACCATTTTGATCACTACTCAGTTGACGTTTATATTAACTCTTTCTTTACCAATTTCGCATTTATGCGAAAACGACCTTCCTTTACCAAATTCGCATTTATGCGAAATCCACATGTGTGATGTGCCATGCCAGTTGCGATGGAGATATTTCATTACATGCGTGGTTGAAAATCGCCAACCAGAATGGTCTGTGACATGGACGCAAAGATATCTTGCATTTTTATTTTGTGCGATGTGCGCATGCGCAGAGCTATAACATGTATTTTGGCCATGGGCTACATCTGGGGTCCTCATTAAAAAAAGAAGTCGGTTTCTGGGGGTAGTTTCATCAGGGGGAAGTCGGTAAAGGAAGAGCTAAACCATGGACATTTTCTCTTGCAATGACTTCGATAAAATGGTTTAGATTAGATGAAAAACCGTTTCTCTTCCTCTTTATCTATACAGGATGTAAATACTACATATGATTCGGTTAAGTCATAATTCCCCCCGAGTGCAATAGTGCTTGTATTATAATTGTAGTATTTGTAATAAATGAAACTGGAAAAAAACTTTTATCTTTTTCTTAGAAATGAAAGGGTGTACCTAACAGTTTGTGAAGTGTGAGATACACCCTTCCATGGCTAAAGGGATGCAATATGTATCCATTAATATTCTGGATTTTTTTTTTAATCTGATCCTCTTCCCATTGTAGCAGCACATATTATATTTGCATGCAATTTTGTATTTTATTGCTTCGGTAATTGACGATATTCGCGAATATCAAATGTTTGCACGATGCGCCAAGTAAGCACGATACGATAACCCAATGCTGGGTTATTGTTGGCCCACCGTCTTCGACGCTGGTCCAACATTAACCCAGCATTGGGTTAATGTATGGTGTTTGCTGGGATGCCATGTAAAATGCTATATCTGTCATATCATCAGGTGTGGCCCCGGAGGATCACGCCGCACAAAGCACCGCAAGTGTGACAATCCAGAGCCCAGTGCCAAGGGGAAATTCTGCAAAGGCAATGGCATACAACAAAAATTCTGCGCTGGTCCATGTTAGTACAACTTTGTCACTGCTTTATCCCGCCAAACACCACCTGTAAACACAAAACATTTGTATAATATTTATACAATGTTGGACCAACGTCGTAGACGTTTGGCCGGCGTTGTATAAAATTAATGTTTTGTGTTTGCTGGGAAGACTTTTAGCCAATGCTGTTTTGATTGTAAACACAAAGTCTAAGACGGTGCGCCAATATCAGAGCAACATCGGGTCAACGCTTCGTTGTTGGTTATCTATGCAATGCAAACATGCATGACGAATTGCAATGTGATTCGATCAAATTATTCTACAAATACCATGGAATGATAACTGTGAAATTATTTAATGCATTGTGAATTGAAATAATATTATATGTCACAGAAATAGACTAGGATACAATTAAAGTAGCCTAGGCCTACAGCAGACTACATGTATATATAGTAGACCTAGGCGGTTTCTATATAAGTAAGATAATTTACTTTTAGGCCATGTTCGATTCGCACCTATCATAAACAGGTTTACCAATCCAGAGCGTTTGATACACACCAGATCTGTCCCAACTAGAACCGGATTGACCAAACCATCATCAAACCTGCCTGCATGCAGGTTTGGTCATTGGATCTTGAACCGGTTTGCCAAACGATACGTTTCTTTAGCTCAAACTGTTTTTAGATTGGCTGTAAATTTGAATGTGGAATCGGATTGCGAAACCTGATGGTTTCTTTGGCTCAAAACTATTTCTAGATTGGCGGCAGCTGCTATCAAACCAAGGTAAACCGAAAAAAAAATTACCACAAAACAAAAGTCGTTATAATAGTAATAACATGATTTAAATCTTGTGCTGTGCTGTGCTGTTTTAGAGGCCCCTCATCAATGTCTAACAGTTGTTAGCTGCTGTCGACTATGGCTGTTAGACATTGATGGTGGCCGTTAAAGCAGCATAGCGCCCTCCTAAATCATGGTTATATTACAATAATAACAACAGCGTGAGTTTGAAGGACAGCTTGGGAAATTTGTATCTGGGTTATTGCTTGAATGACACTGGTAGGGCTGAAACTGTACAGAGATATGCCTATATGCTATTACTTATATATACCATATTATGTTCGCAATAATAATGTTTATTATCATGAGCATATTATGATCTGACATTCGCGGTTGTTACAGTGGTTTTCATAATTATGTTGTGTCGCACGCAGGTATTGAGCCGACTCCCCAGCAGTTGAGCACCACCAGTGCACCTTGGATCAAGCGACGATTGCTGAAAGTGATGGAAGACGTGATGAATGACGAGGTGGTCGAAGCAGATACACTGGTGGAAGAAGAGAACGATGCCTCCTCCAGGAGACTGCTGGAATACAAGGACACTGTGGTCAAAGCAGAAGAAAACGAGGTGGTAGAGGAATACGATACTGTACGTCTAGCCGGCAGGAGACTGTTGGGTGACACAGACTACACTCAGTGGTCAACATGGGGTATTTGCACTTGCTTGGACGACAGCACATCAGAAGAGACCAGGACTAGAGTTTGCGAGGGAACAGACTGCGACGGAGCTGATGAAGAAATTCGGGGATGCGTCGTAGATTGCTCGTGTAAGTGCAGGGGCCTACCAAGTGACAGCGAGACGCTGAACCAATGCTGTTTTGATGCTGGCCACGGTGGCCAGCATCAAAACAAGATTGGTCCAGCGTCATCATCCACTGTATACTACTGACGAATATCGCCACCCATGTCGTGACAGTACTACTGTCAGTGCATAAATGACACCATGGCACTGACATCGACTCTCTCAGTGTCCCCAGGTGTCACTGGTGTCAACTGTAAGAAATAATTGGTGTCGACTGTGTTCATGTCACTAACATATAATATAATAATAATATCAGACAAATGTGATAAACATACAAATTTTTAGTGGTAAGTGTCGACAGAAATCGTGTAATCATGCACTGACGCCAGTCATAAAACAGCATCGCAGCTTTGGCGACACTCAGCCGAGCGCCAGAACAGCGCAAAAAAAGGACTTCGACGAATTTAACCGGATGAAATCAAATTGTATTGTAATATTACAATTTATAAATATTTGTACCCCAGCAAACACGGGACATTGAGCCATTGCTGGTTCAATGTCGGTCCACCGTCGCTGGCCCAACATTGAACCAACAATGGCTCAATGTCTCGTGATTGCTGGAGGTGTGGCGTTGCGTTGATTACATGTGTTTTCCTTTTCGTGTTTAGCCTATTGGGGAGCCTGGTGTGAATGGAGTAACTGCACCTGTAACGGCACTGATATCCAGAGAGTGAGGTCCCGGGTTTGTAGAGGTGCTGACGAGGATGCGTGTCCGGGATATGGCGATGACGTGGAAGCCTGTGCCGACAACTCCGAATGCATTCGTAAGGATCATTCCCTCAATCAAATATCCCATGCAGACACAATACGCTGCATTAAATACATTAGATCCAATATTTTATTATATTTATCAAGTCAAATTTTGTAGTGTACACATATATTTTATCATATTTATCAAACCAGAGTGTATAGTATAGTCCTATAGATTTTATTATATTTATCAAGCCAAAGTGTATAGTATAGACCTATTATTTACTATATTTATCAAGAATATAGAGTAGCGTTATATAATCACGGATCAGTTCGAGAAAGATGGCTCGGTCTATTATTATATTAATCAAGCCGGAGTGCATTGCAAGCATCATATTTATCAAGCCAAAGTGCAAAGAATTTATCATATTGAACAGACAGACCATTGTGTATAGCACACACCATATTGCGAAAACTGGACCAATCTTTTGGTTTAATATTATTATTATTCTGATCTACTGGACTTTAGGCTCTCATTCCAGTGGTTGGGAAATCGAAGAAATCGCGTTTGAATATTTTAATTAGACCCCTATAAGCGACCATTAGACGCAGCATAGTAAAACTTGGCACATAACTGTATAACCCTCAGGGCTTTAATGTGACATAGTTTTAAGATGACACCAAGGCCATTTTAAGATCATTTAAAGGTGACATAATGCAAGAAAATCACATTATCAGATTATTGCGAACTTGAGTGGCTACCGAGGATTCGCATTATTGCGAGCTGCAGCAAAGAAGCGCTGTGGTTCTAAAACACGCCAATAAGTGTCATATCCAAAGTGAACTTGTTCTGCCTGTCTAGTTGGATAAACTATACTCGCACCAAAGAAAATTTTGACTCACCTCACGATTTCAAGCCTGAATTTACCGTTGTCATCTTCATCCACTACAAGCCGCGAATTGCTGTCGCAATTCTTGACTTGTAGTGGGTGAAGATGATTTGAAGTGGTTGAACAATTGAAGGAAATTGTATTGGTGTATTGGTAAGCCAGTTTCGCGGAAATTGTCATTCTAAAGCCCCTAGTTGTAGGAAAATAAAGTATGTTTTCAGGTAAGTAATATGATGCTTTAATGCATCGTGAGGGCTTAAAAGGTTTACGATTAAATAGCCAAGTTATATTTATATAATTTACATTTTCACCACTCATCCCACGGATGGCGTACACGTGATATTTGGCCTTCATCTGAAAATGAATGTCAATCTACACCAATCACCGTCCGCCTGGCAGTCACGTTACTACGTGTTCATGACTACCAATTAAGAGGGCGTGGCCCGGATTATGGAAGCATCTACTTTACATGTTAAACTATCTGCTTTGAATATGTCAACTAATAACAACTGGAAAGTCTAAGTTCCCAATTCTGGTGTGTCAACATTCCAATTTCCTAATACGACCCTTTCAAAGGGGTGATAATTTTCATTTAAAATTATGTACAAATGATTCGTTCTTTTTCTTCAGTCGCATGGCAAGCCTGGTCAGAATGGGGCAGCTGTGAATGTAACAACGAGTCTCCGCAGGATGTTCGAACTCGGGAGTGTCGGGATGACAATCTGGATATCTCTCTGGATTGTGACGGAGCCTATGCTGAAATTCGGCGAAGCGAGATCAACTGCTGTTGTCAGTATATTCTCACTTATCAAGCACTTAAAGTATTTAGAGATAAGAATTATTTGTTTAACTGGTACATATATTACGCGGGGTGGGGGGTGGGGGGGAATAATTAAATAATTGATTGATCGATCGATCGATCGATCGATAGATCGATCGTTTGATTGATTGATTGATTGATTGATTGATTGATTAATTGATTGATTGATTGATTGATTGATTGATTGATTGATTGATTGATTGATTGATTGATTGATTGATTGATTGATTGATTGATTGATTGATTGATTGATTGATTAATTGATTAATTGATTGATTGATTGATTGATTGATTGATTGATTGATTGATTGATTGATTGATTGATTGATTGATTGATTGATTGATTGATTGATTGATTGATTGATTGATTGATTGATTGATTGATTGATTGATTGATTGATTGATTAAATAATTGATTGATTAATTGATTGATTGATTGATTGATTGATTGATTGATTAAATAATTGATTGATTGATTGATTGATTGATTGATTGATCGATTGATTGATTGATTGATTGATTGATTGATTGATTGATTGATTGATTGATTAATTGATTGATTGATTGATTGATTGATTGATTGATTGATTGATTGATTGATTGATTGATTGATTGATTGATTGATTGATTGATTGATTGATTGATTGATTGATTGATTGATTGATTGATTGATTGATTGATTGATTGATTGATTGATTGATTGACAATCCCCTCTCTTGATAAACATTTTAGTAATTATGTTAATAAGTACTTTATTTGTACCTGAATTGTAGATTTTAAATCAGTTATTTTTTTCCCGTGATATGAACTGTATAACAGCTGAAGTTCCTGGTAGGGTACTTCATTAGTCACGTTAATTTGTCACAGTACCTCAGTGGACCGCGTGGGGATCTTGGGGTGTGTGTGAGTGTTTGTACGGACTGCCTGTGGAGGTTCGGGTGAGGTGTTGCGAAGACTGCGTGGATAACATCAGCCCTGAAGCGTGCGTCACAGGCAGTAAGCTAGACACAAGATGCTGTGATGAACAGATCACATGCGTCGGTAAGTACATCGATCATCATCGCAAGACGCTGACCCAATGTTGTTTTAATGTTGGGTCAGCGTCGTATTTATAGAAATAGGGATATCTTTCGACATTTTACGCTGGAAATTACGTTATTTATATCTTGATTTGTTTTGTTAGCAATCACAGCTTTGAATGATATGAGTGGAATATTATATCAACCCCGTCGACTACAGTTGACTATAATAATATTATTTACTAATGTTAAAATTGTTTTGTATATCCAGCTTTTAGAGATTAAATACATTTCAAATCTGTGCTAATCATATACATTTCAAACTAGATTTGGGAATTTACCTACTTTTTAGGCATTTGAAGTTGTGGATCGCGGTAGCGAGACACAACTTCAAGTGGCTAAAAATTAAAATTTATCAGCTTAGATCTCTCTAAGGGTTAATTGAACATGGGGAAACATTGACTATTCTGTTATTCAGTTTCCACTAGAATTAGATTTTTGAAATTGATAATCTAGACCGTGTTGCCAGTTTCTACATTTCCAGCAATAGAGTAAACTAATTTAAACGTTTGCGAAGAATAATTATTAACGACAAAAATATATTTGCACTCTTTCATGTTATCTGTTTCAATTTAGACAACCCATTCGATGCAACTACTGAATCGGCCGTTGATGTGGTAACTACGGGGCCGTCCACGATATCGTCTACGAAGTCTTCAACAATGTCGTCCACAATGTCGTCCACGATGTCGTCTACGATGTCATCCACGATGTCATCGACTATGTCATCGACTATGTCATCGACTATGTCATCTACTATGTCATCTACTATGTCATCAACCATGTCATCGACACCATCTTCAACTGAAGGTATTTACATTTGCTCATCTAAAAAGACAGACAGACAGACAGATATTTTATTGACATAAATGGAAAGTCAATACAGACGTATTTGTCATATTAATATATGTACATTATGTACAAGATGGTTATTTTTGGAAAAGTCACACGAAAATACATGATGTTATCACATACAGAATTAAAATCGTAAGTGGCATTGTCATGATAAAACACTGGATATAGTATTCTGAAAATGTAAATGATGACTACTTCAAATAAAATTGAAGGTCATTACCAAGCTATGAAGAGAGATTTTCCCGCACCTAAAATTAATATGTTTCTGGTTTCCCGCATTTAAAATAAGCATGTTTCTAGTTTTTAGCCTAGTATTACTTGTATTTTTCGGATAAATTTTAACCCTGTCACACCAGAATTCACGTTTTCACTCTTACAGTGCGGGTATTGACTTTAGACGTCAGAATCTGACGTCTAAAGTCGATCCCCGGATTGAACAATTAAGAAATTTATAATGGTTGTAGACCCATAACATGTAGTATTAAAATGAGGCGGAAATAGCTTTTTAAGACATTTATGATGATTTCAAATTGAAAATACCCTTTGGTCTCTCGGGTTTTATGCACATATTTCAGCGCTTTAACCCTTTCAAGCCTGCATTTACCATTGTCATCTTCATCCACTACAACTCGCGAATTGCTGTCGCAATTCTCGACTTGTAGTAGATGAAGATGACTTGAAGTGGGTGGCAAATGAAATTGTTATTGTTATTATTTAAACAATTCCAGGGAAATTTTCGTTCTGAAACCCTTAGATGTAGTCATTTTTCAGTGATGTATATTATGATGCTTTGATGCATCGTGAGGGTTTAAAGGGTTAAGACTCAAACTTAGACTCAGACTCAGACTTGTTTATTTGACATTATAACATAAAACATAAAACATAAAACATAAAATACAATTTAACATGTAGAATGATTTGTCGGGCGACCCCTATTAAGGCACCATGTGTCGCTCTCATAGGGTCAAGCATGCAGCTCACAGCAAATAGACTTTAATAGGCTTGGTGCAAGTGTAGAAATATTATAGCCTGTGAGATTTGATCAAAGGAAACAATGATATGTATATATATATATGTTTTAATTGAATGTATATATTCTTCTGTTCACTGGCTATTTATTATTTTAACGTAAGAATCATGGTTTAGCTAGAATGTGTGACATCGGCTGATGTATGTCCAGCAGACACAAAACATTTGTATAACATTTGTACAATGTTGGACCAACGTCGAAGACGTTGGGCCGGCATTGCACAAATTCTATGCAAATGTTTTGTGTTTGCTGGGTGTTTTCTCTTATTATAATCTCGTTAACCCGGTGCTGCTGAGTTGTATACATTTCTCGACATTTGAAGCTGGAATTGCCAACGCAATTTCCAGATTCAAATGACGAAAAATACCTCCCAGATTTTATTACTGTAGATCTGGTAATATTCGCGAGGCTCTAATTTTCGCGAATTTCGCGAGGAGGACCAATTCGCGAAGTAGAGAATCCCGCGAAAATTATAATTATAAAAGCGCTACTGAAGAAAAATGAAAATTCGGGAATTCTAAACTTTGTAAAAAGTCCCAAAATCAGAAATTCGCAAAAATTTGGACACGCGAAAATTACCAGATCTATAGTATCTGATGAACTGAGGATCAATCGTAAAACCATCATGTTCATTGACGTTTCATTTGGTCTGAAACATTCTTCAATCCAAGCAGCGCACGGGGTTAATTTGCAAATGACAAGTAAGGCCTAGAATTGATTTGTTTTCTTTTTTTGTAGCGGCAACTTGGCAGACGTGGGCTACGTGGAGTGATTGTTTTGGTAACAGGGACAGAACCCGCACGTACGGTGACGAGGTGGTGGACGATCCGTTGGCGTACGAGATCGAGTCCTGTGAACACGTTTGTATATGTAAGTGACGTTAAGTCGTGTAGGATAGCTGCTCATTAGTATAGCGTGGTTGACTCACAGCTCGGGGGTAGCGGGTTCGAGTCCCGCTGCGACCGATATAATTCCTTGACACACACATATGCAGTGACCCAACTGTTCAAATTCGTGGGATAATAATGACAACCGAAGGTATTAACGATTCGCGCCGCATAAAAAACGTACAAAAACTAAAGATAGAAAAAATGACCAATATGTTAGAGTTGACATGCAAACGGTCGAAAAATAAATTATGATAGTTGTTCTTCTTGATTTTATTCATAACAATAAATATAAGCAAATTGTGTCGACGTATCGCCAAATAAATTGGTCTTAATAGTAGTGTGTCCCAGATTGAAGGTATCAATGGTAAACGTCGTCTCAACAAAAACAAGTTTTTCCATCGAATGCCGGCCGTACTTTGCATAGTTGTTTTTCTAAATTGTCAATACAATACAGTCAATATATTTTCTTTACAGCTGATCCTGTTTGGTTTCCCTGGGAACAATGGAGCTCCTGCGACTGTACGGCCACCCCTAATCCCATAGAGACTCGAACCCGCACGTGCCATGCACCAGATGGCGGGAGCTGCATTGGCGGAGCCAGCGAGACTGTAGATTGCTCTGCAGACCCTTCTTGTTCAGGTCAGATCGAGTAATATTTATATAGTTTATGTGCTATAAAACTCGAAAACGTCGAGACTTCATAGATGATGATTGTAGCATCATTGTAGTATCATTTTACAATCCGTCATTCTGTATATTGATGTTTATTTATATTTATATTACTACCTAAAATTTACCGTTGTCATCTTAATCCACCACAAGCCGCGAATTGCTGTCGCAATGCGCGACTTGTGGTGGGTGAAGATGTCTTGAAGTGGGTGATGAAAAAAGATAGTGTTAATATTTAAAAACATCCATGAAAAGTGTTGTTCTGTATATTGATGTGTATTTTTATCTTACTATCTAAAATTTGCCGTTGTCATCTTCATCCACCACAAGCCGCGAATTGCTGTCGCAATTCTCGACTTGTGGAGGATGAAGATGACTTGAAGTGGGTGATAGTTTTAATATTTAAACAGTTCGATGAAAATTGGTGTTCACAAACGCCTTGGTGTAGGAAATTAGGTCATTCTTCAGAGATGAAAAATGATGCTTTGATGCATCGTGAGCGAAAGAGTCAACCTTTACCAAAAAGAACAAAATGCATCCACGTTTTCTCATTAGTAATGTAATATTGGTTGGAAACACCAAGTTGGTGTAAGTTCAATGTGACTACAATGCTGTTATTTTGTTCCGCGTACTCGTACTGTCTACCCAGTGAACACAAAACATTTGTATAACATTTATACAACGTCGGCCCAACGTCTTCGACGTTGGGCCAACAATGTATAAATGTTATACAAATGTTTTGTGCTTACTGGGACTATATAAGACTGTAAACCTGAACTTTACCTTTACGGTTTATTCTCTGTATGTAGGGTACGTCTGGGCGGAATGGGGCGAGTGGAGCGGCTGCTATTGCGACTGCGATGACACAGAGTTCACCGGACACTCCTCCCGCGTCAGGAATTGTACAGACCAAGGAGTCAATGTGGTGGCCTCCACCAACTGCAATGGCGGATATAAAGAATCAAGTGTCTGCAGCTGGCTCTGTGCACGTGAGTACTATTAACTATTTACACGCAACAATACCGTAGGAATGAATTGTTAAACACTGACAACGCTGACATATTTTTGTGGAGTCCAACGGGTTTTTATTTCAATTTGAAATCATCAAAAATGTCTTAGTTAGCTCTTTCTGCTTCGTTTGAATACCTATGTTAAATATTTTCAGTGCGGAAATCGTCTTTAGACGTCAGAATCTGACGTCTATAGACGATATATTCTGACGCCTAAAGTCGAACTTTGGTGGTGATGGGGTTCAACTTTTTCAAAAAAATACGAATGATATTAGGCTAAAAACTAGAAAAATGTTCTTGTTAATTTTAAATAAGCAAATGTAAATTTCCTTGATATTTGTGTAGGCTAGCTCAATCCCGTTTGGTCTGCGTCTCTCACTTTCAATTAGAGAAATAACCTGTCTTTGCATTGATTTTTCCCGCAACAAGGCAACAACATATCCGGCAAAGACCACTCCCTTCCCAGCAAACACAAAACATTTGCATAGCATTTGTACAATGTTGGCCGACATTGTACAAATGCTATGCAAATGTTTGGTTTTTGCTGGGTACCCCAGAAAGCGATAAGTTGATGTGTTTAAAGTTGTGTCTCGCTAGCGCGACTCACAACTCCAAGTGGGTGGAAACTACTCATACTCGTTCCCGTTGAGACCGAACATTTGCAAATCTTGATGTTTTAATGCTCGTTTCGTTCCCAAACAACTGCGATTTCATCGGCTATGATAAAACGGTTCAAGTCGCACTCAGCGCTTTAACTCAGCATATGACGTCCAAAAAATGAAATGAATCGGGCTTTAGGCCACCTTTGTGCACATATATAGGCTAAACTGGGCCAGGAGAACCTCCTGAGAATGGTGAGATGAATGAGATGACACTGTCCTCCAGACACAGGGTTCGAAATTCGAGCCCTGGCGGTCTGAGGCCGAGCACGCTACCTCTCGGTCACGGAGGCTCCCCACAATACTGACTTTCACACGTGGATGGGGAAGAAACATTTTTTGTTTCTTTCAAACCGCCGAGACCGGGAACCGTACCCGGAACTCTGGCGTGAAAGGCAGCGGTGCTAACCACTACCCTAGGGCCGCCGCCCATATGACGTCCAGAAACTCAGATTCTGACGTCAATAAAGTCCATCACGACACTGAATGAGTAAACTACTGTAGATCTGGCAATTTTCGCGTGTTTAAATTTTCACAAATTTTCACGAAGTTTAGCATTCGCGAATTTCCATTTTTTCTTTAGTAGCGCTATTTTAATAATAATTTTCGCGAAATTCTTAAATTCGCGAATCTGTTCTCCTCGAGAAATTCGCGAAAATTAAAACCTCGCGAATATTACCAGATCTACAGTATGTATAATGGTCGTATACTCATAACATACATGTAGGTAATCAAATGAAGCAGAAAGAGCTGATGAAAACATTTATGACGACTTCAAATTAAAAAAAACCTTTGGTCTCCATGATTTTTACAAGAATAGTTTAGCGTTCTAACATGTGTAAGGGTTAGGGGCTAAAAAAATTACACAATTTTATAAAATATGCCCAAGGTCATTGTCGCTGGCCCAATGCTGGGCAGGTGTTAGACCAGCATCAGCTCTACACTGGGCCAATGCCTCGCGTTTGCTGGGTATATCAAAGTTGAGGCAGTTTCTCATCTTCGTGTGGTGATTTATTTTTTATGAACTCGCTATCTTGAAATATTACTCTCCGTGACGCATTTATAAATGCATTACGGGCAGGTAACCCAGTAAACACAAAACATTTGTAAAACATTTATACAACGTCGGTCCAACGTCTTTGACGTTGGTCCAACATTGTATGAATGTTATACGAATGTTTGTGTTTACTGGGGAAGGTTTTCAATGCTATAAAAACGTGTTCTTTTTGTCACAGAGCCGCCGGAATGGAGCACTTGGAGTGCGTTCACACCGTGTCTGGATAACTGCACTGCGGAAACGGGGGGAGATTTGGCTTACACAACACGAACACGTACTTGTATATTCTTCGCGGAAGGCGACCCACGAACCTGCGACGGGGAAGACACGGATACAGGTCCCTGCGACGTTTGTCCAAGTGAGTTATCAAGACACGTCCACATAATAGACATGCAAAATGCAATGTTAACTGTCAAGCCTGATTTTACCATTTTCATCTTCATCCACTACAAGCCGCGAATTGCTGTCGCAATCCTCGACTTGTAGTGGATGGAGATGACTTGAAATTGGTGGAAAATGGAAAAAATATTTTCCAAACAGTTCGACGAAAATGTTCGTTCTAAAAACCCTGCATGGGTGTAAGAGATTAATTCATTCATCAGAGATGTAAAATGATGCTTTAATGCATAGTGGGGGTTTAAAAGGTTGCGGGCCACGTGTTTTGGCACACTCAGAGGGGAAAGGGTTTATTTGGCACACTCAGAGGGGAAAGGGTTTATTTGGCACACTCAGAGGGGAAAGGGTTTATCGGCACACACAGATGGGAATGAGTTTCGCACGGCCGCCTTTGTTTCAGTTGTTGTAATGATTTTCACAGATCAGAGTATTCATAATAATTTTTCAAAAGGAAAGGGGAGCATATTAATTCCACGTATAATGACTTATTTACCCTTGTCCTGCTGAAATGTTTCAATTGTATTTTTCGTCATTTGAAGCTGGAATTGTTAACGCAATTTCCAGCTCCAAATGATGAAAAATATTTATATATTTTTTGCAGATACACGTCTTTTAAAATGAGTTATTTAACTAACTGGGCATCTACAAAAGCTATGTAATCCATTTTCAGTGACATATAATTTGGCTTAAAACCGCGTATATACGGGCGTAGCAGGACAAGGGTTAAAAATGAAGACGAGAAGCACCAGCGGCTGCTGTGATGTGCTGTTATTCAACTATTAACGTCACACCACACTTAATACCCGTCCAATAGAATTGCATATATTACGATCCATAGCACTGTAAAGTCTATGACACAATTATCGGGAGCATATGCTTCTCGTCGATTTCTCTGTCAATTATCAACCGATTCTCATGAAATCTTGTACAGGACATTTCCAAGTCATGTCCTAACTGCCTAACATCGGTAAAAATGTCGTAAAGTTATATGCAGAATTACAAAAGTTAGACCATTTGACATGTAGTAAATTGAAAATATGACTTCCCTCTATAAACCCATTAGGGCCTACACTAATTCTGGAATTTTATCACATTTCAAATGGTCTTACTTTTGAAATATTGAATATGATTTCGAATATATTTTTTCACCGATCCTGTGCAAAATTTCAAAGGAGTCGGCTCAGAATTGACGAAGAAATCGACGAAAAACATGCGCTCCAGATAATAGACCTCCTGTTACCTTATCTGTGCTTATTTCGATGCTTTTGCTACAACAAATTATCACGGAATCGATTCAAATTGGTAGCAAAATGATGTCTCTGTCATGTTTCCCACCGAGGCTGCTGCAAAGAGCCACATTTTTTTAAAGGGTACTAACTTTCTTATTAAAAACTTTATATAATGATATTCGCGAACTAATTTGTGTGGTAAGACCTTGTGAATCTTTCCAGCAAACACAACACGTTGTCCCTATGCTGATTTGATGTTGGGGCAGGGTCGTGTAGACCAATATTGGGTCGATGTATATTGTGTTTTTCCTGGGCTTAGTCGTTTCACATAAAAAAATGCATTTTACCATAATTTAGGTGTTTGAGTGGCATGTACGATAATTAGGTTCGCATGTTTTTGTTCAGTTGACGGCGGTTGGGGCGAATGGGGCGAGTGGGGCAATTGCAAGTGCACAGGGAACGTGGGGGTGCACAAGCGCAAGAGGGCCTGTGACGATCCAGTGCCAGAATACGGCGGGGCAGCGTGTTACGGAGGCTCCGTCTCATATGAGACGTGTGGTGAATTCGACACAACACTCTGCCTGGGTGAGTAGAAGGATCAGCTGTCTCTGGACGCGGAAGCCAGCAGCCCAGCAAACACGAGACATTGGGTCAAAGTTGGTTCAATGTTGGGCCAGCGTCGTGGAGCCCAGTAAACACGATCCATTGGGTCAAAGTTAGTTCAATGTTGGCCACCGTCTACGACGCTGGCCAACATTGAACCAACTTTGACCAAATGTCTCGTGTTTGTTGGGCTGCTGGCTTCCGCGTCCAGTGCCATTTCTGCCACGCAAAACCAAATGCTACCCAGCAGACACGAGAGACGTTGAACCAATTCTGCTTTAATGTTGGGCCAACGTTAAAGACAGTGGGCCAACATTTAAACAACATTGGTCTAACGTCTCGTGTGTGCTGGGTAATATGCTACAGCATTAAGAATTTTCGCGGCAGATTTAACAATTTTAGGCGCCAGTGACGAGTGACGACTCAAAGTTGTTTTTAATCATTTTTATCAGGGTATCAACATTTTTCTTTACCCCCCCCCCCCACCAACCCCCCTGTCGCATTTTTGCACAAAATGACATATTTTTGATAAAATTTTAATTAAATGGTACACTGGTGTCATTTTTACTCACTTGGGTTGAACATTTAATTATTTTAGATGGGTTGAACATTTAATAATTTAAAATGGGTTGAACATTTAATTATTTTAAATGGCGCCAAGTGGTTGAATGAGCTCTCGGTGTATCACATCCTGTGGTGATTTATCTTTTTTTTGAGCCATCCGATTAATTTTAAATATTAAAATATTTTGAAAGAATGGGAAACAGTTAACCCTTTCTGCCCCAATAACGTATACACATGAGCAAATTAAACAAACGGGAGTATTTTTTATACACATAGTTTACATTTTATCAGTCATGATTATACTGTTTGTACGTTTGCTCTGCCTCTCCTCTCACCAAGATCTGTAAGGCAGATAGTAAAAAAGGGTGATCATTGGGCGACGGAGAAGTTGGCCGAGAAGCAGGAGTCAGTATTTCTTTTGACCATTATTACCCATTACAATGCTGATTTTTTTTGTAAAAAAACATGGAGACCAAATAATAATATGTGTACCAAATTAAAAAAAAATTGTCATAAACTTTTCCCTCGGACGCTCTATAATGAACATTTTTTCAATAATTGTCCTAATACTCAAAGGGTTGATTATTTGGGGATTAAAATAGCTTTCTCAGCAAACACAGAACATTTGTGTAACATTTGTACAACGACGGTTGAACGTCTTTGACGTTGGGCCGACGTTGAATAAATGTTATGCAAATGTTTAGTATTTGCTGGGGTGTTGCTATTTAGCAGATAAATAGCTGTGGCGTCAGCGGCGGCGGCGGACCGTGTGGAATCAGACAAGGGATGTTTTATTAATTTAGAAACGAATATTATTTATTAGTCAATCTTTTCTTATTTGTACTTGTATTTTTTGCTATTTAATTTTTTTTTTACGAATTTCGACCAAATTTTCAGCTCGCATTGCATGAGATCTCATATCGCTGGCGTGAGAGGGGCATTAGGCGACATGCCAGCCCACAAAACACAAAGCATTTGTAAAACATTTGTAGAACGTCCGCACAACTCCTTCGACGTTGGTTCAACATTGTACCAATGTTATGCAGATGTTTTGTGTTTGCTCGATAAGACACTCTGGTCTATATTAACTGACATTGTTTTAATTTGAGCCTTTTGATTTCGTTTTGATTTCAGAACCTGAAAAATTGTGCTATTACTGTGACTACACTTTCTCCATCGGATATTATCGACATCCCGCGTTCTGCGACGTATTTTATATGTGTGAAAAGCTTTCGAAGAAAAGTTATAACATATTTGAGTAAGTTGAACGCTAAAGGTATGAATCTAGTTCTTATGGTTATGATTACGTATGATTTCACGTTATTTGTTGTATATATTGATAGCAAATAACGTGAATTCATACGTATGCATATCTATACATATCTATATATTTATCTATCTATATATATATATATGTATAATTCTACGACGCCGGACCAACCTGGTCTACTAGAGGAAATTCCAAGGCGTGCAGCGACAAATATATTGATGATACAAGTGTATGCCCGTGGCTAGTGAGGGTTTAAAAGTGATCTATCACCCCTTATATAGTATGAATAAATTTGTGACAAATAAATCAAAGTTGTCACAAGATGAGGCACAAGTGTTTCCTTATATGGGGTGATTGGCTATCATGTGACCCTCTGAGAGGGTCACATGATAGCCAATCACCCCCACATATGACAACTTTTTAGGAGAACCAAAAACAAGAATTATTTTTTTGCAACACCCAGATATCACTTTCTGCTTCCGTTTAGCATCAACCACCGTAACATACAGTTTATTATTTTATAAAAAAATCTTTAAAAACCCATTTATTTTGTCTATGGTTTAACTTCCTCTTACAACATTGGGGTTAGCATGTTATGGCACAGGAGTTAAGTCAAATTTTAGAAAAAGCGCTATAACTATATATCGCATATTATAGACCAATACTTCGCGCACAGATGCCGTGCATCATCAGCAACATTTTGCACTATCAGTTCCACAACGTGCCAACTGTCAGTTAACAGGTTATGTTTTTGAATAACCGGTACGTTTATAACCGAAACGTCTGAGTTTGATATGTGAAAAAACACTCGCTTCCCAAGATACTGAAAAATATTTGTTATTTCACAGGTTCGTTTGCAATGATGGATTAATATTCAGCAACTCAAACCAAGGTTGTAACTGGCCCAGCCTCGTACCAGAAGAAGAGAGATGTTACACAGATGGTAAGGGAACATATTCTATTACATATAATTTAACAAATATATAATTATGATAAAAGTATTCCGTATTTATGAGATGGTAAGTGATTACCAACTGTTTCCTACAAAAAAAACCCATCCCATGTTAAGCTCTGTGCTACTAAACTGCTTATGAGTATTTAGGAAATTGCTCACGCAATTTCCAGCTTCAAATTAATGAAAAATAATATTATTTATGAGAAACAGACATCTTCCAAATTGAATTATTTGATTAACTGAGCATCTACTACAAGATATGTTACAAATATTAGTGTTATTTAGTCTGAGACTAGCTTGAAAATGCATATTACGGCCTTGGCAACACAAGGGTTTAATTGAATAGTATTATGTTAATCAAGTAACAACAAGTAACAAGTAATTTATTTTGATCTACTCTTTGATTATTAGTGGATAGGATTATAAAAATATACTTGGTGGCGCCACATCCCTTTATAGTCCAAACTTGTTCGGATTCGATAAGGGGAGCTTTGTGCGCCGCTACTAGTATGTTAATGTTAATTTGCACCCTTTTCGAGTGGTTGGTAATTACTCCCATTTGTTTAACGCGGTGATGATGCTCTATGTTGGTTTAATGTTGGCACGACGTCGAAGACGCTGGGCCAACATTAAACCAACATTGGCTCACTGCAACCAACAGGACACGAGAAGTTGACCTTATATGTATGTCGTCGACTTTACCCTATAACCGGTTCCGATTATAGTGTTTTTTTCAATTTTTTTATCAGCACATTAGAAACCAGCTTTTGAACAGGCTAAAGATAAAACATGACATCAAACAACAATATTTTAAAATCTTCGACCTCCCTTTTTTAACTCTGAATTATTGTCGCCCACTTGAAGTTGTGGATCCCGTCAGCGAGACACAACTTCAAGTGGCTGAAAATTCCGATTAAATTGGCGGTTACCCGGCGAGCACAACACATTTGTACAACATTTATACAGCGTTGGACTAGCATCGAGGACGTTGGGCAGACGTTGATGTGCGCTGTATGCCATACAAATGAAACATGCTGGTCCAGGTAAAAAAGACTCTACGCATAGAATACACACGGCAACCTTCGCCTGTCGCAAGTCGCCATATTGAATGTGAAAAAGCTCTTTTTCGTGCAGTTTCTAATATTCTACCAAGATCAGCTGATGCCGTAACGCATTTATGTGAACTATATTAATAGTGCGAGTGTAAAACCCCATTACAACATGCGCAACGCTATAATGATGGATAGTTCTCAGATTGACACATTTAAAATTTATTACTGACTTATTTATCACAAAAATATGTAATTATATATTATGTACAACAGGGTTGGTTCTGTACAATCACATGAAAATATACATACTGTGTACACTTAAAATACAAGCTTACCATTATATAGTAAAAGAAGCACATGGTATTTAAATTACGCATCATAGCTCATTTGCCATGATATATACATGGTGGCATATGATTCCCGCACCACGTTTCTATTTTATAAAGTTAAAGATGAAACGCGAAGAAAGAAATATACACAGATTAAGAGGTTTTAATATACGCACGAATCGGTGAAAATTGATTTATTGTGTCTTGACAGAATTAGGAATCGGGTTTGGAGCATTGGTGAGTGGAAGTCAGTGGATATGTCATGCGAATTATGATGCCGTCATTTATCTATTTACCCCTTGACCGCCAAATTATACAGTTGGAATTTTCACCCACTTGAAGTTGCGTCTCGCTGACGCGATCCACAACTTCAAGCGCGTGAAAATTATTCATATTTCACAAAGAGGTTAACTATTTTCAAATCTTGCTGAATGATGTCACGTTTTATCTTTAGCATGCTTAAAAGCTGATGTGTAATGTGCTAAGAAAAAATATTAAAAAACCGGATATAATCGGGACCGGCGGTTAATGGGTTAAGTAAAAATTAAATATCTCTTATATAAATATAATATTTATAAGTATAATTATTTGCTGTTGCAGATCTTTGTACTGACCCGGATATGACCATTAAAGCGGACCCTCACTGTAATGCCTATCAATGCTGGCCAGAGAGAGCGGTCGCTTTCCGCATGTGCTGTCCTCCACTTCACTCGTTCAGGTATGGTCGGTGCTGCCGGTTTATGGTCGTATAAAATAAGAAGAAAAATCACTTTAAGCGACACAATCAGGCCAAAGTCATAAAAAATAGTATTTTCATTTTGGCTTCTTAATATGGCCATATGATGTCAACATGTTTTTATTATTTTTGTGTTGCGCATTTACCAGTTAAGCGAAATTCCCGTATTTTGGGAAATTCGTCTTTAAATCTCGCTCAACTGGTAAATGAGTAACACAAAAATTTAAAAAATTACGCAATTCTAGTCTATGGTCATGTTCACATATTATGGTCATATTAAAAAGCGAAAATAAAAATACCGATTTTTTGATGATTTTAGCCTGCTTGTGTCGCTTTAACCCTTAAAGCGCTGAAATACCATGGAGATCAAAAGGTTGTTTTTTTTAATTTTAAATCAGCATAAATGTCTTAGTTAGCTCTTTTCGCTCCATTTGAATACCTGTGTTATGTGTCTATACTACGGCCATTATAGTATAGGCCTATGTTTACTCCTATAGTGCGTGGATCGACGTCAGAATATAACGACGTCAGATTCGAACGTCTAATTTCGATCCACGCGCTGTGGTTTAAAACAGCCGGTCGACATTGTAAGAATTTAAAGCAGGGATTTTTATAATAGATATATCTATCTATCTGTGTCGAGATGTGAAACTAATGAGCCTAGTTGCTCCCTGCAACCTCACCACACAACAACACTTTAGAAATACAATTTAATACATATTCCTTTAAATTCACATAGTTTAAAGTATGAAGCAATACAATGAATCCCTTCCAAGATTAAGGGCACAAGTGGTAGGCTTACTTATAGCCAGGGATCAAGTTGTGTTTTGGCCACGTTTTGCAACAGCTACACCCTTTATTATCTAAGGCGACGATATAAATTATTATGGTTAACACTGATCATTTGGACTGCCCTGTCACCACATTCAGCTATCAAGTTGTCTGCTACCGACAGACCTGTGGTCTGACTGTCTGACTAGATTCGGCAAGATGCCCTGCCACTGACACATATATATATCATACTCATTTTTTCACAATATTCCAGAAAAAGATATCACTAGATTACAACGCGTTCAAAACTGCCTATCCAGAGTGATAACCAAGGCCCCAAGTTACAGTCGTTTCGTTCCTATTCGATTACATTGGTTTCCTGTCTAGCTTCGCATTCATTTTTAAATATGCACAATAAGTTTCCGAACCCTAAAAGACAAACAGCCTGCATATTTGGCTGACTGACTTGTTCGGCCGAAATGCTCAAAATATCTACGCTTCACAAATTCAAATAAATTTGTTGTTCCCTGTATAAAAACAAAGACTGGGGCAAGAGCCTTCTTATCTCTATATTCAGCCTTACGCCCTGCACTGTGCCAATACGCAATGCCAAAACAATCCCAACATTCCGGAAATTACTTAAATCTCACCTATTTAATCTAGCTTTCCCACCCTAGCTCCTCGGCAACCCGGCTTTCTGTTGACGCTTGATTGATTGATTGATTGATTAATTGATTCATTCATTCATTCATTCATTCATTCATTCATTCATTCATTCATTCATTCATTCATTCATTCATCCATTCATTCATTGAAGTGGATTCACACTGGGTGGGAACTATTTCCCATTTGTGGGATTCGAACACCTGCCAGTGTTTATTCTAGGAGGGGGGAGATAGGGGGATCAGGACCCCCTACTCAGGATTACTGGGGTGGTGGAACCCCCCCCCCCCCCACACACACACATCTGAACCAAATATTGTCAACTGTACAAATGTGCCAATAATGTAAATACTGGGTTAAATATAGTCCTAGAATTTACCTTGTAAGGTCTCATATTTTAAAATTGTGTGATGTCAGGCGAAACGGGCAGGGGGCGCATCGCAGGCGTGGACTCGAGGGGCTCCGGACCCCTCCCCCCCCCCCCCGAACACACACTGAAAAAATCCTGGAATAGACCCTGCCTGATCTATCGAGCTTAACTGCACGGGTGTTTTCTCATTTTCACTCACCTTGAGGTTTTAATATTAATGACGAAATTCCATAGGATACTAAGAATAAACAGGTCAATGTAAAGCTCAAAACGGTCTACTCCATTTTTTGTTTATTTACTGTGATGGGGATCGACATTAGACGTCAGAGTCTGACGTCCATAGACGTCGGAATCTGACGTGACTAAATATAAAAAGAATATCACACCTTCAGAGATGACTTAATTGGATCTCTGGTTAAAAAAAATAATACATATCACATTGAAAAATATGGTGCGTATGCATAATCAAAATTTCAATACTAAAGTAGCACGAAAATAGATCAGTAAAGCGGTGTTAACCAATAACACAAGAAAAAAACTAAACACCAGGACACCAATAACACAAGAAAAGCCAAAATTCAAAATGCCTCCAAATGTGCGTCTTTATTCTCTTGTCATCAACTTTACAATCAGTTCTTATCTGTTTCCTTTTCTAAATTTCAGCCTATCGGAACGAGCTTGCGTAGAGGACGCTACCTGCTCATCACCCTGCTCTCAGGATCAGCCAATAGCACTACAAACAACTATAGGACCAAGTGACCCTCCTGAAGGTAACATTCCTCAACACTCTCTTCATTATAGCTATCCCAGCAAACACGAGAGGTTGACTCAATGCTAATTCAATGTTGGGCTGACGTCGTAGACGGCAGGCCAACATTGAAACAGCATTGGGTCAACCTCTCGTGTTTGCTGGGATATTGCCATGCAAAGACAAAAAGGCCGTATCTGCTTACTTTGCAAGTGAGCATATAATGTCTTTATGGCCTTGCAGAGCAGCATAATGTGTGTTCTTATACAGCGCCCATTTACACTGGCCTGCTCGTGCGTGGCAATATCCTCCAAAACATTTGTATAACATTTATTTTTTCAAAAACATGTTAATATTTCATGGTTCAATCATTAAAAAGCCACTGTTTGTTGTAATTTCGTTATTTGAGAGTCATGATAAATGGAAACTTTGGTCATGAGGGACGTGGCGCAATGCTTGGAGCGCGGAGCTTTGCCAAATGTCGCTGCCTGTCGTGCGGTTTCGTATCCCGCTTGGTGCAGGATTTTCAGAGAAATATCATGTTTCTCCCCTCTCAATATTGGGACGTTGTTTTGATTGTGTGTCCTTGGGCAAGTTTCTCAACCCTCAAATGCTTCACTTGACTCAGGTGAAAATGAGTACAAATGAGTACCTGGTAGGACTGAGCTGGCAATATGCATGATAAGTTTAACTGTTTAATGCGCCGAAATGGCTGCAGGAATGTGCTCTACGGGGAGTTGAAATGGCACACAAATGGACAGGTCCTGTGACCAGGGGGTAAAATATATTAAAATCGGATGAAAAATTTCTGGATATCAGACTATAAACCTGCACCCTTACCTTTTTTCTTGAAAAAAAAACATGAAAAATCATGATTTTTCATTTAAGTCACTTTAGTGGCAATCCTGATATTATGCTACATGGCTGGTTATAATTTGATATAGGCCTACATGTACATTCAATTTGCGTGATTTCTCAAGAATTGGAATATTTCACATTAGTTGAAGCTGGCAATCGCATAAGCAATTAAAGCTTCAAACAACAAAATATTTATTTATTTTATACCTTGAAATATTTCTCGCCATTTAATGCTGGAAATTGAAACAGTACTTCAAATGAAAGAATAATACGCATGGACAATTGAGGTGCGGTTATGGTTCAAATTTTAGTTTATTTCACGGGTAAATTTATAATTGTGTGGGTGCACAATGTACAATCACGTGTCAATTTAATTACTTTTGTGGGTGCACAATGTACAATCACGGGTCAATTTATACTTGTGTGGATGCACTATGTACAATCGCGGGTCAATTTATACTTGTGTGGGTGCACTATGTACAATCACGGGTCAATTTATACTTGTGTGGGTGCACAATGTACAATCACGGGTCAGTTTATACTTGCGTGGATGCACTATGTACAATCACGGGTCAATTTATACTTGTGTGGGTTCACAATGTACAATCACGGGTCAATTTATACTTGTGTGGGTGCACTATGTACAATCACTGGGCAATTTATACTTGTGTGGGTGCACAATGTACAATCACGGGTCAATTTATACTTGTGTGGATGCACTATGTACAGTCACGGGTCAATTTATACTTGTGTGGGTTCACAATGTACAATCACGGGTCAATTTATACTTGTGTGGGTGCACTATGTACAATCACTGGGCAATTCATACTTGTGTGGGTGCACAATGTACAATCACGGGTCAATTTATACTTGTGTGGATGCACTATGTACAATCACGGGTCAATTTATACTTGTGTGGGTGCACAATGTACAATCACTGGTCAATTTATACTTGTGTTGGTGCACAATGTACAATCACGGGTCAATTTATACTTGTGTGGGTGCACAATGTACAATCACGGGTCAATTTATACTTGTGTGGGGGCACAATGTACATCCACACTCGCATCAATTGACCAGTGTTTGTATATTGAACAATCGTTTATAGGATAATAATTTATGAGTGGAACAAACAATTATATACACACTACCTCTGTACATTTAAAGTGGTGTTGTTGCTTTTAGGATACTGTGCACAAAACAATCAATTCTATTCACACTACCCATGTACATTAAAAGAGGTGATGTTGCTTTTAGGATACTGTGCACAGAAACAATCAATTCTATACACGTACACTACCCATGTGCACTGAAAGAGGTGATGTTGCTTTTAGGATAGGGCCTACTGTGCACAGAACAATCAGTTCTATTCACACTACCTATGTACATTTAAAAAGTTGTTGTTGCTTTTAGGATACTGTGCGCAGAATAATCAATTCCATAGCCTACACACTACCTTTGTACATTAAAAAAATGTTGTTGCTATTAGGATACTGTGCGCAGAACAATAAATTCTATACACACTACATATAATATGCATTAAAAGAGGTGTCGCTGCTTTTAGGATACTGTGTGCAGAACAATCAATTCTATACAGACCACCCGAGCAACCCAGCCAAATTCTACTGGGTCAACTACAATGACTTCAGTGACACGGACCTGAGGGTGTGTCCGGATGGCACTACCTTCGACGTCTCCATGGAAATTTGTGGATGTGTTGACGAATCACCGGATCCACCATGCAATCAAGAAGCCGACCTGGTGGCCTACTTTTCTTTCAATGAGGATTGGTTAGATGAGTCCTGTAACGGTATCGTGACGAGGCGTGTTGGTAATTATTCCTTGTATCATTCTCTGTCATTATCCCAACAAACGCGAGACATTCACCCAATGCGGTTTCAATGTTGGCCCACCGTCTTCGAAGCTGGCCTAACATTGAAACCGCATTGTGTGAATGCCTCGTGTTTGCTGGGATGGGGTCAATGAACCGGAGTTTTTCATGTGCAAGTAAAAATGTGTGGGTTAAGATTATATTAATAGGTCAACAAATAACTTTATATAGGGGCCTAAAGTTATTGGTCAGCTGACGGAATGAGCACTTCATAGTAGCATTATTCTGTACAATATACGTTACAATTTACACCTAGGATTAGTGTCTGTACATAAACAATAATAGTACTCAACGGCCTTCCACTGTCTATCTCTCAGAATCTTGCTGAACGATTGACGTAATGTTTCTATTTTTTTCACAGGCGATGTAACTTTTCAAGACAATTGTGTGAATGGAACACAGTGCGCCAGATTTGATTCTGGAAAGATAGAGGTTGATTATTTCAATAATTGGTTTGGGCCAGACGTGACCCAGTTCTCAATCAGCCTGTGGTTTAACTGGAGCGAACAAGTTGATGGCTTGCAGGTATTGTAACCATGATAACCTCGATACAGACATTACCCATTTTATAGTCGTTTTTTTATAAGCATAATTATTACGTAATGGTACCAGCGCTTAAACAAGTTACCAAGATAAAACGTGACAAAAAATAGCACCATTTAAAAATCGTTGACCTCAAATATAAATAATTTTCACTCACTTGTCAGCGAGACACAACGTCACGTGGGTGAGCATTTCCATTAAAATAACCTGGCTGTGAAAGGGTTTAATTGCATCGCAACCTGCTTTTACTGTTTTAAACTCTAGTAGTGCTCCATATATTGTTGTTATGTTAATATTATTGTTATCGATCTAATACACTGTGGAAACATCACTTAAATCTGCACTATGCAATTTAGGAAATGACGAATTAATTTAATCATGTTCTATCATAAACAATTATTCAAGGTAACAGTATGTATATAGCATTATATACATGAATGAATTTCTATGGTCATACAAAATAGAAATCGGTTTGTTGCAGTGGCTAATGAAACGCAAACAAGAGTAGGCCTAACTACTTACTTTTATTGTAAACAGTTACTGTAATGTAGCTTAGATGGGGGTGTGGATGGGCTACAACCTACAACCTTGGCAGACCTGTATTGCATAATGGAGAATAATTTATCGCAATGCAAAATAGTCCTAAATTGTAAAAAGTAGATAACAATGAGCACATTATTATAACGAGCGAGCGAGCGAACGGGCCAACCAAAGAACGAACGTAAAAAAAAAAAAAAAAAAAAACTAAACAAGAAACGAACGAACGAACGAACGAACGAACGAACGAACGAACGAACGAACGAACGAACGAACGAACAAACGAACGAACGAACGAACGAACAAACGAACGAACGAACGAACGAACGAACGAACGAACGAACATACAAACGAACGAACGAGCCAGCAAACAAGCAAGTCATCAAACAAATAATATTTCGAATGAAATAAATCGAATGAACAAATATAATTATGTTGTCTAACATTTTGAACATAACTTTTAAATACTTAGTGGTAGTTCAATTCCAGAAATGTATTGCGTTTGTTCCACAGACACTCGTTGAAAATGGTGATTGCAGTAGCAACCCAAGTCTGAATCTGCAGTTTGATGGATTTGACGACTTTTTCTATGAATTTAATCAGGAAAATGGGAAGCATCTGAACCTCACTGGAGTGAGTATGATAATTATGTAGCATACAATAGTTTTGGTTACTTTTCTTTACAATCTAGCAATAACATGTCAGTGATAATAGCTCAGCATAGCGAATATGTCATTATATTTTGTATAAAGGGTTATAGGCTGCAATGTAGCGAATATATCATTATATTTTAGTATAAAGGGTTATAGGCTGCTATATCGTATGCCAATAAGATCACAGTGATTCCTGAAATAAATCAGATAAGTGTGATATACCATTGACTACAATCTGGAAACATTAGAACGATGACAAAACGAGCAGCCAGTATATTTGCTGTACATAATCACACTAGGCTGTAACCTTTGATAGATTGTGTCAAGTAGATCAGTGTTAATCAGAATTAGTATATGGGGTACTTAAATACATTGATTTATATCTTTAACCCTTAAAGCGCTGAATTATTTTTGTATAAACCATGGAGACCAAAGGGTTTTTTTTATTTTGAAATCATCACAAATGTCTTAGTTAGCTCTTTCTGATTCATTCGAATACATTTGTTATGGATCTACGGCCATTATAAATATTTTAATTCCCTCTGTGCGGGGACCGACTTTAGACGTCATAATCTGACGTCTTCAGACGTCAGATTCTGACGTCTACAGTCGGTCCTCGCGCTGCAAGGGTTGATACAATATGTCCATAAAATCATACTGTGGGTCCACCTAACACTAGACGTTGACCCGGTTTTGGGTCAGTGCTGGGCCATGTATGTGACTCTGATCTAACATTGGCTAACAATCAGGGCAACGTCTGGTATCATTGTTTGATTATCAGGTTATAAAACTCTGGATAATTTTGTAACTTGTTTTTCATCTAGATTTATAACTTCGTGAACACGTGGACACATGTAGTCTATGTCTTCAATGCTGGTACAACAGCTCTCTACATTAATACTGTCAAAGTACACCAAGCCACCCCTGACGGTGCCAGTAAGTATATTATTCCTTAACCCTTTAACCGCCGGTGCCGCATATATTCGGGTTGTCATTTTTTATTAGCACATTGAGTACCACATTTTAAATATGGCAAAGATAAAATGTGACATCAACCAGCAATAATTTTAAAACAGTTGACCTCCATTTTGTTAAATCTGAACAATTTTCACACACTTGAAGTTGTGGATCGCGTCAGCGAGACACAACTTCAAGTGGGTGAAAATTCAAATTGAATAATTTGGCGGTTAAAGGGTTAGATTATGTTTTATAAACCATGGAGACCAATGGTGTTTTTTCAATTTGAAATCATCATAAATATCTTAGTTGGCTCTTTCCGCTTCATTTGAATGCCTATGTTATGGGTCTATGGCTATTTTAAATATTTTAATTATTACAGTACAGCCCGGGGATCGACTTTAGACGACAGTCGTCAGATTCTGAAGTCGATCCCCGCGCTGTAATGTTTAAGGTGTTGCAAGCCCATGCCATCGTATAACGCTGAGCCAGTCAAATGTATTCATATCTATCTTTATAATTTCTAAGAAGAGAAACTATAGCATATCCTTACAACGCCATAAATTAAATAGGTGTTTTACAGAATTGAGGACCGTGCCTGAGCAGCAATTCGTCTCCTTGGATATGAAAGGGTGTATCTGCCACTTTACAAAGTGGCAGAAGCACGCTTTCATAACCAAAGGGACCAATTATTGTGTTATGTGATTGTGTGGTAGCTGATATCAATTAAAGCTAATTCCCTAACCTATTTGTTGCAGTAACATATGTATTGGACACGAACTGTGTTTTGAAATTTGGACAATCAGAAGCAGATTTCAGTTTCTATGGTCTAATTGATGAGGTGAGGAGTTCTATCATTCATAGATGTGTTTAAAACCCTGAAATATGTATAAACAATGGAAACAAAAGGGTTTATCAAATTGAAATCTCAAAAACTGTCTTAGTGAGCTCTTTTCACTTCATTTGAATACCTATGTTATGGGTCTAAGGTAAATGTGAATAACGTACTCTTTTCATTGCGGGAATCGTTAGATTCTGACGTCTAAAGTTGACCCCCGCGCTGTAAGGGTTATTGGGGCTACACAAACGAATGAAAGAACGACTAAAGGAACACACGGACGACTAGACGAACAAACCGATGACAGAATGACGAATGAACGAACGGACGGACAAACCAATGAATGAATGAATGAATGAATGAATGAATGAATGAATGAATGAATGAATGAATGAATGAATGAATGAATGAATGAATGAATGAATGAATGAATGAATGAATGAATGAATGAATGAATGAATGAATGAATGAATGAAGTGAATGAGTAGGTAAGTCAGTGAGTGACATCTTCCCTAAGCATGCCCTGATCCGCTGAATCGTAGGTGATCATCATCTACGGTTGCATGCTGTTATGGGCATAGTAACTGTTCCCATAAACATCTGCCCTTGTCCAATACAGAATATTATGAATATTATGAAGATTTCAATTATAATATTATTATTATCATGATTATGACGACGTAGGCTACGAACTTTACTAACTCAGCAACACAAGATGATGAAACACATTGATTTAATGTCGGGCAAGCGTCTCAGACGCTAAGCCAACATTTAATCAACATTGTGTCGTCGTCCCGTGTTTGCTGGGAATGTAGTTGACCTCCCAGTAAACACGAGACGTTAAGCCAATTTCGGTTTAATGCTGGGCAATCGTCGCAGACGATGGACCAGCATTAAGGCGACATTGGGTTCACGTCTCGTGTTTTCTGGGATATGACCACTAAAATAATTGACATTTTCCGTCTTTTTTTTCAGATAAGAATTTACACAAAAGCTCTCACCGCTCTTGAAGTGGAAGACCTTTACTATAATCCATGAAGAGATGACTAATTCCACAACAAATGTAGGCCTATGCTACTTCAAAGCTTACGATGAACATTTTGTATATTAAGACTGACATGTGATGTGAATATTGTAATTGTAAAAATGGACAATATATTATTATACAATGACTATAGCGGTCAGCTCGTGAAGTTTTATTATTATTAATTACTATTATTGTTATTATCAATGTTCGTACAGAAGACAAATGTGGAGGAATTTGGATATAAATTGGTGTATAATTCGACAGAATGCTTGAGCAAAATGTAAAATGAGTACCTATCTTTGAAAAGGGTATAGATTTCTCTGCGCTTGACATTTGTCAAATAATTACTCTTTTTTTATTGTGATAATAAATGTATTTCTGAAATAAGGTAGACTATATCGCTATCTATTAAATAAACATGATAAGCAACGTACAGTATAAACATTATCTGGAGCTTACAGTTTCCAAAGAACGCGGTTGACATCGAGCTTTTGTAATTCGAGTAATACGTTTAAAAGGTTTTAATTGCCGTTACTTTGACAAAATGTTTTTTTTATGTTTTGTTTTTGATCGGTTATACTTTTCGGTTTTTATCATCCCATGAATTTGAACAGTTTGGGCCACTGCATATGTGTGCACCAAGGAAAGATATCTGCCGCAGCGTGACTCGAACCCGGAGTAAAGTCTGTAAATATACCCCCTCCCAGATTATACCCGGGTAGATTTAGGGCTCCCAAAAATGTACCCAGAGGTAGATCCCGACCTATACCCCCGATATAGTAATGGAAAAGGGGGTATGTTCTTTGAGGGAGGGGTAGATTGTGGGAGCCCCCCAGGATCCACCCCGTGGTATAATCTAGGATCTACCCCGGGGTAGATTCTGGGATATCCCAGAATCTACCCAGGTAGAGTGTCAAGGGGGTATAAGCCTCAGCCTCTGAGTCAACCACACCACCAATGATCTATCATGGTGCCACGCAAATGTTTCAATATAACTCTGAAATCTGCTTGAAAAAGCCAACATTTTTTGTTATGCACGTATTTCTTTACATTTTATTCACTTTGGGATGCCAACTGATTGTGGCAAGCATGACACAACACATTTCCACTACATGTTCCAATTATAAAATATGTGTGTATCTCAATATTGACAACTTTATGTGAGTGGATGACTTCTGGTAAGTAACTCAGCAGACACAAGACGTTGAATCAACGTTGTTTTAACGTTTGTCCACCGTTTACGACGTTGGACCAGCGTTATACCAACATTGATTCAACGTCTTGTGTCTGCTGAGAAGTCCTGCAAACAAACTCGCTGCATTTGTTTGGCATTCCATGATTGCGGTTAGATACATTATAGTTCCACAAAGATGAAAAAGTTTATACATATTTAAAAATAATATTATTAAAGACATGGTTACGTAATGATTTCAATGAGATGGATACGTATCTTTATAAAAGTATTGACTACATATTCAAATAAACGTACAGACTGAACGTTCTTGTCATATCAGACGAAGATAATAATTAATAAACATACTGCAACATTGTATGTAAACCGGCTTTTGTAATGTTTTACGATGAAATAAGTGATGTGACTCTCAAATACCATGGTCATTTGTAATCAATGTATAATCAATTAGCTCACAGCTCAAATGAAAAGCACTATTTAAATGCTTTCTTTTCCGTTCTACAAAGGCTTAAACCAGACCTGACAAGTCTATATGTACACTTTTCTTAAACCTCTGCATAGTCGTTACCAGATAAGCATGTCCCAGTCTCTACGCCGTCGTCAATTTAAGAACATTTGGAAAAAATCTCGAACAGCCCTTAACACAGTAAAACCACTTGTGTACTGGACTCATGGTCAAACGAAGAATAAGTATTACTCACCTTTGATACTTGCATTGGGGTCATCTGGCCATACAATTAGCCCCGGCTAGACTTTCAAAAAGTTAGACCTAAAGTCACAATAAGTAAAAATCCAAGATGCCGCCAGACGCACGTGAAAAGTATATTATTGCTCTTAACTTTTCAAAGAAATGACCCAGAGTCTACACCTAGGTTTTCAGGTATGCGTAATTAAAAAAATTATATTTCTTTTTATGAAATAAAATGTGCAGAAATTCAAGATAACCCGCTACACTTGAATTTCTGCACGTTGATTGCCTTAAAGTTTTGTTTTTGATTTTTAAAATTCCTCATACCCTAAGACATCGGTTAGCATATCGGCCATCTTGGATTTCTGCACATTGCATTGTTTTGAATTATTTGACTTTTTTTATTGAATTCCATATACCTAAACACCTATGTGTAGACACCAAAATGAATCTTGTAGATGGATTGTGTTAAAAATTATGAGCAGACATAGATTTTTCATATTAGCGTGGTGGCCATCTTGAATTTGTATACATTATTTTGCTTTAAAGTTTTATATATATATTTTTTAATTCCTGATACCTAGGTATAGACACCAAAATAAATCTACAATATTTTTTAGGTGAACGTTTTTGCAAAGTTATCAGCAGATATAGATTTGTTATCTTAGCTTGGCGGCCATCTTGGATTTCTGCACATTGTATTGTTTTAAATTAATGGATTTAAATTTTATTGAATTCCTTATACCTAAGTGTAGATACAAAATGAATCTTCTAGGTGGATTGTTTTAAAAAAATTTGAGCAATCATAGATTTTTCACATGCGCGTGGCGGCCATCTTGGATTATTGTTTCCATTAACTTTATTAAGGTGTAACTTTTAAAAGTCTAACCTGGTTAATTTTATAGCCAGATGGCTCCAGTACTTGATAGCTATTCAAAGTCATACTCGCTGAGTCTTTCGTTGTAAGCGGGGAACCATGACAGGGCCTAGAATATAAACCTCATAGCTGGAAAAATTATGTAAGCTCCTACACCAAAAATCTAAACCTCTGTCGTGCAAGGCTAAAAGACAGCAGCTGTTTACTTTCAATCCAGCAGTTGCTGCCTCTTGGCTTTGCTGAGCAGGCTTGTCCGCTACTCCATGAAGCAAATAAAGCCTCGGCCACAAAGGCTCGACGACCAATAGATACGTACATGTACGAATCATTTTTTAACGCTCGTATGGCATCACATAAGTTCTCAACACCTTCTTTCAAAATTGATAAAGTGACCGTTTAACTCGTATGCACACCTTAATATCGCCTCACGACCACCTTACTCGCACCTGGAGGCGTTGATACGAGCGTTGTACGACCGTGTGCATTCGTTCGGACAAGCGCCAGAAGTGTTAAGAATTTGGTGAATCATTACGGCATTCTTATGTGGGAATAATGTTATTGAGTTCTGTAACGCTAGTTCTATTCTGTACAAGTCTTGTAACAATGACCCGTATGAACGCCGTACCAACGTCTCGGGACGGTCATAATAAAAAGGTAATTCTTATCCCGATCCTAGCATAGCGTTCCTCCTTTGGTCTTCACCAGGAATGGTGAGCACGCTAACCTATGTCCTGTCAGCCATCTGTCCGCGTACATGAAGATTACGGAGCTGGACAGAAGAACATTGAAATCTTGTACTACTTCTGACTTGCATATCGCCATTCAGAACGGCCGCACGGTTTACGGAGGATCATTTGCTCACCCTTGTACTCAGAGATGCTGATACCGGTGACACTGCCGGTTCTACAAGGACCGCCACAGCCACATGAACTACGGCATGTAGTGATTAACATGGACACTATCAAGCAGGCTGCAGACTGGACTAGTGCCCGCACTACGTAGCCAGGTTTTGGACATGTATAAGAAATCCACCAACACCTCAAGAAAACGTCTCATCGTATGGTGGACGTACGCTTTAGGAGTCAAAGTCAACTGCGTACGATGTTAACCCTTTAACCGCCAAATTATTCAACTTGAATTTTCACCCACTTGAAATTGTGTCTCGCTGACGCGATCCACAACTTCAAGTGAGTGAAAATTATTCAGATTTGACAAAGTGGAAGTCAACTGTTTTCAAATATTGCTGATTGATATCATATTTTTTTTTTTTAACATGTTCAAAATGTGGTACTTAATGTGCTAATAAATAATGAAAACTCGAATATATGCGGCACCGGCGGTTAAAGGGTTGAGTGGTTCTTATTGAGTTCTTACAGGATCTTACGAGCGCTGTACACATTTTCAGTTTCTAAATTGCTTGGCGTTCGTAAACGTTCGTTCGGCATTCAGACGAAAAACGTACGACGAGAAAACACAAAATATTCTCAAGAGTGTCTTAAACTGCTCGCCGAATTAAACGACAACCTTACCAACTTCGTAATAAGGTTGCAAAAAAATAAAACGAACTATGTGAAAAAATCTACGAACCTCGTATGCTCGCCTTAGGATGTTTCTACGTAACTTCCGAGGAGACGTTTTCTTGAGGCGTTCTTCCCCATGTCAAAGACCTTGCCACAAGCTAGTAAGAACGAGAGACTGTCTTGAAAAGCCCACGAGAAATCTTCCCCAAATCGTTTTTTATTCCTATAAAATCGTGTGACCTCGACTGAAGCTTCGCCATTAAAATCGTGAATATATACCTTAATGTAGCTAATACATTTTGTAATTACTTTAAAATCAGAAACAGTCTCACCAGGACGAGTTTGCTGACTCAAAATATCACCAGAAAAAATTAGCAGCCTGTAACAAATCTGAAACAACTTCATTTACAAATTTTAGAGAAGGTCGTTCTTTTACGAAGACATATTCATCTGAAATGACACTGTCCGGAAAATCAGTTTTAATCTGCATATAAAAAGTTTTATTCAACTGAATGAAGTTTAAAATGGTTAATTTCTTACCCATGACTGCTCCAGACAGACATAGCCTCAACCCTTATAACGCTGAATTATTTGTGTATAAACCATAGAGACTAAAGGGTTTATTTCAATTTGAAATCATCATAAATGCCCCAGTTAGCTATTTCCGCTTTATTTAAATACCTATGTTATGGGTCTACGGCCATTAGAAATATTTCAGTTATTTCAGTGCGGGGACCGTCTTTATACGTTCTTTATAGAATATGATGTCTACAGACGGCAGATTCTAATGTATAAAGACGGTCCCCGCGCTGAAAGGGTTAATTAAGCACAATTTGTTGGTGAGATATTCCCTTCCTAGCTCCTCTAAACCCAGGACTGAACGAAGGATGATTTTGCTCATACCTGGACAAAACATTCGATCAAAGACTGCCACAGCCTGTACCAATTAGTGTAATAGCCACGTATACTAATTAGGGCTCCAATTAGTGATTAAGTAGCATACTGAGTACATACGTAGAAAACAAATGGGACAGACACAATGGTTGGTGACATAACCCGAATTCGGCTTTCTTACGTATCGGTTCATGTGGAGAAGATGGGGGTAATTTTCTCACTATTAGACATTTAAAGAAAAATTGTTTACATGCTGTGCAGTCAATTTATATGGCTCAGGTACTAAACTTGTTATATACTATGATGTATCACATGCGTTGTGCCATATTCAAATAGTCGAAATTTACATATTTATTATTATCAAAATAATGCAGGGATTAAACACCCCATGGTGTCCAATGTTGGTTTTAAGGCTTTTTTCTTCTTTATTTAACCTCCACCATGTATAGTTCATATTCATATCATGTATAAATCACAACTATACCTTTACCGAAATCGATTTCATAGACGCCATATTGGAATTTTGTGTATCAAGGAATGTCAGGATGTAAACTTTTATTTTAGAAATGAATTCCTTGGTATGGCACTAAAAACACCTTATGTGCTTTTTTAGTTACAAAAAAATTGATTAGTCACAGCTTTTCTAAATTTCGGCACTGTTATCCACCGCTTTTACAAAGTGCTGTCAAAAATTCCGCTCACCCTTTTCAGAGGTACATATGGGCCAATTGTCTTATTTAACCCCTAAAGATAACAAAACCACCAAAAAAACGTACCACGTACGGGACCTAGTGATATGACCCAGCTATCAGTTAAAGGTGTTTTTTTAGCCCATAGAAATGAAATGAATCGGGCTTTAGGCCACCTTTGTGCACATATAGGCTAAACTGGGCCAGGAGAACCTCCTGAGGATGGTGAGATGATTGACATGACACTGTCCTTCAGACACAGGATTCGAAATTAGAGCCCTGGCGGTCTGAGGCCGAGCACGCTACCTCTCGGTCACGGAGGCTCCCCACAATGCTGACTTTCACACGTAGATGGGGAAGAAACAATTTTTGTTTCTTTCAAACCGCCGAGACCGGGAACCGAACCCCGAACTCTGGCGTGAAAGGCACCGCCCTTTAGCCCGTTGAGCGTGGCTACAGACAACAATATGGCCATAATTAATCACCGCGGTCAAATTTAATTTACTAATGTTGGTATTATGTATGGTTGCTAGCTAACGGTATATTACACAATAAATAACCGGACGTTGTAAAGCACAAGAGACATACCCACTACATAATATGGGCTGTCACACTGTCGCGATCTGTCAGGTAGATCCCCACACGTTGTCCCCGTTTCCATAAATTTATCGAAACGTGAGAAGGACGGGGCATCTGGCCTCAAAACACATTTATAAAGCGTCTATGCCACGTCCATCCCGACCTTAGTGCGTTCTGAACTTGATGAACGTAGTGCACACCTGGCTCGTAATTGCGCTCTTACCCCGTCCTCACAACGACCATGCGGTTTGCTACACGTCTGCTACACGTCCATCACGTTATTCACACGCTCCTAGCACGTTCATGGCGTTGCTAACACGTTGCTAGTACGTTTGCCAGGCGTGCTAGCAGTTCCAAAGAAGACCATCCCGGAAATGCTGCAACAGCACCACAATCTATAAATAAAGGATAAATAAGGCTTGTTTCACTTCATCCCTGGCAGTCAACACGTCAAAGGAAGGTCTAAGTCTGGTTTGAAACTGGAAAAGACAAAAGAGAAAACACTATCTTTTTTCTGTCTTCCTGCCTCCTATTTATAAAGAAATGGACCGATACAAGATCATTCTCCGCATCATCTAAATAAAGGTGCACTATTTCAGCAGTAACTGTGTTGAAATGGCTGGAACAGAATGGGCCTGGATAGAGCTCAGCAGATACTTATACCCTTTTGTACGTGATCACAAGCAGGACCTCACAACAACTAGGAAGATCGTAGGGGAGACTACATGAACGTGCAACAAACGTGTAGCAGTCTGCTATATCCGTGTGGGCATCTCAGCATGGACGTGCCAGACTTGGTCAAGACTTGGTCAGGACGGTTGAGGACGGCATATGACAGCAGACAGCCTTGCTGGCAACCTGTTAATGTCGTGATAGGAACTACTTACACGTGCATAGCCGTGGGAGACACTTGTTCGAGGTACAGTCCCGATACCGATACGTGTATCACGTTCTAAAACCGACCCTACCGACTACAGTCATGTCTTCCCCACGACAAGGTCGTTGTCGTCACGCTCGTGCGGCGACCACACTGCGCCCCCATCCCGTTCAGGGCTGACAGCACGACCTCGCCGATTGTTTTTCAACATGTCCGAAACAATCGGCAAGGGCTGGCGTTCTGTTTGGATCTTCCGGAGCCCCTCAAGTTCTATAACGTTCACACCACGTCCCTTACACGATGTACACGTTCATAGTAGATTGCGTCAAAACCTCGTCCCGTTTTGACCAATGTTCTGAGTCGTGAGGGGATCTACCCGACAGAACGTGACAGTGTGACAGCCCTAAGGGGTTAGTACCCTTCTCCTTACAGGGGCGTGCACAGGGGGGGGGGATCAGAGGAGTCCCGACCCCCCCCCCCCCCGTTGAGCTGCACGTTTTTTAAATTTTCGATGGATTTCCGGGGACAAGTTCCGGAACCCCCATATTTGTCTAGATTTCACCCCTTGACCCCCTCCCCCTCCCCCCTTGACGGAAGGGGCCCAATACCCCAGCCACACATACACGACGCACAGCCCACGTCTTGAGTGACAAAAATTAGGGCAGTGCGTCGTCGTGCGTCCATGCATTTTGTCAGGATATGAGAAGAGCTAGCGAGTTTAAGACGAATATACAGCGTGTTATAAATAAATCAGAAGCATAAACCAGCGAATATACAGTGTTGTGCTACCGCACTGCAAGCGAATGCACAGAGCATCGCCAGCGCATGGCACCAATAAGTAAGAGATCATTTAGCACGCCCCTATACGTTACATGTTCGCAGGACATGCGTTTGGAACACCTTAGATGGGCGCTATATGCGCGTTCATTGCCGGCATTTTTTAGGTATTTTCTAGCTGTAAGTCCTGCACTAACGCTACGCATATTTTTGTGCGCCCTGTAATCGCAACAGGAAATTGGGTATGTTCAAAATATTGAACGCATATGAACGCATAAATGTACACGCCTGAAGTCCGCCAGAAACACGTAGGGCGCGCTAGAACAACGTCAAATCAACGCTGAATACGTTTCCTTTGTATCAAATGGCTGCCCGTTGAGGGCGCCGGGCAGTCGCGGGCAACGCGTCTGCCCTGCGCTGCATGAGCGCTCAAAGCCAGAGCTGGGCACACGCCGGCAGTTTGCCCAGCGCCCGAGCAACAGGCTATGACTATGCTATTTCTGCAGCCTAACCTCAGAGCCCTGAAGAACTACATTTTATTTTAAATCATTTTAAGTGGTTTTTCACACGATACACGGCTTTAAGTGCATGATTTGTTTTTAATTTGTCGAAATTAAGTCCTAACATATAATGTTATCATAAATTTAGGACAATTTTTTTCTTTTGAAGTTGTTAAATATGTACAAAAAAAAACTGATAAAAGTTACTTTAATCGTCGACATTAGCATTCTAGGATTTAATACGCACTGTATGCGTCCAACGCGTTAGCAAAACGCTGTTCATTCACCTATTGCATTGGAAACACGCTGTGCATTCGCAACCAGTTTGGACGTTGAGGACGTTGAGGGCGTTGAGGGCGCCGGGCAGTCGCGGGCAACGCGTCTGCCCTGCGCTGCATGAGCGCTCAAAGCCAGAGCTGGGCACACGCCGGCAGTTCGCCCAGCGCCCGAGCAACAGGCTATGACTATGCTATCTCTGCAGCCTAACCTCAGAGCCCTGAAGAACTACATTTTATTTTTAATCATTTTAAGTGGTGTTTCACACGATACACGGCTTTAAGTGCATGATTTGTTTTTAATTTGTCGAAATTAAGTCCTAACATATAATGTTATCATAAATTTAGGACAATTTTTTCTTTCGAAGTTGGTTGATATGTACAAAAAAAAACTGATAAAAGTTACTTTAATCGTCGACATTAGCATTCTAGGATTTAATACGTACTGTATGCGTCCAACGCGTTAGCAAAACGCTGTTCATTCACCTATTGCATTGGAAACACGCTGTGCATTCGCAACCAGTTTGGACGTTTTTCGCAATCCGACTCAAAATTGTTATTTTTTATTTTTTCATGCGTGGACTGTGCATTGTTTATGCGACTTTATGCGACTTGGATAAACCTCGGCTTACGAAAACACGACGAATTTAGAGCGTATGCTGTACGTGTGCCTAACTTTAGACTGGCGCTGATCTGACGTTCTTCTGGCGTCTACATTCACACGTGGAAAAACGCTCACATTTTTGAGCATGCAGAAAATGTGCGCACTGAGGTTGACGCACACAATAAAAAAATAACGTTCATCAGGCGTTCTCGTCAAGTCTTTAACGAATTCTGACGCACGCCCAGCGAATCACAACGCACTGATCAAAATTCTTCATTTTTTTGTGCGCTGGACGTGCGTGATGGTATGTGTGACAGTGATCCGATATTTAATTGAAAAGCAAACAACACACATGCATGAAAGATTATAGGCTTCAACCCAGCAAGCACAATACATTTGTATAACATTTGTACAACGTCGGTCCAACGTCTTCAACGTTGGTCCAACATTGTACAAATGTTATACAAATTAATGTTTTGTGTTTGCTTCTGATCATCAATCTTATTGATAATCTATGTAACAGGTTTATGAATACGATAGCCACACCTGGTGAATGACTGGTTGTTTTTCGAAATAAGCCACGTCCTCATCCGAAGCGTCGTCTGGTGAGATCTGTTTACAACACAATAGCATGGTATTTATTTCTCCAGATATACAGTATAATTAAACAAGAAAACAGACTTGCTGAATTGCAGTTCAATTATATTTAAGTAACCTTCTTCTAAAGTAAACAAAAAATGTATAAATGTTTCAACTTTGCATTGAAATATTATAACATGATAATAAATTAGCAAATAATAAACACTTATAAATAATGTCCATGTTTATACGTCTGTCCATACTGGATGTATAGCACTGAAGAAATAGCACATTATTTTGCATTACTATCATTTTTTCCCCTGATCACTGAACAGATTGAAATATACATAGAGTCGAGGTGAAATTTGAAAATTGACGTTATTTAAGCAGTTAGTTGTCACTTAAATTCCTAGAGACAAATAATATATCGCTGGAAATGTATGAACGTCTAGTTTAACGTAGCGTGAACGGTTTTTGCGGCAAGTGGTCGAGTTTTTCATAAAACGTGCATTTGTGACGTCATGTCATGATGGTTGTGACGTCACTTTTTCACCAATTTCTACTGAATATTTATAAAGGTGGATCATTTCTCAGCTGCGATATACACATGTAGATGACGTTCAATATCCTGCATTTGTAAAACTGATAGAGTAGGCCTATATGCCTAGGTTGTCACACAAAAATAACATACATGTTTTGTTCACATGCCATCACTTGATTTCCTGTTCTACTATGTATATAAAGTATATCCTTTATATATTAATTTGTATATTTTGATGTAGAAATAAATAATTATAAATGATTCTGAGACAACAGATTATTCCTACATGTATAAATAATATTTTATCCGTCGCGTGATTTAAACGTACTCGGAGAATTAACGTTTGCAGATAACATTTACACAAGTTAAGTCTACATGTAATGAACACGGTGGATATATCTAAGTATTTGAACCGCTCATATGCTTAATTAACAGTTTATTTATATATTGTGGATAATGTATAGGCCTAGGCAAATAGATGGACTATAAATGTTCTAAAAACAATCCTGGTAGTGGACGTCCTTCATGTATGCGTATGTAACGTCTTACTCTGATAGTTATGCCATATTTTATTCTGCTGATGCTTTTGAAAGCTAATTTTACACTAAAAAACTATACTATACACTATAGAAATGTACGATCAATTTCATGATATCACACAACAGGTGAGTATAGAGCCACTTTGGAGGATTGAGTTGGGAGCGGGCGTAAGCCTACTCGAAGCTGTTTTTTTTTCTCGAAAATACAACCCCCGAAACGAAAATACCAGAAATCAGCTCATTGGAACATCGTCAAGATGGCCGCCATTTTACACATTAGTATATCTTTTTCACACGCAGTTTAAATGTCAAATGTTAAATGTAATCGTATTAGGAACTTGTGTGTATATATAAGCATAATTCAGATATGGGATTTTAGAAAACAAATTGCTGACTTTGCATTCTAGTTTAGCTCGATACAATGCTCGTCCAACTACTCATGTTATACAGTAGATTGGTGTTAATCATGTTAAATAGAACGATTCTGGCATATGACTGTGTATGTATATAGTTGTGCTTAATCCTTCTTTGTCCAAGTTCGCAATAATGCGAATCCTCGGTAGACGGCAAGTTATCAACAATGCGATTTTCATACATTAAAAAAAAAGTTTATTTGACCTTGAAATGACATTGAAATATCCTTGGCGTAATCTTACATCTATTCCACATTAAAGCCCTGAGGGTTATGCAACTATGAGCCAAGTTGTTTTAAGCTGCGTCTAATGGCTGCTTGTGAGGGTCTACTTGAAATATTACATCACGATTTTTGTTAAATAAACTCATGTTCCAGGGGTACGTCTTTGTGGGGAGTTTTAACTATTTTCCTACAAATATTTTGCAGGACATGTATGCCCATACACATCGGGTGTCTCATGGTGGTATTAAAAAAAAACTGCGTGTTCCGAGTCACCCCCAAAGGGGGTAAATAGGAAGATCGATATTGTCTATCACAGTCCCTTGTGGGCATAACCCAACCATGGGGTGAACATGAACAACAAGTACATTTAAAACAACCAACTGAACAATAGAATGGGATGAATAGGAACAGTGGGGTGACTAGAAACGAAAAGTTAGAAAAATGTACAGAAAAATCTACGCGGAAAGAATGAAAGCTGTTAACTAGGCTTTAAAACGTAACAGCGCCGATTTGTTATACATTTTTCCCAGGGACCGGTTTGTAATAGCGCAGTATATTAGTGGTGCGCCACAGCAATGCATTCATATTCACCACGTTTTTCATCGAAAAAAAATACCTGAAACATGTCAGGGAGCCACACATTTTCACAATAAATACTCGGCAAGATACTAGTATACAATTTTTTCTTTTGTAGTTACTTATTGTAAGCCTAGTTATATAGATATAGATAAATCTATAGATATAGATATAGAAAATTGATATTTGCCAAAATGTAAGACTTGCAGACGATTTCAAAACGTGATCTTTAATCAGTGACCAAACATAGTTTCAGGATGTATAACTATTAACAAGGCGTCTTGTTACAAGCAGGATTAGTTAGTGCAGTGGGCAAGTCTCTCGGATGTTCCTCAGATGGATACAAGTCCCAAATTTGACACAGAGCAAGATTTTAACATATTAAATACAATTCTGGTCTCAAGCCTAAAAATTTCAGACCGAGACCTCGTCGGTTGAGCCAATTCAAAATGGCCGCCAAAATGGCCGCCATCGAGAAATGAGAATTTCACAATTTTGCGAATAAAGTCTCAAAGAATCATGTAATACCTCGTTTTTTCACGAATCTGTTGGGGGAGAATATTTTACGATTTAAGATCAAGGTCACCCGAAAAAGTCATTTTTAAGTTTGAATATGACATAAAAATGTTATAAAAAAAGATATAATATAGTCATTATCAATTTATGTATCCCAGATTGCTACAAGTTTCAAATTTGGCACAGAGCAAGGTTTTGACAAATTAAATACAAATTTGGTTTTCAACCTCAAAAATTTGCGGGATAATAAATTCAAAATGGCCGCCAAAATGGCCGCCATCAAGAAATGAGAATTTCAAAATTTTACAAATAAAAGTCACAAGGAATCATGTAAGACCTCTTTTGTAGTGTCCTCGTGTCACGAAACCGTTTGGGGGGTTTGTTCTGTACAAGGTCAAGGTCACCCAAAAAAAGTCCTTTTCACGATCAAATATGACATAAAAATGAAAAAACGTATTTATTAAATTTATTTGTTTTTCCATTCTCGTATTATGCATAATTCATTTCTTAGATTCAGGCGAGAGTATGTACAATAGCACACACACAGAGGGCCGAGCAAACAAATACCCAAATACAACAAGTACAGATGCCTGCACAACGCATGTGGCACTTCAATACTTAAAACATATATCAACACTAAAATGAAATAAAATCTAAAGGTAGCCTAATATTTCTGATAAACGTCATAGTATTTTACTGTATTACATCTAACTTTTATCTTATAAATTACCTGCTACATCATTATATAATGTGATATTTCCCCATCATTTATTGTATTACACATACATACAATCATTTCTATATAGCTGGAATTGGTGACGTAATTGTCAGCTTCAAATGACGTCGCGTCAGTTTTTCAAACACATTATATGATCATAGCCAAAACGTACCAGCGCGACGACGTACGCGAGCGCGATAGGCAACGCGACCATTTTCAAAACTGTTACATTTTCGTCACGCCGGTTGTCGCAAATGAAATGAAATGAATCGGGCTTTCGGCCACCTTTGTGCACATATAGGCTAAACTGGGCCAGGAGAACCTCCTGAGGATGGTGAGATGAATGAGATGACACTGTCCTCCAGACACAGGATTCGAAATTCGAGCCCTGGCGGTCTGAGGCCGAGCGCGCTACCTCTCGGTCACGGAGGCTCCCCACAATGCTGAGTTTTACACGTGGATGGGGGAGAAACATTTTTGTTTTTTTCAAACCGCCGAGACCGGGAACCGAACCCCAAACTCTAGCGTGAAAGGCAGCGGTGCTAACCACTACCCCAGGGCCCACGCCCGCCTGTTGTCGCGCCTCACATTTGGTGTGTGGACAGTCATGTAATTTTCGCGTCAGTCGTCGCGTCACTCGTCACGTGCCTAATCGCGCTGACGTTCGCGTTGGTGTGTTTTGCACTTAAAGCAGAGAAATGTAAATAACCCTATATATTACTTTAACCATCAGTCTGTTCTTTTTCAATATAAAACATAGAAAAGGCATGTGAAACTGACGTATTTTTTATTTAAGCCCATAATAACCTCTTGCCCACTCTCCCCTGAGCGACCTAGCAAAAAAATGAGGGCGATTTTGAGAAGAGCCTTGCTACTGCTAGCGCAAGAAATTCCTGTTACCTTATCTTCGATTATTTCGATGCTTTTGCTACAGCAAATCATCACAGAATCAATTCAAATTAGTAGCAAAATGATATATCTGTAATATTTACCACCGAGGCTGCTGCAAAGAGCCACAAATTTAAAAAAGGGACTAACTTTCTTATTCTTAAACTTTATAATGATATGCGCGAATTAATTTGTGTGGTGAGTCCTTAACGCTCGATAATTTCACATTGAAACACATTTGCAATGCTGCCCCAACATTAATCCACTGCGACTTATCGCAAACTGTGTAAATGGGCTAAATATCGACATGTGTAAAGTTCTGGTCTTTAACAGCTACCTGCACATTTGATTAATGTCAGTTGACGTGTTTTGGAAAACATTTCAACTTGGCCTTGAATCGATAAAATAGTTTATGACAGAAATATAAACAGCTCTTCACATAGAATTAGGACCAATGTCTTAGTTAGCTCTTTTCGCTTCATTTGAATACCTATGTTATGGGTCTACGGTCATTATAAATATTTTACTCTTACAGTGCGGGGATCGACTTTAGACAATGAGCTCTGTATGAGCTCAACAAATATACCAAATAGAAGACTATTTAATTTCAATATTAAATATATTTGCAACGGGATGAAACATTTTCAAAATTCCATAAAAATGAAAAAAAATATCAAATCTGTCTGTATATTTTATCACATACAAAGTATTTCTGAGCCTGGTATTACGGCAGTTCAGTTAAAACCGTTTTTTTATGTCAGGATGTGGCATTACAATATCATCATATAACATTATATGGCAGTGTATGGTCGGGGGGCGACATTCTAATATAAATAAATGAAATTTTAATGTCTGGATATCACATTTGACTGTCAGGCGATGATATATTAAAGTCAATATGTGGAATTATATTATCAGGTTATGGTCGTTTACCGTTTCGATATGGCAATAATATTGCAGAAGATTGCACTATATAGTCAGGAAATGGCATTGCAATATCAGGATATGCCACTTTAATGTCACAATATAGTCTTATATCATTAGATCATACCATTTTCGATACATTTTTAATACCAAGCTATGACATTTTATTTTTATCATGTGGCATATTAATGTCAGTATAGAGCATTATTATATCAGTATCCTATAATTATGGTAGTTTAATGACACGATATGGCCTCATAATAGAAGGATGTGGCATTATAATATCAAGATCTGGCATATTAATGTTCCAATATAGCCTTGTAATATAAGGACATGGCAGTATGGCGTCACCATGTGGCATTTTTTTGTCAAGAAGTTACATTTTTATGTCAGGATGTGGGGCAGTGTATGGTCAGGGGACGACATTTTTTATCAGGGTAAGTAATTTTTTTTCAGGATATGCCAATATGTTTGCATTATAATATGCATGGATATGCTAGGATATGCATGTTTGGCATCATTAAATGTCATCTTAATATCTGGATATGGCACAATAATGTCCAAATATGCACTACAAAATCGAGATATAACTAACAGTTTATCGTCATTATTATATCAAGATGCATGGCACTATGACTATGTTAACCCTTTAACCGCCAAATTCTTCAATTTGAATTTTCACTCACTTGAAGTTGTGTCTCGCTGACGCGATCCACAACTTCAAGTGAGTGAAAATTATTCAGATTTGACAAAATGGAGGTCAGTTCTTTTCAAATCTTGCCGGTTGATGTCACATTTTATCTTTACCATATTTAAAATGGGGTATTTAATGTGCTAATAAAAAGGAGAATCCTAATATATGAGACACCGGCGGTTAAAGGGTCAAGATGTGTATAACAATGTCGGGATACGGCAGTATAAAGCCAGAATATGGCATTTTATTTTTTCAGAAATAAATGAAATGAATCGGGCTTTAGGCCACCTTTGTGCACATATAGGCTAAACTGGGCCAGGAGAACCTCCTGAGGATGGTGAGATGATTGAGATGACACTGTCCTCCAGACGCAGGATTCGAAATTCGAGCCCTGGCGGTCTGAGGCCGAGCACGCTACCTCTCGGTCACGGAGGCTCCCCACAATACTGACTTTCACACGTGGATGGGGAAGAAACATTTTTGTTTCTTTCAAACCGCCGAGACCGGGAACCAAACCCCGAACTCTGGCGTGAAGGGCAGCGGTGCTAACCACTACCCTAGGGCCCACGCCCTATTTTTTTCAGAATATGGCGTATATCGTTAGGACATGGTATTATGTGATTCATCACTGTAAAATCTGACGGGTCAGGCTGCGCTAACAACAGGTTAAATTCGTCAAACCCTGCAATTGGAAATGAAATGAATCGGGCTTAAGGCCACCTTTGTGCACATGTAGGCTAAACTGGGCCAGGAGAACCTCCTGATAGTCCGAGCTAGAGATGACCTAACCTTGCTTGTGACATATACAATGTTTTTTTGATGTTTCTTATAGATTTTTTTGTGCTGAATTCAAATCCGATGAGTGACAGCTTGAAAAGTTTGAGCATTTTTGTAGATTCAAGGTCAAAGGTCAATTTCAAAGTCAAATATGATTTTTCAAGAAATGAAGTTTAGCGGGGGAGGAATACCCCAATATTTGGAACAATCGTGCACTTGGTGACAAGTTTTTGAAATTTGGCATGGTGTTAGGTATGGGCATTGTGTTTTCAAAATCCATCGCAAACAAAATGGGCGTGACCTCTGATGACCTCTAGAGGTCAAATTCAAAATGGCCGACAAAACGACCATGAAAACAAATAAATGTAATATCTCAGCTCGTTATTATATAATATTATGTATTACCACTTTTTGTATGTTTTTGGACATGATAAATCAGCTTTTGGGGTCATTCCAATGATATGGGGTTTTTTCGAGGTCAAAGGTCATGTTCAAGGTCAATTATGAGCTTAATTAACTACCATATAGGTCTACTATAATTGTAAAAAAAAGTGTCTGGAAATAAATTTTCAGTTTTTAAAAATTGGTATGGTGTTAGGTATCAGAAATATGTTTCGAAAATCCATCGCTAGGAACAAGTGTAATACCTCATTCCCATGTGATTTTGCCTGGGCAATCCATTTCTGAAACTATTTTGATTATACAAGGTCATCATCAATGTCAAAAGGTCAATTTCAAGGTCAAGTAATAGAAAATATAAGTTTTAACAAATAAAGCTAGGAAAATGTGTAATGCCTCTTTTTCATGGGATTTTGACTGGAAGATCGCTTTAAAGTATTATCTTTGTTACTCAAGGTCATATGCAAGGTCAATTTCAACTCAAGGTCATATAAAAGTCAATCCTAAAGTCAAAAAATAAAAATATAATATTTTTTAAAATATTATTTTTAGCAAACACAAATAGCAGAAGAAGTGTAGTACGTCGTTTTGATATCATTTTGACTGAATAATCCATTTCTGTTACTATTTTGATGATAAAAGGTAATTTCAAGGTCATTGCGTCAATTTCAAGGTCAGGTAAGCGAAAATATGATTTCTAACAAATGATGCAACACGCTGTACCCCGGGGTACCGTGGTACTCGGGGTACCGCGTGATTTGCAGCGCCACCTGATAAATGCGGTGGCAATTTGCATTGCAACAGGCTCCGACATTGAAAGATGTTTTATCAATAGTCGTTAGTGACGAAAATGCCCCCAAGACAAGAATATTTTGCAAAAATAAGAACGTTCCACATCTATTTTTGCCCTTTTTAAAAATTATTTACTTTCTTTTGGTACCCAGGGTACAGCCCTGAAAAATATATTAAATAATTAAACAAAATGGCGGATTTCTATTTGGTACCCCAGGAAACCGCGTGGTGCATCAAATAAAGCTAGAAACAAGTCTAATACCTCTTTTTCATGTGATTTTGCCTGAAAAATCATTTTCTGATAATATTTTGGTGATTTTAGATGATCCTCTAGGTCAAAAGGTCAATTTCAAGGTCAAATATGCTTTTAGCATATATATGCTACAAATTGGAGCGCGTATAATACATTGTTTTGGTGTGATTTTGACTTTGTAATCTAATTCTAGTAGGGTTTTATTGATTAAACATCATTAAAGTGAAATGATCAGGCGACGAGAAGTCATTAAAGGTGGGTGTAAAGGCGGTAAAGAGCGGCAGGAAAGGGATACAGGTCAATGGAGAGGCGTTAAAAGACGACAAGGAAGCCTTAAAGGACAATGTGAGGCTTTAAAGGGCGGTAACTAGACGCTAAATGGCGACCCAGTGGCTATAAAGAGCGACGTGAAGGGGTTAAATGGCAATGAGGAGGCATTAAAGGGCAATGAGGAGGCGTTAAAGGACAACGAGGAGGCGCTAAGGGGCGAAGAAGAGGCGTTAGTGTGCGACGGGATTCACTAAAAGGTGGCGCGGGGACATTAAAAGGCTATGGAACAGCGTTACAACGTGACGAAGAAGCGATAAATAACAATATAAGTACGTTAACGGGCGATGGGGAGGCACTAAAAGAAGATGGATAGGTGTTTAAGGGCGAGGAGAAAGCGTTAAAAACAACAGAGAGTCGCTAAAGTGTGACGAAGAAGCGTTAAATGGCGACGGAGGAAGGTCAAAGGGCGATGGAAATGCCATGAAAGGCAAAGAAAAAAGTAAAGGAGATGGAGATGCATTAAAGGGCGACAGAGAGGTGTTAAATGACAATGGGAAGGTGGCAAATGCGATGAGGAGGCGCTAAAAGGCAATCATGACGCGCTAAATGGTGATGGCAAAGCGTTAAAGTCGATGGGGAGGAGTTAAAGGGTGATGTATGGTATGCATTTAAGGGCGAGGAGAAGGCATCAAGGGAAACGGCACTAAAGGATGACGGAAGGGCAATGGAGAGGCGCCGCATATGTGTAAAATTGCGATGGTAAGGCAATAAAATTCGATGGAGAGGCTTTAAATATTGATGGAGAGGTTTTAAGCCTGTGGGAACCAGTCCCGGATATATTCGGGATTTGGGACTGTTCCCCCAGGACCAGTCCCAGATATATTCGGGATTGATTACATGAGATAACTATGACGTTATCAATTAACTGGTCTCAGCAAGAGTGCAGCAGCAATTTAACGTGGTAGTCAATGGGTTACATGGCGACAGAGAGGCGTTATAGGATAATGGGGATGTGTTCCTCCTGTACTAATAGCTTTATAATTGCTTCTCTTCTTAAAACAACCAGACTATCTGGTATTGTAAATATTGATATTCTAAAATTGAAATAATTTATGTAAACTGGGTTGAAATATATTTTGCCGTGAAATAAGGATTATAGTTGCAACTTTGAGATTAAAATGATCCTGGAGTTTTTAAAAACCGAAATCAACAAACACAAAATGTGTATGCTCATTACTGCCCATATTCCTTACAAGCTTGTCCTGTGGTAAGACATGGTAAATGAAGCGCTGGTTCAATAAATTATTGAACTGTTAAGTTGTTGACTTCAGCACAGCAAAATAAAATTAGCATAAAAAGTGTAAAAAACAATTATAATGTTTTTAGCGAGTGTTTATAGATATTAGCCTATTCGCTAAAAAAATATTATTTGAATTTAAGTCTTTAGATTCGTCAAACCTTAGGTACTACCAAATCTAGACAACTTATTTAAACTTATTTTTATATAGGCCTAATAGCACTAGGAGTCTACATGCCGCTATTTGACCAGTTTGCTGTAGGAACTATACCCAGTTAACACAAAACATTTGTATGACATTTGTTCAGCGTCGGCTCAACCTCTTCGACGTTGGTCCAACATTGTACAAATGTTATACAAATGTTTTGTGTTTGCAGAGTATGACTCTTTTCAGGACACCTTCGATTTTTATGTTGCCATTGATTAACACTGGAAATGATACTGATTTGTCAATAACACAACCACGACTTTAATCGATTTAAGTCTTTATATTAGAACTTCAATATTCATGATAACCCTTTAACCGCCGTTGCCGCATATATTCGGGTTCTCATTTTTTATTAGCACATTAAGTACCACATATTAAAAATGTGAAAGATAAAATGTGAAAGATTTGAAAAGAGTTGATCTTCATTTTGTCAAATCTGAATAATTTTCACTCACTTGAAGTTGTGGATCGCGTCAGCGAGACACAACTTCAAGTGGGTAAAAATTCAAATTGAATAATTTGGCGGTTAAAGGGTTAACGCAGCTAGGGATCAAAGATCAGTACAATGGTGGCGCACATGATAACATCGCTTCTGTCATCAATGTTATCACAGCATTTGTACAACGTGTTCGACGCTGGTCCAACATTGTATAAATGTTACACAAATATTTTGTGTTTGCTGGGCTATATACTGTATATATCATGGACATTGACTTGTAGAATTCTAACATTTATACATATCAAGGTGTTATATTGCATTTGCTTGTTACGTTCCTCTGTTGTAGGTTCCTGTTTAGTCACAGAGCTAGGGGAGTTTTATTTGTGTTGAAAGGTCCATACGATCTAAGAGTTCCACCTATAGTGAATTTTTTTCAGGAATCCGAATCTGGCGTCTTACAAAAATCGTCCTTCCCAAAAGTACCGTAAAACCCTTTAAACACTAGTACCGTCAAAATCGCAAACCGCATTTTGAAATATTGCGTATGAGGTGATTGTGTGCTAAGACTGTGGTAATTTTCTACTTAAATAATTTTTAAATTATTTATTATCACTTACATATGACACAGGCTTTTACATTGATGTAAAATATTTTGTGCCTGATCAATGATAAATGCACAATATAGCTTTAAGTTGGTATTTTAACAAGTAATTTTATTCATTTTTCATAGTTTTTCAGTAAATAGACAGAATACTTTTCTCTGAGCCGCTTTGTGTATAGTATAAATGCTTAGTTTTGATTCAAACATGTTCTAGAACTATTGTTGACTTAAAATTTGTAAAAACATTTGTAAAAAAAATAATTAGTTATGTGAACATATCACTCCCTTTTCCGGTTAGACATAAAATTAGCTCGCTTTTCTTCAGGCCAAGGAAAATTGACCATATCTCACATTATTGCCTACTGAGTAGTCAAATGTTGAGCTATATCAATATATTTGATATCAATAAAAAGCTACTGGCACAGGCCTTCACATGAATGTAAACTATTTTGTGTCAGGTCATTGACAAATGCACCAGAGAGCTTCAAGTTGGTATTTTAACACTTAATTTTCCGTTTTTCATCCTTTTTCACTAAATAGTCAAAATCTTTTTTTCTCAGCTGGTTTTTGTGTGGTATACATGTTCAGTTTTTATTCAAACATGTTCTAGAACTATTGTTGACTTAAAATAAACCCATTTGGAATACAAAATAATGAGTTAAGTGAACATGGTTACATGGTTTTTTGGTTAGACGTAAAATTTTGGCGCTTTTCTTTGGGCTTAGGAAAATTGTATGTATCTCACAGTTTTGCCCAATGAGTAGTCAAATTTTGAGTTATATCAATATATTTTATATCAATAGAAAGCTACTGGCACAGGCCACGGATGTAAAATATTTTGTGTCTAATCTTTGAAAAATACTCAAGAGAGCTTGAAGTTGGTACTTTAACCCATAATTTTACCTATTTTTCATACTTTTCAGTACATAGTCAAAATACTTTTCTCTCATCTGATTTTTGTGTATAATGAATATATAGTTTTGATTCAAGCGTGTTCTAGAATTATTGTTGATTTAAAAAAAAACATTTGGAATAAAAAATAATGAGCTATTGAACAAATTACACACTTTTTGGGTTGGATATAAAATTTGAGCACATTTCTTCCAGCCCTGGGAAATTGACAGTGCTCCACATTTTTGCCCAATGAGTACCGGTTACCCAAAATTAAAAAAAATGTACCAACATCTTTGATATTGGTTAAAAGTAACTATCAAGGGCTTTAACGTGGATACATAATACTTTATTTCTGCTAAATACGAAATGTACAACAATTAAGCGCTATATTTGTATTTTATCCCTCCATTTGAACAATTTCCAACGTTTTCTTAGCGGATACCAGCAAGACTTCTCGCTCATGTAACTTTATATGGTATAAATGTTTGTTATTACTTTTAATTTCTCTGGAGCCATTTTTCAAAAATTATCTTGACGACTGAAGAAGTGATCACATCCATTTGATCCAAGTTATCTCAGCCACTACAAAAATTATCTAGCCACTGAAGAAGTGATCGTAGCAACTTTAAACGTTATCTCAGGCACTACAGAAGTGACCTTGACCACTTAAGAAGTGATCTCAGTCACTTTAAAAGTTATCTCAGCCACTACAAAAGTGAGTTTGGCCACTGATGAAGTGATCACAGCAACTTAAAAAGTTAGCTCGCCAATGCGAAAGTTATCTTGTGGAGCGAAGAAGTGAGCACAGCCACTTTAGGATGACATTCTCCACCTTATGTCCTTCACCGTCAAGTTAAGAAAAACAAAATTGCCACCAAAAAGTAAATGAAACCTCCTTTTTATATCAGTTGTCGCACACGAAAGGACAATGTTTGGTTTCTGAATGATTTGGAGGCGAGAAAATTATTTACGTTGTGTTTTGTAAAATTTGACCAATATTGAATCGTCAAATCCAAAATGGCCGACTTTTTTTATATTTATTTTTATTATTTGTATTATTACTGCACTACTACTGCTAAGAATCGTGAATGAATTTGGGAACCAGCAATAAGCGTTATTCATGGTTAATTGTTAAGATAAAAAAATCAAAATGGCCGCTACCACATACATAAAAAACGGCTTATGCATCTTAGTACACTATAATAATACTGTATTTTTAATATATGATACACGAGGTATCCATTCAATTTGAAATGAAATATTGTTTTTAATGATTTGATATTTTCATTTAGAATACAAGTGGGTCACTGTGGAGGCAAGTAAATATATAGCGATTAAATATATTATCATTATGTAGTTATCGCACACAAAATATATCTATATTAAACTGAAACACAAGCTTGCTATGAATGAATGCAAGCAAAATGAAAAGATCGAGGGTCTTCTCTAATTCAGTCGAATTAGAGAAGACCCTCCTAGACCAGGCTGGCGTGAGCTTATTAATCAAATACACAGTGAACATAATCCACAATGACAACAATAAGTTAACCCTTTCAAGCCTGACTTTACCATAGTCATCTTCATCCACTACAAGCCGCGAATTGCTGTCGCAATTCTCGACTTGTAGTGGATGAATATGATTTGATGTGGGTGAAAAAGTAAAGAAAATTGTCATGTATTCGTAAACCAGTTTCATGGAAATTTTCATTCCCAAACCCCTAGTTGTAGGAGAATTATGTCATGGATGTAAAATGATTCTTTAATGCATCGTGAGGGCTTAAAGGGTTAAATGCCTCTGGTATTTACCCCTGCACATGAATACGAAGCACTGAACACAGTATAGTCCCTGGAGAACAAAATGTTATTTTAAAGATCCATACAGCTTCAAAACGGGCATGCGTGGGACCGTCACGTGTAGGCCTACAGTAGCATTTATAGAGTACAGGGCTGTAGGCATACAGTAACCTACTGTACAGGGTGACGGCATTAATATCATCAACTAAACTGATTACAAGATACTACCTAAACGATACATTGACCCAGTGCTGTTTTAATGTTGGACCAACGTCTGCGACGCTGGTCCAACATTGAACCAACATTGGACAAATGTACTATGTTTGAGAGAAAGTCCACCACGTCAATATAGGCTTGGGGTCAACCAGTTTCGAAATCCCCCCAGTAATACAGTCAGTTTGTTTGCAACCCAGCGACCAAGTAGGGACCAAGGATAAGGGCTTTGAATTACTAACTCATAGATGTCGCTCAAGTATATATTGAGTTGCTGTGATTTGAGAACTTGCTCTTAATGAGGCTTTGGGTATGAAACGCATATTTAGCATTATCATGGAGTAGGGCCTGGGCCTACCCACGGACACTATTGCATTCTGGGGGACCCTTGTCAGGCGAATTTTGACAGTTGACCATACCTTTAACTGCTGACGAAGCTGTACAGTTCAAGACTGGTGTAGCTTAAGTGGCGGCAGACAGATTTTACATTATTTATTCCCAGGTAAGGTGGTAAGGAGGACTACAAAGCCGGCATTGGCAGACAAAGACTACAAAAAGTGCATGGGAACTAACAAAATCACATACATGGCAATGTGTTAACCCATTGTAAACCCTCAATTACTGACATATTTTTGTGTAAACCATAGAACAAGAAGGGTTTTTTTAAATTAGAAAGCATCATAAATATCTTAGTCACCTCTTTCTGCTTTATTTAAATACCTATCTTGCGAGGATCGTTCATGAAACTGCATTACTGTTCACGAAACTTCATTACTGCTTAAATGAGCTTCATGAACTAAATCATGAACAAAATCAGTTCATCGCGTGTTTATTATTAATTATGATTTGTCATGAACTGCAGGCCCGTAGCCAGGGTCGAAAATCAGACGAGGCGAGTCCCGGTGGTCGAGCCAAAATGTCTGAAATCTCAAATTTTTTGTGAATTTTCAGTGACGAAAAATATAAATTTGGAGAAGACAGACGAGGCAACTGCCTCGTCTGCCTCATGCTGGCTACGGGCCTGAACTGTTTTTGATGAACAAGTCATGAACACAGTTCATGAACTGGCTTGATAAACCGTTGATGCATGTTGATAAGTGTTCATGATCATTCATCAACGTTCATCCCTTGATTATCTCACCGGGGTTCCATGCGGCTCAAGAAACAAGGCTGACTTGGCTATAACGTTTTAACAAAAGTTAATTGTGAAATCATCTGAACTAAAATTGTCTTATCACAGCTTGTGGATTAGCAGAAGCTACTGATATGGCCTATTGTGCAACAGATCCGAGGTTGATTTAGAAGGCTCAATAAACACACACGAGGAGGCAGATAGGCACTTGAAATTACATTCTGTACACACTCTGTACACACACAGCCTTCATATCGCTGATAAGTTGCAGTTGTTCAACAGATTGTGCTACACTCTAAACAATATAGGTTCTTCAAAAAGAACCCTTTAGTACTATTACCATGCAACCCCAGGAGAACCCTGAAAGGGTTCTGCTGGGGTTGCATGGTAATAGTACCGAAGGGTTCCTTCTAAAGAACCTATATTGTTTAGAGTGTACACACAGCTGTAGTTGTCGCAAATGCGTACTAGAATGCACATGGTGTTGTCAATATCCAAATCAGTGTCTCAATACTACCAAGTAATATCATAAACATATAGTAAACTTTCGGCTCATACTGTGTACTTATAATGGTACTTAAAGCGCAACAATCACATAACCACATATTAGTTGAGGGATTTTTTTAAAAAGGATTGTATGCTCTCCGTGGAGTTGAAACGGCACACGAATGAACATGTCCAGTGACCAGCGGTTAAAATGTATAGTCGGATGATAGATCTTCAAACTTGTTATCTATAAACCTGCACCTTTGCTGTGTTGTTTATAGTACATGACATTGTAGGCCTACTTAGTAAGCTATAATGTAGGCTACCAATGAAGTGGCATTGGTATAAAGTCCGCATTCGTCTTTAAATGGTTACTCTTGTTGGAGATAATGCTAAGCTCAAAATGGGGTCTATGTAAGCTAGCTGTCTATCGTTCACTCATCGCTTATATTCTCTCGGTCACTATCAGCACGGATTAGTGACCATGTCTAGCACGATGTTAACAGACAAAGAACAAGACATGCATTATCAAATGTATGGCTTCAGGCAGCCATATTTACCTGCTGGCGTAACAATACGTAGAGTAAGACTGGATGACCGGGATGCCATACTGCACATGTCCAGAGCGTCCGACATCTTTGAAGGTCATGACTACCTGTCCATACGATACCAGGAGTATATAGCTGATCCAGACAGATACATGTACTTGGCAGAGAAAGACGGAAAAGTGGTGAAGTATTAGGCATGTCCTAGCAAACACGAGACGTTTACCCGATATTGGTTTTATGTTGGGCCGACGTCGTAGACGGTGGGCCAACATCGAACCAACATTGGTTCAACGTCTCGTGCTTGCTGGGATGGATCCATACTGCCATCCAGAGGCAAGCAGCAGTAACTGCTCACTGTAACAGTAAGCAGTTAACGCTGTTTGCCTTTACAGGACACAGTATCCAACTCAGCTCCTACCACGCTGAACTATTCTTGCGAAGAACATGGAGACGAAAGATTTTTTTCTATTCGACACATAACGACGGTCCCAGCACTGAAAGGGTTAAATTATTCTGAGTATTTTCTCGCAACGGTATATGTAATACTTCACTTAGTCCTTATCCTGCTGAGTTAGTTTATTTAATTTTTCATCCACTGTTTTATTTGGGACCAAAAATTTACCAATCTTGATGTTTACACAACCATTTCATTTGCAATAACAGTGATTTAATCGGCTGATATAACGGATTCAAAACGATTATTGTCGTTGATTGCATCAATATATATAATCAGCTCGAATGAAAGTCATTAATATTCTTTCAGCGCGGAGACCGTCTTTATGACGTATTCTGACGTATCGGTCCCCCCACTGAAGGAATTAAAATAATTACAATGGCCGTAGACTAAGACCAATATCAAAGGTATTCAAATAAAGGGTAAAAAGCTAATTAAGATACTTATGATGATTTCAAATTGGAAAAAACCCGTTGGTTTCCATAGTTTATACAAATATATTTCAGGTGAATAAAACAGGTATCAATTAGTTAACATTAGCTTAATGATTGATTTAGTAATATCTCTCCTGTGTCTTTTTAGCCCTTAATTTGACCACCGGTCACGACTACATTGGTTTTTCAATTTATTTTTTGTTATCATTTTTAATGTTAGACTTTAAATATAATATGTTAAGGATAAATCGTAACATCAATCAGAAGACCTGAAAATAGTTTACCTCCATTTTGTCAAATCTGAATAATTTTCACTCACCTAAAGTTATCAATCGCGTCAGCAAGACACAATGTGAAGTGATTGAAAATTGTAATTAAATAACTTGGTGGTTAAAGTGTTAATGTGGCCCAAATTATTACATATATGAACTTTGATGAATATGAAAATTTGTCTGCACTCCTATTTATTTTATTGCTAATTTACAGTCTCATTCACCATAATAAAATCAGTAATAAATACGTATAATAATCGTATGTCTGGTGCATGAGTATCAGACACGACGTGTTGTATATATATGTCTAAACCCTTAAACCGCCGGTGCCGCATATATTTGGGTTTAAAAATAAAATGTATCAAACAGCATAATTTGAAAGAGTTAACCCCCATTTTGTCAAATCTGAATAATTTTCACCCACTTGAAGTTGTGGATCGCGTCAGCGAGACACAACTTCAGGTGGGTGAAAATTCAAATTGAATAATTTGGCGGTTAAAGGGTTAAAGCGCTGACATATTGTTATATCCACCATGGAACCCAAAGGGTTTTTTAAATTTGAAATAATCATAAAGTATCCATAGCCTGAACTAACTAAATGTACAGTTGCAAATTCTGCTGAATATTGTTTCTGAAACAAATATTGATATTCAGAATCGCATGCGTTTTTTGAGATGACATAGTCACTTAGCTGATCATATCAAAAACAATGCTACCAGTCAATGGATTGGTCTATAAACTGCTTCAATTATAATGTTCCCACATTTGCTATCATTTTATATAGTGTACTTTGATCAAAACGTTCTAAATTGAAAATGGCGATAATTTTTTGTTTAAATATTTTTGAAATTATGTATGTTTCTGTTTATTTATTTTCCCAGCAATTAGGGTCAGTGTTAAAAAAAGATGTGATAAAATATTAATTTGCTTATTTGTCATTAATCACCATATATATATATATTACAACTATAACAAAATACATAACAAAACACATATGAGGATCTAGTATCTTTTTCGCCATAATAAATAAAAATTATGTCGTTATAAAACCACAGTAGCTGTTCTAAAAACCTACACGAAGTAATACCTTATTTTGTCTATTTTTTCGAACAGTTATTTTATCTAACAAAATTGTTTTTTGCATTTGACAGGTTGCCTTTATGATGGGTTGGATTGCTGATGATGGGCGCACGTTTGTTGGCGGAGGAGCCAGAGTGGCTAATTCAGCAAGAGGCACTGGTGTGTTTCGTGTATTAGAAAGAGTGGCCGGGCTGAAAACCATATCTCTAAGGCCTGCAATCGAGCGATTGCGAGGGGCCAGTGTTTTCACAAAGCTATGGGATGATGGAGTCTTAGCCGAGAAAGGCATGTCTGTGTTGAAAGAATTGGTGAGGATATAGTTTTGTTCAATTTTTTTTTTAACTTTTATTTATATTCTTTCTCTGAGTGAAAACTTGATTTCAAACAAATTCCACCACCACAATTTTACTGAATGAATGATATTTTAATGTATGAAATAATTATTATTATTTTTTTCGAAAGATGTTGGTGTACTATAATGATATATAACACAATTCTCAGAAACTGAACGGCCTTGAAGGCGTGACCTTGGGTGCGAACTAGGTGATAGAAAGGCAGTTTGGTCCTGATTTTTCACTATGTCAAGTATAAAAAGTAGCGACGCTAAAACACATCTCCCGAAGTAACATTATGCTTTATGTCGCTATAAAGATGACAGTCTAATAGGAAAATTATCTCTTTTCATTCATATTATGTTTTTTCCACTCCGGAGAGATTGTATGTAGGCTAAAAACGACATTTATTCAACACGGGAGCACAACTTTTAGGAGTGCTGTGTGTAAGTTGCCATGGTGGCACGTGTGACCTCGTCTGTTCAAAGCCAATCATGTTGCCGTCTTGTTGCGTGTCACACCATGCACTCGGGGTCATGAGGTCAACGCATGATAGGCACGTAAACAAGTACTGTTTAGCACATAAAATCTGCCATGTTCTTAAATCTTGTCTGCAATTTGCGTGCATATAATATAATTTTTTATGGTTTTCAGTGTTTCTATTTCCGGCTAAATATATATTAAAATACACATTGGTTTTGAAATGTTATGTTATGACGCGATTCTGGCAAACCGTGGATTTTCAAGGGGATGTCCCAACTTTCTGACATTAAATCAGTACATTGAAGTATAATCTCTTTGACAGCCCAGGCGCTGTTATCACCTAGTAGCTATCCCGCGGTAAATGCTGACCTGTGATAACGTAACACGGTTTCTGAGAATAGGATAAAGTGAAACACACAAGAGGGTAGTGAAGCTTGTACTTGTAAATAGATAACCACATATCAGGCTGGTAATACTGAAGTGTTGCTTAGGTATTCGTTTGCAGGCTTGAGTTGCCAGGCGGCAGTATGTATGTTTTAGCTTGATCGGATTATAATTACTATTAGTTATATAATTACTATATAAATTACTATTACGATGGTAATTTATCGGGTGGGTATATTTCCAATTTTCTAAAAGTAATATGGCAGCTTATTATTACAGCTTATTATTACAGCTTATTATGGCTGATGTATGGCTGATGTGTGAATAGGGTTTGGATATTCCCCAGAGCGATACACTAAATGCCTCATACTGTAGCCTACCACACACCATACTGTATGTGTGGCAGATATAACAAATACGAATCAAACTAGACTATGTAATACGCAATGAACCTCAAATGATGCGGTTTCAAGTGTCTTGAATTATATACATAAATAGTACAATTAAATGGTCGTTTCAAGGTAAAAAACTGTAGGTTGCCATATTTTATATTATTTTTTGTTTACAGACATTTCTTCATCTGGCACAAGATGTAGGCATCAATGACATAGCAAGCGCCAAAGCAAGAGCTTTGGAAAAAACTCAAAGTGAAGTAGTGTGTGAACTACGATTAGCATCAGAAAGAGATATTATCAACATACTGACACATAGCTTCATAAGACATCAGATATTTCCTGACAACATCTGCGTAATCAATTTCGAACCTTTTGATGCTGTGCCAGAAAATGCACATATGATGTTACGTCCTTATAATTGGGTTTTTGTCGGAGTTAATAAAACAGGGAATTATGAATCTTTATCGATAATGACAACAGAGATAGATATACCAGCAGGTTGTCTGTTTAACATTGATTATTACGGGTCTAGCTCTTCCACAGTCGCCATCCAGCATGTAATAAAACATCTTCAGATGTTAAATTCTGTGTATACCAAGGGTCCTATTACAGTGACAATGACCACACCTGATAGTATAAAACATCAAGATATTAAAACTGATGCAGCGTTTCTCAAATTGAAGCCAGGTTCATTAACGGAAAAAATGTATATCATAGAAAAATCTATTTTTGGACCTGCTCCGAAATTATGATGCACAACGATGTGATAATGCAAAAAAAAGTATACTAGTTTGTTATGGTTATATAAATCAATTGTTGAAATGTGTGCAATGTTAACATAACATTACTTTTTTATCGATAACAATACTTTGACTTTTCAATATGTAGATTGATTTTTGCTATTGTAAAATACCCAATGTTCATTTTTACACTATACATTAACATAACATCTTTTCATTTTTACTATTTACACAAAAAGCGAGGGAAAAATAATTACGCGATGTCGGTGTCGGCGATTGCAAATGATATATCAATATCACTCTAGAATCGTTTAGGACGTCAATGTTTCAACAGTTTATAACGCTTTTCGCTTTATCGCTTTTCTAACAAGCACATAACGTGTTTTTTCAGTTTTCAACAGCAGAGGGAATAGGAGCAATTCAATCCCTAATTGATAACGTCCACAATAATAACCCTTCAAACTCAATTTAAATTTTCATCCACTTGAATTTGTGTCTCGCTACCGCGACCCACAACTCCAAGTGGCTGAAAATTACTAATATTTGTTTAAAAAGAGATCAAACATTCACAAATGTTGATTCCGAAAGACCCATTGATTCCGAATATCAGTGATTTTGTCGACTAATAAAACAGATTTAAAACGACCATCAGTTCTGACCATCAGTTTCTAACCCTCCTATCGTGCAACATTTAAATCTGCGATCACCCAGCGTTTTACAGCAGATGTGTCCTCTGTCACACCAACGGCAACTCTATCACATTTAACTAAATTATAATTGTGCATGATCAAGGCCAATGGCAATGGCAATGGCAATGGCAATGGCAATGGCAAAGGCAGAAAGGGGGTGATGTGTCGTGTTAGCCACAAATAACCTTCCAAAAATTCTTTGTATAGTGAAGGATACATGGCATCGTAATGATGTATCATATGTGTATAGATAACCACCTTGCATAATTCGCAAAGCCAAGGCGGGAACCAGGGAGGAGGCATAGCAATGATTCCACATATTGATGAAATATCCCCTCTCGTAGCCTTTACAATATTAAATGCATACAATTCTAATTGATCAAGAAGCACCATGTTCCAATATTTGAACATTTGAGGCTGTTGTTCCGCTTGTTTAGTATACCACTCGTCAACATCGGTATTTCGTCTGGTGAAAAGTATTAGAAAACTGCAGCATAGTTATATGATTTTATCTGAGGGCGGGAAGTATATTCAACCAAACGTCCAAGTTTGATTATAGTTCCGAGAACAAACGAATTCACGGCTCGGTTTTGACCCAAAATAAAAATAAATTATCCCTGCAGTGGCTAGGGGGCACTTCTATAGGTGTTCTATATCTAAAACCGGTCAGTAGAGAACTCTCTACATGTATGCCACGTTTCAGGCTTTTAAACCAAGGTGCAAGTTTTTTTTTATTAATGTAAGATCCCATTTCTCATTAAATCACACATAATTTAATTCTTTATGGTACGCATTGGTCCGCTTCGAGTGTCTCGTGGGGTATATACGCTATAGTGTAACAACATTTAGGTTATAGATTACCCCGTGGTACTTTTTGCAACCTGTTATAGTTTATCCCAATAAAAGGTTAACTTGTGACAATGTGCCCCTAAGGGTGTTGCAACTTACACGCACGTGGGTAGGCCTACATTTGGTCGGGTATTTTGTCATTCTCTGACAAAATAAATACAGTGGTGAATCGTTTATTTAAGTCTCACTCTTTAAGACAAAGATCACCCAGAGTTTGAGTAGCGAGAGATACATTTTTATTTTTATTCAAATTTAAGCCATACATAAAAAATATAGAAAACATTGGTTGGTCATACATGCATTTTGTACATATATAGGAAATCGCGGTGGAGAGTTGCTGACATTAGACACTAATGAGAAAATGAAAGATGATGTTGAGACGGAATATAGAACAGAATATATATACAGCAGTATGATATATTTGTTAATGAAGGGTTTGTTGAAAAAAATGATCCCACTCATAAAAAAATGTGCAAAAATCAAAGTGACGTATCACTCAAGGACGACTGTACCTTGTTCTAGAGACTTATATTGCTTAGATGCCATTGTGTTAGATGTTGGCAACACTGTCATCAAAAGCTTTTTGAGATATACATGTAACTAGCTGACTTATTCTCAAAACTGGTATTCTCTCATCAATCTCATGTGGCTGATTGGACGCCAGTATGGATTACACTTCATCAACTGGTTAACCCTTTAACCGCCAAATTATTCAATTTGAATTTTCACCCACTTTCAAATATTGCTGATTGATGTCACATTTTATCTTGAACATGTTTAAAAGGTGGTACCTAATGGGCTAATAAAAATTAAAACCCGAATATATGCGGCACCAGCGGGTAAAGGGTTAAAAGACATGTTCAGCTTATAACACAGTGGCTGCAGAAAGCCTGAACAGGACAGTTAATCCCAAGGAGTGCAAATGGAGAGCTTTTTTGGTAAATCCTGAGGTTAATAGCAAACGTCCAAGGCTGGTAGGTGACTTGATTATATTATAATTTATTTGAGCAGTAGGTGACACAATACTCTATTTAATTAGGGACATCGACGTTGTATTCATTCATTGCTATATCTATGCTTTCACACAAGACGTGATGTCTCTCCAGTGAGAGCAAATTCTAAAGTGATTTCAAAATGCTCTTTGTGCCACCTTCACAAAAACATATTGACTTTCAGGGCACACAAATTTAATCAAAGTTTGTTTTGATGTCCAAACCAGAAAGCACTAAAAACAGCAGAACAGTGGCCCAATGGTGGCGAGGCGCAGGTCATACCTCACATCCTTGACCCAACACTTTGCTGACCACCAGGCCCCTACCCACCAGTCCCTGGTAAGGGGCTGTACAACCGTGTACACAGACCATGAACTCAGTCAGTGTATACTCAACATGCAATTTACCCTCTACGTACAATGCTGGGTTTATCCGGCCAAATCCAAACACATTAAACTAGGTAGTATGGAACCACTGCTATTGTCATTGATTACATACTGGGTAGGCTAATGTAGTCCCCATAAATTCACGACCAGTAGTTTCAACAAGAACTGTGCAAATGTTACAATAACAATTTGATATGCACACCATATTACACAGCATAGTACACGTGTGACAAAAAAAAATATTAAGATAATACTTTGATAATCTCGCAAACATAAGGTAACAGTTTTTCAGTGGTATGTAGGCCTACTTCTTTACTATAGCTTGTAATAGACAATAGAAATTAATCTTACAGGGTCCATGTGGATGATATGAACATTAAATACATTAGAAGTAGTTGTTTGCTTTTTCAAATGTATATCAGTTTAATGATATTAAATATGGATAAAAATATATTTATAGTATATTTGCTCAATTGTTTGACATAAACAATGTTGTTAGCCATCCCCCTCCCTCCCCCCCCCCCCCCCGGAAAAATCATTTTTAGGGGGAACGTTTTTCCTCAGTACAAGCTCCACAGAAGACCGACAAAGAGGTTTTATATCAGAAAATGAGTCCATGATATCTCTGACCCCACTAAAAATGGCATGTTTCTAACCCAAAGTGCAAGGTTCGAGCCCAAATGAACACCTAACGGTCCCACTATTATGATAACAATGTCTTAGTACAATTAAACACAGCTAAATTTACTGCAAAAACTTGCCGGTGTCACACCATGTTAAGCATCCCCTCGATATTAGGCTTCCTTTCCGGTTCTGCGCAAGAAGGCACCTAAAGTGTTCATAGTGAGACAGATGTGTGTCTCATGGTAAATGATCAGCAGATGTATATATTATATATTTAATTGCTAGTTGAAGAAAAAGCCTACCTGACTTCTGAAATTGCAATATTGCAATCAATGATAGATTTGACACAAATCTATTATCAAATATGTAATACACACACTTGTTGAAATTCAGCAGGCATAATCATACTGATATCACAGCAATATTATTTAATTCTACACTAATTCATTTTAATTCCTAATACATACTATTTAGTAAATTGGAATGGAAATGTTATTCATCATTGTTTAATACATCTTCACTTGTGAATATTACCAATATTTATCAGAAAATTAATCTTGATAGTCCTAAGTAAAAAAAAATACCACAGTATTATATTACACTATGCCTACTGTAAGTCAAACTATGTTATGTGTCATTTATATTATAAGGTCTTGGCAACAAAAAATATAATTAATATATGTTATAATAAATATAAGATATAGTTAGATTAGGCATCCCTTCGCCATGGTGTAGCTTTGCGTGTTCAGTGAGAGTGCCCACAGAGGGGTGCTTAATTTTGCTGACAAGTGCAAGCACGCCAACACCCTGGCAAGACCTTGGCAAGCTGTTGTCAAATTAAACATCCCCTTGGTCACAGTCTGGTCACATTCCTGGTTGGGGAGCTTAATATCGCTGACTTGGCACGTCGTCTCTAAATTTAACATTATTCTACCTATATTTGAAATAGAAATATCACATTGTTACAGCAATATAGTGCACTAATGTGATCCAAACATATCACATGTTAATAATGTTATCATTGCTTGACACTAAATAGATAAATAAAAGAATATAATTAACGCGCACTTGTGTGTTATAAAGCATTATAATCAGCGTTGTTCGCATTGTTATACATGTATTTTAAGCCAGTTTTAATTCTGACTTTACATGTTTTTAAAAATTAAATACTAGCATTTAATAACATGTTTATTCCCCGACATCACAAGGGTTTGCTTTTTTTAGTCACACCCCCCCCCCGCCCCTCCCAGCTCACGAGGTGGTTTTTTTTGTAACGTGTGATGGCATTGCCAAAGAACAAAGAGGTGACAGCGACGTATAAGCAACAAGGCGTTATAATGTCCTAATCTAAACGATTAACCTTAGGCGACCAAGCGGATGAAAATGTATGGCCACAAAATCAAGTGCTAATATATTACATCACCGCATAAATGAATGATCGGAACCAATAATGACATGCAAATATTTATTTACAAATGTAATTACAGGTATGATACAATTATTCCAACCTTATTAGCATAATTAATAATTATTATTTTATTGCAGTACATTTGAAAGAGTAAAACGACATTTATAACTATGATTTCACAGCTAATATATTCACATTTATGGCAGCATATTATACTGCCATCGCAACAAGATTAAATATATTATATACATTCACATATAAAATACAAATATCACAATATGATTGGTAATCTAATACAATATCATGTACATTCGATTTAGTTCAATAATGTATTTACATTCATAACATCATATAAAACTGACCATCACAATATTGAAAATACAATATTAATGCAATGCAAAGTACATATCATAAGAGCAAAACATTTTACATAATAAATGAATATATTTTACTTTTAAAAATTTGCAAATCAACATGCAATTTGATATGGCATCAATCTATGTATTTAATGCATTTGTAAAACTGCAAAGTTTATTAAAAATAAAAATAAATAAAAAATGATCCACTCCGAATTAAATTTGGTGGTGAATGCTTATAATCTTCTGTCTAGCACTAAATCACAAGTTTTACTGATATAGATTCATTTGAATACCTATGTTATGGGTCCACGGCCAATCGAAATATTTGTATTCGTACAGTGCGAGGATCAACTTTGGGCGTCAGAATCTGACGTCTACTGACGTCAGATTCTGACATCCAATGTCGCTCCCGCGCTGTAAGAGTTAATAATGTTAGGGGGCCACCATTCAATTACTAGGGAGGGGGCTGGAGTTTTTGAATTGGCCAAATTATTTATTTCACTTCCGATCTGCAGAACGTTCTTGTGTGTGGAGATAAATATTGATTTCACATTCTTATACCTGTATTTTTTTCTCTGTCCACACAGTTGATCCTATAAAATTGTAATTAGGTAATGGTCACTTAACGATACCGAGTAAAGTGAGGCTGCACAATTTACCAACGGCCATTTTGATTCTCATGAGCTTATATAATTATTTATTGCAAATTTATTAGAGTTAAATGTTTATTTGCAAAATGTCTTCCAGACAATTATTTATTTCACGCAAATTTAGACTGAAAATATTTATTTCAATAATACCCCACCACCCTCCCACTCAGTAATTGAATAGTGGCCCCCTTAACAGTACGCTGAGCTGCGGTATTTTCACATCAATATATTGGGACGTAACGGTAATCAAGACGCACTCCGATAGTATTTGAAGTGGCTGGAATTTAACCCCAGCAAAATGTTGGCCTCCAGGCGGTGTAACGGGTTATACAAATAGCATTTCCCTAAAATTGTCTAGTATTCAACACAAACAAAGCTATATGAATGTCAGAATTACATAAGTGAATCAAGTGGTGTAATTAACCATTTAGTTTTGTATCCCGAACACTGTTAGGTGGATAGATGCACTGTCAAAAATGCGTTTATAAACTTTTGTGGGTTCCCATTAAACACAAGGCATTTGTATGACATTTATGCAGCGTTGTATTATGTTATACAAATGTTTTGTGTTTAATGGGTAACAAATTTGACGATAAGAAGCTACGTAATATAAACCAGGACGATAACCCAGTAAATACAAAACATTTGTATAACATTGATACAACGACGGCCAAACGTCTTCGACGTTGGTCCAACATTGCATACTTTTTATATGTCAATGTTTTGAGTTTACTGGGAAGGTATATAATTTAGAAGATTGTCTCGGTATAAAGGTGGCTTCAGTTCAGCCAGCAATCACGGGACGTTAAACCTATGTTGGCGCAAAAAACAAAAAAACAAAAACAGCTTGTGTTGGTTTAATGTTGGCCTACCGTGCAACATTAAACTAACAACACAGGCTGACTGACCCATGTTTTCTGGGAGTGATGTGAGAGATGGTAATTAGCGTACGTTGAATTAATGACTAATGCTACTCTGAATGTGCATATTAGCTAACCTTGACATTTTCACTTGCTGATTTATTATTCCGTGGATAGCAAATATTATAAATATATGATTAAACCCTATGCATAAGCCTGCGCCAAAATACTTCTACATCTATTTTAACATATTTTATGACAATAATCATGATAATATAACACAAAGTGTAATTCTTTAGCTCTTTTAAATTAAAAAATTAATCGATCGGCATTTTCATTCACTCGAAGTTGTGGAATGCGTCAGTAAAAATTCTTGAGATTTTGAAAAATGAATGTCAACGATTCAGAACTATTTGTGAAAGATGTCACGTTTGAACATCAACATGTTTAAAAGCTGATACTGTATGTACAATGTATTAAGAAAAACTGTGAAAACGGATATAATCGGGACCAGTGGTTAAGGGGTTAAAACCCATGTTTTGTGGCCCATTTTAGTTAAATCTATACCTGGCATGTTGATAGAATGAGGATCGCATGACGAAATCCTAAAATTGATTATCCTTTTTATTATTATGTATAAACCCTTTCAGTGCGGGGACCGTCTTTATGCGGCAGAATCTGACGTCTGTAGACGTCAGATTCTGACGTCAAAAAACGGTCCTTTTAAATCGCCAGACGTCTTTAAACGTCATAATCTGACGTATGTAGACGTCAGATTCTGATTCTAAAGACGGTTCCCGCACTGATAGAATCAAAACAATCATACTGGTCGTAGACCTATAAGATCTATAGGTATTCAAATAAACCAGAAAGAGATAACGAAGACATTTATGAGATTTTTTCCATTTGAAAAAACCCTTGGTTCAAGGGCTTACCTATGTTGGTTATTGGTTTCCCCCTTTTGGTCGCAATAATTTTGCGTCATTTCGTCAAATTATTATTTCAACCGTGTGTCATGTAGCGGAAGACAAGACAGAGTTGCCAGGAAGGCGTTCCCTAGTAAAAATTACAAATTATTATTTCGGCACACATAGCCAACTTTTTAGGGGTTTTGCCTTTAGTCTGTTCAAGGTAAAATAGTTGAAGGTCTTACGTAAAATTTTATGTTCACGTTATTTTTGAAAAAAATTCACAGAATGGAAAATGTTGAGAATAAGAAGTTTTTCTACAGTGTGTATGCATGTAGTGGATACCCCTGTGCGCTTTGTGGTCCACGTCAAATAAACCTGTTTAAATGTGAAAATGTCAAGAAATTGTAGAGGTTAACGGGCTTATGCGGTAAACACAAAACATTTGCATAGCATTAATACAATGTTGGACCAACGTCATATACTGCATCTTATTACTAGACACTAATTCAATATTTTTAATTTCCAATGCTCAATTTTTGGTTTTAATGTAATTCCAGTAGCATTAGAAGGATTTTTTTCTAAAAATGACTTGAACAACATGTTCTTTTTGTGAGATTTGAAAAAATCAAATACATTATATCCGCAAACCAGTTTGTTCGCGCAAAAAGATAAGTTTTATGGTTCCGATGTTCCTAGAAAATATTATGAAAAAACTAGTTGCAATGGGGAAAGTTACTGTATGGTTTTTAGATATAACTATACATATTTTTTATACCAATGTTTTTTATCTATAAAAAGATATGTGATAATGTTTTCAAATAATTCCATATGACATTAAAAAATAATTAATATTCAATTACGGTGTGATCCGCCCAAAAATCATCTACCAAGCCTATATGAAAAAAATGTAGTGCATTGTAGTGGACAATCATTATTAGTCTAGAAATTGAAATTTGACGGAAATGTATAATATCTTATTATAAGGGTGTAAATTCCTAGAACAAAATACCAGATAACATTAAAACTGCATCATCATTAACAAGCTTTAAAAAAATATACACTGAACATCATTTCGGCAGTTAACTACCCCTTTAATGCCATGCAGGCTACATATATATCCTGACTTTTTGTTATTATAGGCGGCCGGCCTCATTCAAATATTTTGACTTTACATGGCATTTCATGTTACAAGCTGACATCCACCACCAATCACTGTACAATAGGACCACTTTCATCACTAGGGTGGATGTCAGTCTCACTTTTC